>CM066333.1:67240967-67720967 GCA_033807585.1 Hydrophis major
TAGATAGATAGATAGATAGATAGATAGATAGATATGCATAGATGGATAGATAGATAGATGGATGGATGGATAGATAGATAGATATAGATAGATAGATAGATAGATAGATAGATAGATAGATAGATATAGATGGATAGATAGATAGATAGATAGATAGATAGATATAGATGGATAGATAGATAGATAGATAGATAGATAGATAGATAGATAGATAGATAAATAGATATGATAGAGATAGAGATAGAGACAGACAGACAGATAGACAGAGATAGAGATAGAGATAGATGAGAGTTAGAGAATATGTGTGTGAGTATGTGTTTGTGTGTGTATATATGTATGTGTGTATTTTGTTTGTTTGTGTGTGTGTGTGTGTGTATGTGTGTGTGTATGTATATATATATATGAAATTCCACTCATGCATCATCACAAAATCTCCAAAACTGTAAAGCCTACAATCTTGAAATTTGGCACATATCTTCCTCTTGGCTTCTAGGTGCTCATTAAGAAAGGATTCTTCAAAATAACCCTCAGAGCATTAGTATTTCCTATATTATTACCATTAACATGCTCTGATGCTAAGGAGTTCTTCTCCCCCTCCTCACCTGAAAAGAAATCTCTTCCAAATACAAAACACAAGCAGAGGAGAGGAGTTTCAGTTTTAGTTTCACAGCACCAAACAGCTTTAGCATAGAACAGTTGAGCTAAGCCATGCCCAGAGCTCCTTGCTGTCTCCTGCTTGCTCACACAGCAAATGTTGTTTCAGTTTACAAACAGCCCTCAACTCTCTCACACACTGACAGGACACTAGCCAGATGGATGAATACCGATGAATGCTGGTAGACAGAGGCACAATCCCCCCCCCCATTATTTTCCTCCCCCAAAACTAAGCCCAACCACAATGTTTCATAGCAAAGCACGGGTGTCAAGCTAGTATATAGATATAACCTCACTTGAAATTAACCTAATTGCTTAACTGCTTGTAAACATACACGTAGACCTCAACTTGCGACCACAATTAAGCCCGAAATTTCTGTTGTTAAGTGACACATGGTTCAAGTGAGTTTTGCCCCATTTTACAACTTTTCTTGCCACCGTGGCTAAGGGCATACCTGTCATTGATACTTTAGAGAGCTGTTTGTTAAATGAATCTGGCTTTCCCCTTGCACTTTGCTGGTCAGAAGGTCACTAAAAGCGGAAAATCGCATGACCTTGGGATGCAGCAATAGTCCTAACTATGAATCAGTTGCCAAGCACCTGAATTTCAATCACACAATCCCGGGGAGGTGTCAGGGGTCTTAAGTGTGAAAAATTGTCCTTAAGTCATGTTTTTATGATTCAATCAACATTTCAGTGTCCATAGTGAGTTAGAAAACTGAGTGTGATGACTCGGGGCATGGCACAAAGCTAACACAGTCAGATAATAAGTAGAAGTCCCTCCAACTTTGCCCCCAATGACCGAGTTACCTTCTGGTCTGGAGAAAAACTCTCCCACGAACCTGCAACAGCCTTTGGCTGCAGATATTCCAGTCCAAAATGGTGTAAACAGAAAACTTTAAGCTATAAATCCAACAAGGCAAAATAAGGAAATTAAATCTGGCAGGGCAGAGTTCCAGAAGTGAAGTAACAAGGCAGTAAATCAAACCAATTGGGAGGATGCCAGGAACTCAGATAACAGCAGCCAACATGTGATAAACTCAATGTTTGTTCTCGACAAACACCCCTCCCAACTGCCTCTCCTTTAAACTCCCCAGATGTGCCTACTGAAGGTAATCAGGACCCTTTCTTCCCCCATAAGCTATGCAACCCATGTTGCTCTCGTCTCCATTTTCCCTGCGTGCCCTAGGATGAGGAGGGGGTGAGCCCTCTCCCTTGTTCTACCTCTTCTCTGCTCTGCCCAGCTGGACTTTGCCGTTCCCCAGTTCCCCCACAGCCAACAGAGCCCCTCTCCTGCTCCCTGATGGCTGTTCATCTTACTCCTCAGATTCAGACTCTAACAGGGGTGGTATGACACTGATCTGACCCCTCCAAATAAATAATATAAGGAAGGCCTCAAAACAATCCTCAGGAAACTCAAGTAATCAGGAGACTGGATAGCCACCTGTCTGAAATAGTATAGGGCAAGGGTCTTCAGACTTGGCCAGTTTAAGACTTGTGGACTTCAACTCCAGAATTCCTGAGCTAACATGACTGAAGGAGTCTTAAAGCTGTCAAGTTTGAGGACCCCTGGAATAGCTCGAGAAAGAGAGGTAGAATAGATGGAGAGAAAGAGAGATAGATAGATAGAGGGAGAGAGAAAGAAAGATAGAATAGATAAATAGATAGAATAGATAGAGAACGAGAGGTAGAATAGATAGAGAGAAAGAGAGAGAGAGAATAGATGATAGAGATAGATAGATAGATAGATAGATAGACAGACAGACAGACAGACAGATAGATCAAGGGTCTTCAAACTTGGCAAGTTTAAGACTTGTGGACTTCAACTCCAGAATTCCTGAGCTAACATGACAGGAGGAGATAGAATAGAGAGAGAGAAAGGGAGATAGATAGAATAGATCAATAGGAGAGAGAGAGAGAAATAGGATAGATAGATAGATAGATAGATAGATAGATAGATAGATAGATAGATAGATAGATAGATCTATCTTATGGACTTCAACTCCGAGAATTCCTGAGTTAACATTACTGGATGAGGAATTATGGGAATTGAAGACCACTAGTCTTAAGCTGTGAAGTTTGAAGATCCCTGGAATAGATAGATAGAGAAAGAGAGGTAGAATAGAGAGAGAAAGAGAGATAGAATAGATAATAGGAGAGAGAGAGAAAGATAGGATAGATAGATAGATAGATAGATAGATAGATAGATAGATAGATAGATAGATAGATAGATCGATCTTGTGCACTTCAACTCTGAAAATTCCTGAGCTAAGATGACTGGAGGAGAAATTCTGGGAATTGAAGTCCTCAAGTCTTAAAGCTGACAAGTTTGAGACCCCTGGTCTAGGGTCTCCAGCTTGAGGAAGGGGTTGGACTAAAAGACCTCCAAGATCCCTTCCAGCTCTATTCTGATGGATTGATCTCATGCCCACCTACCTTATCAGTCATCAAAGACAAGGAGAACTGGGTTAGGGGGAAGCTGATTAACCTCATTAACCACTGAATGAAACACTAACAAGGACAATCAACCAGTGGAACAAAAGTTGCTTCCAGAAGTTGTGGGTCCTTCATCACTGGAGGTTTTAAGAAGAGGCTGGACAGTCATTTGTCTCAAATGGTATAGGATCTCCCTACTTAAGCCGGGGGCCGGACTAGAAGACCTCAAAGGCTCCTTCCCCCTGTATTTTATTCTAACTACAAATCCTGTCTGGGTTTACGTCTACCATAGGACCCTGGGACAAGGTTCTGCTCAATCGAGGCCTGCGGATTAAGTGGGAAGCGGGTTAGGCATGACACACACATTAGCGATAGACAGCTAACTTTTGTTTCGGGGGGGGGAGGGGGAGAAGGTTTACAGGAATGAGTCGATTAGTGTCAACTGGACACAATCACTTTTGTGCGCCTTTGCGTATCCATGCTTTTACGGAATGGGTGGTCGCCCAATATAAATCCTAAGAGAGGAGCTTGGTTGGGATGACAGAGGAGATGATGTTTTCCTGAAGAAGAAATTGGTGGGGGGTGGAGGCAGGGGAGGGAAAAGCCACTTACAAACTGTTTTTCTCCCCCTTGTTTTGCACAGCCCTGCCCTGAAAAGAAACGAGCGTGCAATCTTTACCCTCAATTCCACTTGGTGACTTCGGGGTCACAAAGGCAGCTAAGGATAGCACAGGGAGCAATTAAGGGATTTGAACACTGAGCAGCAGACAAGGAGGCTTGAAAAGTCTTGCTGGGGCTATTTTTAAGCAATGCGGAAAGAAAGAAAGAAAGAAAGAAAGAAAGAAAGAAAGAAAGAAAGAAAGAAAGAAAGAAAGAAAGAAAGAAAGAAGAAAGGAGGGAGGGAGGGAGGGAGGGAGGGAGGGAGGGAGGGAGGGAGGGAAAGAAAGAAAGAAAGGAAGGAGGGAGGGAGGGAGGGAGGGAGGGAAGGAAAGAAAGAAAGAAAGAAAGAAAGAAAGAAAGAAGAAAGAAAGAAAGAAAGAAAGAAAGAAAGAAAGAAAGAAAGGAGGGAGGGAGGGAGGGAAGGAAGGAAAGAAAGGAGGGAGGGAGGGAGGGAAGGAAAGAAAGAAAGAAAGAAAGAAAGAAAGAAAGAAAGACAAGAAAGAAAAGAAAGAAAGAAAGGAGGGAGGGAGGGAGGGAGGGAGGGAGGGAGGGAAGGAAGGAAGGAAGGAAAGAAAGAAAGAAAAGAGGGAGGGAGGGAGGGAGGGAAGGAAGGAAGGAAGGAAAGAAAGAAAGAAAGAAAGGAGGGAGGGAGGGAGGGAGGGAGGGAAGGAAAGAAAGAAAGAAAGAAAGAAGAAAGAAAGAAAAGAAAGAAAGAAAGAAAGAAAGAAGGAGGGAGGGAGGGAGGGAAGGAAAGAAAGAAAGAAAGAAAGAAAGAAAGAAAGAAAGAAAGAAAGAAAGAAAGAAAGAAAGAAAGAAAGGAGGGAGGGAGGGAGGGAGGGAAGGAGGGAGGGAGGGAAAGAAAGAAAGAAAGAAAGAAAGAAAGAAAGAAAGAAAGAAAGAAAGAAAGAAAGAAAGAAAGAAAGAAAGAAAGAAAGAAAGAAAGAAAGAAAGAAAGAAGGGAGGGAGGGAGGGAGGGAGGGAAGGAAAGAAAGAAAGAAAGGAGGGAGGGGGGAGGAAGGAAGGAAAAAAGAAAGAGAAGCAATTTGACAGATTTTCTTCTCAATAAAACAATCAGATTTGATAAAGGGATCAGAAAATGTATCAGAAAATGTAATGAAGTGATTATAAGTTTCACCCCACCTCTATTGTAAAATAAAGAATTTGCACCAAAAATACGTCTCTTCAATTAACACTCTTTTTAAAAAAAGTTTATACAGATCATGGCATAAACCCTAATGCAAATTAAACTTTCCCCCCTCTACCAAGCGTTTATTTACACAGGTGTTTTTTTTTAATTTGCTCTTGTCATGCTTGTCTATTAAAAAGATTTAGGCAAATTTGAAACTTTTTCATAAAAAATGTGTCCAACGCTCTTTTGCTTCCACAACGGGACAGAATTGAAAATAAATAGCTTTTGGATAGTCTATATTTTATGGTTACATATTTTACTTTGTTTAAAAGAGTTTTATTTTTTTACTCTGATGGTGCCGGTGTTTCAAAACATCTTTGCAATTGTTACATAGTAAACCTCTATTGAAAATGCACCAGATATTTAAAAGCAGGTGTGTCTGCAAGATTTATAGGGTTATGTTTAAAAACTGGCAGGGAATGATTTTTCGTCATCGGAAAATATCTGCTGTATAACGGAACATTGCACAAGGCATTCAGCATCTGTGGCAGCTTTTCAATTTTTCTGCGGCAATGCAGTGAGTTTCCATCTATCAAAAATTGTACCTCAGGTTAGCAATTCCTAAGAGAATTGCAACAGTATTTTTTGTTCAAATCTGCTGCACTGCTACTCAGCTGAATCTTAAACCTTCCGTGATCTGGAGCCCTCCAACTGTGTAGGAGTTAAAATTCTCAGGAAAAGACTTCATTTCAGAACATATTCTGGGAATGGCAAGAGTAGTGTGGTATAATGGTTAAAGACCTGCATTAAGGGTGGGGAGTAGTCCATCCTCAGACACAAAAGTCCTGGTGACTGTGATGTCTTTGGTGTTGTCTGAGTTTGGTTGTTTCCTTGCAGACATTTCACTACCCAACTAGGTTACATCATCAGTGCTAATAGGAATATTCTTGATGATTCCTTAGCTTAGACTTTTTTATTGTTAGATTGTTTGTCTGAGCTGGTAGTTTCTGAATTAGTAGAATTATCAGATAAACAAGTATCAGTACTATACTACCAATGGCGGTGTCATGCCCCTGTCAGAATCTGATTCGGAGGAGGAGGACAAGCAGCTGAGAGGGAGTGAGAGTGTGGCTCTGTTAGCTGTGGAGGAAACTGGGGAAGGGCAAAGGCCGGCTGGGCAGATCAAGGGAGAGGTAGAGCAAGGGAGAGGGAATTCCGAGGAAAACCCAGGCCCACCCCCTCTTCATCCTAGGGCACACAGGGAGGAACGGAGAAGGGATCAATGTGAGTTGCGTGGCTTACGGGGGAGGAAAGGGCCCTGATTCCCTTCATTAGCTGCAGCTGGGAACACAGTGCTTAAAAAGGGAAGCTGTGCATAGCAAAGTTGTTGGGAGCAAATCATGAATTATCTGGTATCGTCGAGGCTTATCTGTGTTCCTGGCATCTTCCCAACTGTGTGTGTTTTGCTGGCCTTTCAGGTCTGCAATTCCTTCTCCTGCCCTGTCCAGTTAATTGCTGCAGTGTGGTTTGTGTGGATTTTTATTTACAGTTTGTATGTATTTTGTTTTCGGATTGAATTTCCTCCACTTAAAAACTGTTCTTGGGAGAGTTTTTTCTCCAGCCCAGAAGGTAACCTGGACATTGGGGGCAAAGCTGGAGATAATAAAGAGACTCTTATTGCTTATTTGACTGTGTTGCCTTTGTGCCACACCCCAGGTCATCACAAAATGTTTAGCTTAGCAACATAAACTTAAACTTAATTGCAGTCATAATTCGTGGGTTCCCTCTCAACACTTTCATGGAAGTTGCTGGGTTGACAAGGACAGAGTAAGAAAATGCAAAAATTTCCCCACCCTCCCAAAAATCCTCTGAAATATTAACGCACTGGAATTAGCTCCTTGATATTTTAAAATTATTTACTGTCCTTTTTTTACAAAAAGAAATCTGAATATTCACTTTCACACCATGGGTATGCACTTACAACAATATTGAACCCCAAGTTCTTATTGAATTCTTGAAATATTTCTCCATAGCTTGAAAAATATCCAGGAGGTTTCCTTCCTTGTTTTGTGCCACAGGTCATTGAATTAGCCATCTCTCCTGTCCAATTGTTTTAGGAGCCCTTTTCAATCCACTATCCTCTCATCGGGGAAATTCAATTAATGAGCTATTTACATTTTGGTGAGCCAGAGAAAAGGCCTGTAAACCAGCATCAGAAAATGGAGAGAGATGGTTAAAAACATCTTAAGCAGAGAGAGTCTTTCAGCACTCTGATTCATGTATTTTAACAATCTTATTTGCCAGGTGAAAATTCAGGATCATGTGAAAACAAGAAGAACAGATGATATTGCTTCTCATTTCCTCTTAGGCCAAAAGACCAGGTCCAGATGTGAAGTTTAGTTCAGTTGATTTAATTGCTAAACAGCCTATGAATAGTTATCTTCTCAGTTAATGGTTTAGACTGCAAGAACAACAGAATTCAAGGGAAGTTAGAGTTAGTTTGCTTATGACTATGTAGCAGAGGTGGGGTATTCAGCAGGTTCTGACCAGTTCTGGAGAACCGGTAGTGAAAATTTTGGGTAGTTTGGAGAACCAGCAAATCCCACCTCTGACAGGAGATTTTACAGTATCCTTCCCCTGCCACACCCACCAAGCCATGCCCGCAGAACCGGTAGTAAAAAAAAATTGAATCCCACCACTGCTACGTAGGGATTCTAGGCTGATTCCTCTTTTAACTCCAGGTCCCAGATTCTCCCACTCCTTCCCTTACACTTCCCTATAAATACTACAACCTATCCTGAAAGTAAGTCCTCGCTTGATTTTTACACATGTGTCCAAATATAAGCCCTACTCCCAAAATAAGCCCTAATTAAGATCCCGCCCACTCCAGAGTGGACAGGTAAAAATTAAGCTAGGATGGGGATGGAAGGGTGGAACTGCCCTACTACTTACCTTTGGACAGGTGTAGCCAGGCCTCGCACATCCCAACACCTGCTTTGCCAGCCCATTTCTTCTATAGCCAGCAAGGCTGGCAAGGCTTTCCTGAAGGCCTCTGGAGCTGATAACAAAGCTCTGGATTGATCCAGAACTCCATTATTGCCTGCAGAGGCCTTCAGGAAAATCTTGTCAGCCTCAGAAGAAGTTCCTGAAGGCTTCTGAGAGTGAAAAGGAGGCCGGGGGTGAAACACACAAGTGTGTGGAGTCAGTGGAGGAGGACTTCCCCCGAAAATAAGACCTGGTGCCCTTTCTGGTGGCAAATAAATATAAGACAGGGTCTTATTTTTGGGGCAACATGGTTAGCCTTAGCAAAATCTTGGATGGGACATCACTGGGAGATCCCAGGGCTGTAGGTTACACCTGGAAGAGGATACGATGACTCTATTGGAGCCCCCTTAGACACAAAGTATCACACAGCCATAGTTTAAATGGACGCAGCCTAAAATTGTGTTTTGCATCTTGGAAGAATGACCCCAAGGGAGGGAGGAAACATTAAAGGCAAGGGAAAAGATGGCTACCATCTGCAACCAGTGATGGCAACAAGGATATGGAATCTTTAAATGGGGTGGGGAAAGGAAAATTGATTGATTTATAAATTTATACACTATCCATCTTGATTCTCAACTAGGAGATTTCCCCAGCCACGGGGTTCACTGAAAAGAGAATTAAAATTTCTAAAAACTAGGGGCCATTGTTGTGGATCCAGCAAACTATTCTGAAATACAGATTTAGAAAATAGAGCAAACAAAAGATATTACATAATGCAGGTCCTGTATTTGGAGATGTTCATTGCCAGCACTTGCATTCCACACTGTCTCATCACCAAAGTCAGGTTTGGGATCCTAAACAGAATTATCAAGCTCTGTTCAGGTATTGAACAACAGCCAATCTTTGTTTTAAGGGAACTCTAAACAACTCCGTGACGGGGAGATGGTGAGTTCTAGATCCACCTTAAGCAATGAAAGTTGGCTAGGTGAATTTTGAGCAATCACCAGGAGAAGGTGAGTTCTAGTCCCGCCTTAGACATGAAAGCCTGCTAGGGGTCGGTGATGTCCTGGGGCGTGGTACAAAGGCAACACTAACTATAAATCCAAACAAGGCAAAATGAGCTAATTAATCCAGCAGAGCAGGAGCAAGAATTCCAGACGTGAAGGCACAGCAATAACTCAGCACGGTTGGGAAGACACCAGGAACACAGATAAGCAATGACAACAAAGAATAAAGTCACGTTTGTTCCCAGCAGATGCCACACCCAGCTTGCATTTCTTTTAAATTCTCTTCCCAGCTGTGGCTAATGAAGGGATCAGGGCCCTTTCCTCCCCCGTAAGCCCCACAACCCACATTGCTCTCTTCTCTGTTCCTCTCTGCATGCCCTAGGATGAAGAGGGGGTGGGCCTGGATCTTCCTCTGAACCCCCTCTCCCTTGTTCTACCTCTTCCCTGCTCTGTCCAGCTGGACTTTGCCCTTCCCCAGTTTCCTGCATAACCAAAGGAGCCACACTCCCACTCCCTGTCAGCTGTTCGTCTTCCTCCTCGGATTCAGACTCCAATGGGGGCATGACAGGAGAAGGTGAGTTCCAGTCCCACCTTAGGTACCAAAGCTGGCTAGGTGATTTTGGCCAATCAGTAGGAGAAGGTGAGTTCTAGTCCCACCTTAGGCATGAAAGTTGGCTGCATGATTTTGCTCAATCCACCAGGAGACGGTGAATTCTACTCCCGACTCAGCCCAGAAAGCCAAACCGGGTGACTTTGGGCTTCTCCTTCATTCTCAGCCCAACTCATCTTGCAAGGTTGTTGTGGCAGGGAAAGTAGGAAGAGAAAGCAGTGCTGGAAATGTCAGCCACCTTGAGTTATTTGTAAAAGAAAAAGAAAGGCAGGATGCAAACAAGCAAATGGGGAGAGCTTGTCCCTCTGGACTGGTGCTTTTGTTTTCATTCGTGACACAGTGCATCTGTTTCTCGAATTTCACTTGCCAAGAGAATCGAGGCCTCGTGGCCTATAATTCAATTTATTCTCTTTTGTCGTCAGCAGATGTCACTTCTACATCTGGGCATCCCTTAAAGTGGTCTCAGATCCTTCTAATCCAGCAGCTCTTAGCCATTAGAAGAAAGAGAAAAAAAAAAAAAAGCACAACTACGGGTGGGGAAACAGAGAGGAGATTCCCCTTACAAGAAGGAGTAGCAACTACTTCTGTTTCCCCCACACACACAGTCATTTCCAGGATTCAAAATCTCTCCAGTGGATTCTCTGCAGTGGATTTATTCAGCGCTGCCATCCCGATTTATGGCTCAGGTAAATCCACTGATCAAGCAATCAAATAAAGGCACTGTGTTAGCACCCGAGAGATTAAATTCATCCAACTTTGGTCTGCCTACCTACTGCATTTCCCCAAAAATAAAACCCTGTGTTATATTCTTTTCGCCATCAAAACAGGCACCAGGTCTTATTTTCGGGGGACATCATCCACTGACTAACCTCACTTGTGTGCATTGTCCCCAGAATCCTTTTCGCTGTCGGAGGCCTTCAGGAACCTCTTCTTCTGTGGCCGGCAAGGCTTTCCTGAAGGCCTCTGCAGCTGATAACAGAGCTCTGGATCGATCCAGAGCTTTGTTATCAGCTCCAGAGGCCTTCAGGAAAGCCTTGCCAGCCTTGCTGGCTGCAGAAGAAATCAGCGGGACAGGCAGGTGTCGGGGTGTGCGAGGCCTGGCTACAACTGTCCAAAGGTAAGTAGTAACTCCATCACTCCATCCCCGCCCTAGCTTAATTTTTACCCGTCCACTCTGGAGTGGGTGGGATTTTAATTAGGGCTTATATTGGGTGCACATGTAAAAATCAAGCTAGGACTTACTTTCAGGATAGGTTGTAGTATTTATAAGGAAGTGTAAGGGAAGGAGTGGGAGAATCAGGGAGATGGAGTTAAAAGAGGAATCAGCCTAGAATCCCTAAGCAAACTAACTCTAATTTCCCTTGAATTCTGTTGACATATTTTCGGTAGGTCATATTTTTGGGGAAGCAGAATTGGTCATATCCAAGATGTATAACAAACAGCCAGCTCGCTGCTGATAATGTTTTATTTTTCACAGCCATCGAATTTAGTCAACTGGCCTGGAAGAGGAACTCACCAAGTCACTGAAAGGACAACAAAGAGAAGCACCTTTCAGTCATCTCTTACATGCCTCACAAGTGCAACCACTCTCGATTCACTAACCACAGTCCATTAAACGCAAAGAGCAGGATGTGTGAAAGACTCCAGCCAGAGAGAAACCGGCTCTATTCTCACGCCAAATTGACTTCCTGGGAAAAGGAAGAAAGAAGGAGGGAGAAGGGAGAAAGAAAGAAAAGAAAATAGCTATTGTCAGTTGGTGTGTTGAGGCTTCTCATATGTTGTGACCTGGAGTTTGGTCAGAAACTTGGTCCGTGTGTCCACTTGGCATGTTGAACTGTGAACTTGCTTTTTTGGGGGGGTCTGATGACTCCAAAGACCATCGATGGCAGGATATCGGCCGAGGTTGACTAAGCTGCTCCTGGGCCATCTTGGGTGGGGATTCTGAGCGATCTCCTCCAAATGAAGCAATCAAATAGAGAGGCACTTGGAAAGGCTTGCTGGTGTTTAATATTTGATCCTTCCTGTGTTCCCAAGTGTTTATAGCCAGAGGGTTTGAAAAGACAAAAAAAAAGAACGCTTCGGAAGGGCAAGACATAACAGGCCTGGCTGACGAATTGCAACTTCAATACAATGGCATTTTGCTTTCCTTGTTGTTTTGCTGCCTCCCAATAGGTCTTTTCCACAGGGTGGGAGAGAAAAATGGGAAGGGAAGAGGAAGAGAAAGAAGGAAGGAAGAGAAAGGAAAGAAGAGAAAGGAAGGAAGAGAAAGGAAGGGAAAGAGAAGAAAGGAAAGGAAAGGAAAGGAAAGGAAAGGAAAGGAAAGGAAAGGAAAGGAAAGGAAAGGAAAGGAAAGGAAAGGAAGGAAGGAAGGAAGGAAGGAAGGAAGGAAGGAAGGAAGGAAGGAAGGAAGGAGGAGAAAAGAATGAAGGGAAAGGAAAGAAGGGAAAGGAAGGGAAAGGGAAGAAGGGGAAGGAAGGAAGGGGAAGGAAGGAAGGAAGGGAGCAAGCGAGGGGAAGGAAGGGGGAGAAAAGAATAAAGGGAAAGGAAAGAAGGGAAGGGAAGGGAAGGAAGGGGGAGGAAGGGGGAGAAAAGAATGATGGAAAAGGAAGGAAGGGAAAGGAAGGAAGGAAGGAAGAGAAAGAAAAAAAGAAAGAAAGAAAGAAAGAAAGAAAGAAAGAAAGAAAGAAAGAAAGAAAGAAAGAAAGAAAGAAAGAAAGAGGAAGGAAGGAAGGAAGGAAGGAAGGAAGGAAGGAAGGAAGGAAGGAAGGAAGGAAGGAAGGAAGAGAAAGGAAGGGAAAAGAAGGAAGGAAGGGTAAAGCCACTTGGCTGATAGGTCTTCCTGGCTGAGTGGGTTAAGAAACAGGCAGAGCCACAAACTGTATTTTGGGAGTGGGGAGAAAGACGAGGGAGGGTGACAATGAGGACCCTTAATTCCATTTGGGACGCTTAGAAGTCAAGGAGAGGACTTTGGGGACGGGGGCGCATTTTGAAACCGTCCAGACTTCTTTCTGATTTGATTTATTTTGTATGGAGGGAGGGGTGGCCTGGGTTTGCCCTCACCCACCCACCCTCACTTCTCCAGGCATGTGGTGGAAAGCCGCTGAAGTGCTTGGTGCATCCTTGCCCTGAGCAAATGAAGCGTGCGCTGGCAACTTTGGAAAAGGGACAACTCTCACGTGTGAAAAGGACACAGCATGGCAAAAACAGCAGGAGGTCTTGAAGCCAGTCAGAAGGAGGGAGGGAGAGAGAGAGAAGGAATGAGGGAAGGACAGAAAGACAGAGAGAGGGAGGGAGGAAGAGAGGGGGGGAGACAGGGAGAGAAAGGGAGAGAGGGAGGGAGAGGGAGGGAGGGACAGAGAGAAAAGGGGGGAGAGAGGGAGGGGGAGAGAGAGAAGGAGGGAGGGAAAGACAGAAAGACAGAGAGAGATGGAGGGAGGGAGAGATTGGGAGAAAGAGGGAGGGAGGGAGAGAAGGAGAGGGAGAGAGGGAAGGAGGGAAAGAGAGAGTCAGAGAGAGGGAGGGAGGGGGAGAGAAGAGGGAAGGAGGGACACACAAACAGAGAGGGGGGTGGGGAAGAAGCTAATTTTTGGAGGCAGCTGGGAGGAAGGGAGGGAGCCAGGAAAGAAAGCGCCTTTTTTTTGCCCCTAAACGAATGAATAAATAAATAAACAGGAGATAATCAAATCAAGTGCATTTGCTCAGGGGGGATTGACAGTCTGTGTGAAGGGAGATGGAGAATGGGGCGGCCTGGAGCCTCAGAACCATGAATGGAAGCCAGAAGGTGGCCAATAAGTGGAAGGAAAGAAAGAAGAAGAGGAGGAGGAGGAGGAGGAGAGGAAGAGGAAGGAGGAGGAGGCAGCACCTATGCGAAAGTAGAAAGATGTTCTGAGGTAGTCTAAACCACAGCGCCAATGTCACCACGGCTGGCTGAGGAATTCTGGGAGTTGAAGTTCCCAAAGTCTTAAAAGTTGCCAATTTTGGAGACCCCTGGAATACGTGGACAACCCTGTATCATCTCTACCTCTCAACCCAGCATCAGAAGATTTTCTCAGACTAACACAATTCAGTACTGCAAGATGGATGACTCTTGATAGCTCTTGATAGCCAGAATTATAGAAATTCAATCTGTCCCCATTTTGGTTTGGTTTGGTTTTTTTAAGGTGGGTTTTGGAAGATTAATTACACTTCTGGTGTTGGCCCCATGGTTTTAGTGTCTCCAGTGGTTCTCAGGTATGTTTGGGTATGCATACCTGTATGCCTTATACTACCTTTGAAACCTCTTGAGCCTACTCTGAGAATCCCTGCCGAAAAGAAATTATATCTCTATATGTATAAAAGCGAAATACCCCTCAACATCATCACAAAATCTCCAGAACTGTAAAGCCTACAAAGTTGAAATTTGGCATGTATGTTCCTCTTGGCTTTCAGGTGCTCACTAAGAAAGTATTTTTCAAAATGACCATCAGAGCATTTAGAGTATTTTGTATATTGTTATTATTAACAGGCTCTGATGCTAAGGGGTTCTACTCCCCCTCCCCACCTGAAAAGAAATCTCTTCCAAATGCAAAACCCAAGCAGAGGAGAGGAGTTTCACTTTTAGTTTTAGTTTCACAGCAGCAATCAGCTTTAGTACAGTTGAGCTAAGCCACGCCCAGGCTCCTTGCTGTCTCCTTCTTGCTCACACAGCAAATACTCTTTCAATTTCCAAACATATGGTATTCAGCTTTGTTCAGGTATTTTCCCACGTCATTATAGTTGTGCTTTTAAAGTTGTAGCAACGTTTCAGCAAATTCTCATCTGCCATCATCAGGCTTCTGTATTGTGTTTGTTCGTCTGTGAAGCCTGATGGCAGAAGAGATTCTGCCGAAATATATATATTCATAAACATCCATGGCCAATAAAGAATTCATTCACTCATTCATTTTGAATACAGGGTATTGTCGGGGCATATCATTTACAGAAAAGCAAAGAAAGAACAAAAAGGAATATTAATATATATACTAATAACTACAATACTAAGGTAACCAAATGGCTTTAACTAAATTTCTCTTTATTTTAGCTTATTTGTAATTCTGTTGGTTCTATTGGCATGTTTATAATGTTTATAATAAACCCTCTTCATATTTAGTTCATACATATCATCTATTTGTCCATCCATTCATCCATCTATGCCCCATATGTATAATATCTATCATTTATCTATCTGCTCCATCTATATCTATCTACCATCTGTCTATCTATCTCTACTTCTATCTTCTATATATCTATCTACTTAGCTACTTATTCTATCTTTCTGTCTATTTATCTGTCTACCATTTCTATTTCAATCTTCTTTGTATCTATTTACCTAGTTACCTATTCTATCTAGCTATTTTTCTATTCTTCTATCTCTATTTCTAGCTATTCTAGCTATTTCTAGCTATTCTTCTATCTCTATTTCTATCTTCTATCTCTGTATCTATCCACTTAACTACCTGTTCTATCTCTATCTATCTATCTATCTATCTATCTATCTATCTATCTATCTACTTACCTATCTATTCCATCTATTTACCTGTCTAGTATATCTATTCTATCTACTTATCTATCTATTTACTTACCTACCCATCTATCTATATCTTTTATATCTATCTATCTCTTTTATATCTATCTATCTATATTTCTATCTTGTCTCTGTATCTATCTACCTACTTACCTATCTATTCTATCTTTTCTGTCTATCTATTCTATGTATCTATATCTACCTACCTATTCTCTCTCTCTCTCTCTCTCTCTCTCTCTCTCTCTCTCCTATCTTGGAATCTTTCTACCTACTTACCTACTTACCGATCTATCTTATAAAAATAGGTCCGCTTTGCGCTGATTGGACTGGACGGGAGCCTGGTAAATACTCGGAGTTTGTTACTTTAATTACATGACGGGCGGTAATGAATGTGATAGAGCTAATTAGCCCTCCGTTTCTCTCTTCAGGACCGGCCGGGAGGGGAAAGGGAGGCGCCGCTACCTGGCGCTGAGAATTGCTTTCGCTCCGCCGTCTCGCCGTGGAGGAGACCAATAAATCCGGGAAAGAAAAAAAAAGAATTAACGAAAAAAAAAAAACCAAAAAAAAAACACCCCCCGAAAGAATATAAACCTCGGGGAAAGGAAGCGAACGAAAAGAGTCCGCTTTGCCAACACACAGCGTGTCCGAGCGCGCCAAGCGAAACCTCGGGACTAGGTTTTTTAAATCGGACACGTGTCCGTTTACGGGACCCTTGCAGAAGTCGTGGGGAAGGGGAAAGAGGGGCAGGAGGACCCACAGAAATTGGGGAGGGGGGCACCTGACTCCCCTCACATACACACCCCAATCCTGTGGTGGGAGGCGGGCTGGATTGGAAGGAAATGGGGCAGTAAGTAAAACGGAGCCAGGAGCGTTAAGAATCGGAGGGGCTGAAATTTAGGGGGGTGGGGGTGGGGGGCGCTGAGACCCTTTGGACCGAGGAGAAGGGAAAGCTTCCCTGCCCAGGAATGTCTTCCAAGCGAAGGAAATCAAACAGAACCGATGTTTTTCCTTTAACCAAATATATATAATTATTTTGAAGCTTGGCGTGCGAGGAGGGGAAAAGCTCATTTAATGCAAGGACCCGGCTGGACGATTTGGGGGTGGGATTGCCCTGGGTTTCTACCCGGGAGGGACCCCCCCCCCACCCGCTGCCGCTGCCAGACCGAAAGGCAAGCAACCCAAGAGAGAGTCTTGGGTTCGAAACACTGACGCCGCGCTCCTGGTTCGCCGCCTTTCCCATCTCTCTTGGCCCGGCTCGGCTCAATTCAGCTCGGCCCCTGCTTTCCTCCTGCTTTTTTCCTCCTCCTCCTCCTTCTCCTCCTCCTCCTCCCCACCCCCCAAACGTCCCTTTCCGAGGGTCCTCCTTGGCGTCTCGGTCCTTTATAAGGTTTCACGCCCTTCGGGGAGTCCTTTAGTCCGGCAATTGGGCGTGTAACGCGTTGACAAAACCAGTTTTCACGTTGACATCAAGGGAGGGTGGAGAAAGGAAGGGGTGGTAGAAAAGGAGGAGGGCTGGGAGATTTAAAAAAAAAAAAAAAAACCCTCCCGGAGGAAGGGGGTTTGTTGAGGGAAGAAGAGGCAAAAGAAACCCTCCAGGGGTTCCGCGCGTACATGTGAACGCGACTTAGATGTGTGTTCCATGCGTTTAAAGGCAATCTCCCCTTCTTTTCTCTCTGCCTCTCTCTTTGCCCAAGGCGGCTGGTTAAATTAAAAGGGGGGGGGGATTTAAGGGGAAGGACGGGGCCAGGACGTCAACGGATTTTGGGGAGGGGGCGCAGAGAGAAGATTAAAGTCCAATTAGAGATGGAGGAATCGGGTGTGTGTGGGGGGGAGATCGGAGAAAGGAAGGAAGGAAGGAGGGAGGGAGGGGATGAGTGGAAGGGGGGCAGCTCGGGAGCGCGCCTCCTCTCCCTTGCGCGCTCCCGCCCTCCTGGCTCTCTTTCGCCCCCCCCACCTTCCTCCTCCTCCTCCCAACTCTCTCTCTCTCTCTCACACACACACACACACACCACGCCAGCCCAATAGACTGATGAGTTATTGTCATGTAAAAAGCAGGCAGCGTTGAGACCCGCACCGCTCCGCTATTGTCCAGAAAGGAAAGAGCCAAGTTGGTTGGGGTGGTTTGGGGTTTTTTTTGTTGGTTTTTTTTTTTTCCTCATGATGAGAACTATATGCTCTAGAGACCTCAAGGCAAGGCAGCTCCTCGCCGCCGTTTTTTCATAAAACCAAGCTCGGCTGCAAGCGGGGAGGCCACTCTGGAAGTGAGAGCCGAGCGGCGAGCACCCTTCTCGCTCTTCCCCGAGGCCCTTGCGGGCCAAGCCAGCCTAAGCGTCCCGCCAGAGCCCGTCCTTTTCCTCCCTCCCTCCCTCCTTCCCTCCCTCCCTCCCTCCCGAGTCGAGTCCCTCGGCCTGGGCCAGCTCGAGCCTCCTTTTCCTTTCTTTTTTTTTTTTTAATTTTTTTATTATTATTTTTGGTCTTTTTTTTTCCCCAATGTATAAAATGGAATATTCCTACCTCAATTCCTCCGCCTACGAGTCGTGCATGGCCGGCATGGATACGTCCAGCTTGGCCTCGGCTTACGCGGATTTCAGCTCCTGCAGCCAAGCCAGCGGCTTCCAGTATAACCCCATCAGGACCACGTTCGGGGCCACCTCAGGCTGCCCGTCCCTCACGCCCGGATCCTGCAGCCTGAGCACTCTTAGGGACCACCAGAGCAGCCCCTACGCGGCAGGTAAGCCCTCTCCGCCCACCTGGGAAGGCAGGAAGACAAGGAAGGCAGCCGGGGCGAGCTGGCTTAAAAACCTTTGATTGCATTTGAGAAGTGTGTGTGTATGGGGGGGGGGAATTAAATCTCGTCTTTACCAAACGAAATTTGCTTATCCAAATGAAAGGATTTATCACGTTAGAAGCGATCGCAGGGAAGGAGAAGAGAAGGGGAGAAAGGAGGGGTGGGCAGGTGGGGGAGGGAAAAAAAGGGGGGGCGCGGCGGCGGCTGTAATTCACTTACACGGTTACACTATCCGAAGTCACACCCGAAACCGCCAACAAAATTATCTTAAGCTGCCAAAGTGATCGGCATAATTTATTTATTTTGCGAAGGAGACTGAAAAGCGAGGAGAGAGAAATAATTAGATAAAAGCGAGTGGAGGGTGATTACTGACATCCACGGCGGCTTCTTTCTCGCCGTCGCCAAAACCTCCCTTCCCTTCCCTTCTTCTTCTTCTACTTCTTCTCCTTCCTCCTCCTCCCCCTCCTTCTACTACTTCTACTACTACTACTACTTCTCCTTCTCTTTCTCCTTCTCCTCTTTTTCCTTCTTCCTCCTTCCTCCTTCTCTTCTTCTTCTCTATCTCCTCCTTTTTCCTCCTTCTCTTCTTCTCTTTCTTCTTCTCCTTCTCCATCCCCATCCTCTCTCGCTGTCTTGGAAGGAGCCCCTTTTCCTGCAGCTAGGCCGGCAGACAAAGAGGCGATGACATGAGCCTCGATCCGGATTTGGCCCCCTCATTTTCAAGCAGCTCTCCCGGGAAGGATGCGCTGGATCCAAACAAGCCAAGCGCTGGGACGCCGCCTCGGACCTCTGGCCCGGGACTAAACCCGTCCAGCTGCAAGGCCTGAAACCCACCCACTCCCAGCAAGGAAGGGCCGCTCCCTCCCGGTTCCAGGGACGAGCCCCTTCCTCGCCTGGCCGGACACATCTCTTAGGTTCGCATTTGAAAAGGGCGCAAGTGTTCTGGTCTAAACGCCGCCTGCCCGTCTAAACGGGCCACCTGCTGTCGGAGAAGCGAATCTTTCACGCGGCTGCGCTTCGCAGCTTTCTACCCCGCAAAGAATCGCTGGTAAAGCGGGGGAGGTTTGAAAAAGCAGAGGGGTGGGAGTGAGGGAAAAGAGAGAGGGCCTTTGCACAATTTCATCCCGCACTTTTGCAAAGTCGCGGGGGGGGGCGATCCCCCTTCTCCCTCCCGTTTTGGACCAGCGCAATACGCAAAAAATGAAGTTTCATTGTAATACTCAATAGGCAAAAGTGAAGTTTCATTTTAAAAGGCAGTAGGCAAAAAAATGAAGTTTCATTTTAATACGCAAAAATGAAGTTTCATTTTAATATGCAATACGCAAAAAATTAAGTAATTTTAGTATGCAATGTGCAAAAATTAAGTTTACTGTTGTTTTTTTACACACCTCCCGTAGACAAAGCGAAGCGAGCTTTAACTTTGCTTTTTGTTTTTGGGAAGGTGGGGGCGGAGGGGCAGATGCCTGTCCTGCGTCCCGTAGAAATTAAATCATGAAAATCGCCGCCTCTTTCGTGCTAAGGGGAATTGACGTGAAGAAGGCGGCGAACGGCGTGCGTGGGTGTGAGTGTCAAAGGGAAAAGGGAATCGCGCGTCAAGCCGGCTTGGCTTTATTTTTAATTTCCTTTGCGCGCATTTCCCCAATTTTGTGGGGTGGGGGGGTGGAAAAAATAAAAGAAACGCACTCCCTTCTGTTTAAAGCCCTCTCTGGAAAGGGCGCCACGGGGAGAGCGCACGGCCGGGCCTTAAGCGGAATGAGTCCGCCTGATTGTATCTCTACTCTCTCTTCCTCCCTTCACCCGACACCTTTCAGTCCCCTACAAACTCTTCACCGACCACGGCGGCCTGAACGAGAAGCGGAAGCAGCGAAGGATTCGCACCACATTCACCAGCGCCCAGTTGAAGGAACTGGAGAGGGTCTTCGCCGAAACCCACTACCCGGATATCTACACCAGGGAGGAGCTGGCCTTGAAGATCGACCTCACCGAAGCCCGAGTACAGGTAGGGAAGAAGAGGGATGGGGTGCTCAGTCGGGGTTAGTTAGTTAGTGAGTGAGTGAGTGAGTGAGTTAGTTAGTTAGTTAGTTAGTTAGTTAGTTGCTTGCTAGCTTGCTTACTTTACTTCATTGTCATTGCACCTGCTGCAACGAAATTAAATGCCATCTTCAGTAAACATTATAACCATAAGAATAAAACACGAACACGCACCCTTCGCTTTCAATGCAACTGAATTGACAACCTCGGATATTGCATTCATATTGCACTATACGGGGAAAAATTAATCTAGTTACTGCTCTTGGTTGGGGGTGGGGGACTGGTCAGGGCACGTGGGGAAGCCCACCCCGTGGACCGAAGAGCTGTGGGGCAAGCAACGCAGGCGAGGTAGCGAGAGGCATTTGCTGGATGCCATCCGAAGGCTGAGAGAGAGAGACAGAGACAGAGAGAGAGAAAGAGAGAGACAGAAGAGAGACAGAGAGAGAGAGAGAGAGAGAGAGGAAGAGAGATAGAGAGAGACAGAGACAGAAAGAGAGAGACAGACAGAGAGAGACAGAGAGAAGAAGAGAGAGAAAGAGAGAGAAAGAGAAGAAAGAGAGAGAGGAAGAGAGAGAAAGCGAGAGAAAGAAAGAGAAAGCAAGAGACAGAGAGAGAGAGAGAGGAAGAGACAGGAAGAGAGAGACAGACAGAGAGAGACAGAAAGAAGAAGAGAGAAAAAGAGAGAGAAACAGAAGAAAGAGAGAGGAAGAGAGAGAAAGCGAGAGAAAGAAAGAGAAAGACAGAAAGAGAGAGAGAGAGGAAGAGAGAGAGAAAGACAGAGACAGAGAGAGAAGAAGAGAGAGGGAGAGAGAGACAGAGACAGAGAGAAAGAGAGGAAGAGATAGATAGATAGATAGATAGATAGATAGATAGATAGATAGATAGATAGATAGATAGATAGATAATTTATTTTTTTTAATTGTGGTTTAACAGCTGAAATTGTAGCTCGGCTAACCAACCTTGGAGTCCACATTGGCGCGCATAAGCCAAATTAATGTCTCCACAACAGTGCAGAATTGTTTTGCCATCGTCTCCCCCACCCCACCCCCCAGTATATTATGGGGGCCTTTTGGGTTGACCTGCCACTCAAGGAGAAGCTAAATTTGATCAGCCTTTATTTGTGAGGGGTGGGGTGGGAATTCCAGAGCCTGCCATTTGAAGCAAGGTGGGAGCATTTATGTCATCTTGAACCCCATTCTGGACTTCAAGTCTTGTCATCTGGTTTGGGTTGAGAGGACACTCATTTCCGAGGGAGCAATTTGGATATTCAAAATAGGGAAGAAAGAGAAGTGGGCGAGGTATGTTACTATTCCACGGTTACAGGGATTTATTCTTGGTTTTTTATTTATTTATTTACTTCTCTGAAGTGTTTCAAGTTTGATCACCTGATCATGAGAATTCTGCAACGGTGGTTGGGGGGGGGGAGGGAAATGGTCGTAAGTCCCTTTTTTCCAGGTGCCATTGTATCTTTGAACGGTTCACTAAAGGAACCATTGAAAGTTGAGAACTACCTATCATCATTGCCATCACCATCATCGTTTCATGGCCACACAATCCCCTGTGGGGGTGGCGTCTGGACAACTGAATGGAGCTAGCAAAGTGTTTTACTGGCTGGATGACTTTCCTGTTGCCAGTCCTGTTGTTCGGCAGATATACTCTCCGTGTGCCCAGAGTTGTGAGAACTACCTGTATTTTCTTTCTTTATTAAATTTACCTGCTGCCCATCTCACTTTTGAGTGACTGGATTGTACCAATGGCTTTATAGTGCTAAGAGGACAGCCAAGCAGGTTCTGTCAGAGGTCCACCATTCCGATTAGGCGAATGGGCCATCGTTGGCTGAATTTTTTTTTTTTTTTTTTAAATCCTAACCGGATAGTATTTAGTAATAAAATATTTGCAGCTCAAGGTTGACATGAGGAGACCTTGATGATCTCTGGGCTTGGTAGTTTTCTTGCAGACATTTCATTGCCCAAATGAGAAACCTCCCTATAGGTATATAGTATTTAAATACTATATACCTGTAATATACCTCCTTATAGTATTTAAATGGGGACAGTGGCAGGAGATTCCCCTCCATCCCACCAAAAAAATTAGGTTAGGGTCTGGATGGTGAAGAAGAAACTGTACTGTTGTCATGAGTTTCATGCGTTGAATTTTTGTGCGGCTGGCCGATGAGAAATCTACCCACTGCGCTGCTATATGTCTATGAAGATTCTCAGTCATTCAGGTCACGGCTGTCTGAAGAGCTGAAGAAGCTTCTTGGATGAGAAGCAAAACCGTTTTCAAAGAGGGGGGGGGGAATCCAGAAAGTGCAGTTGCACTCTTGGAGGGGAAAAAAAACACAACCCTTTGGGGATAATATCCATTGTACTGTGTTTTTTTTTGCTTCAATAAACTTTCCAGAAAAACATTCCAACAGCAACAGAGAAATAGGTTAGGTGAAAGAGAGCTGGCTGGGTGAGTTTGGACCAGTTTTTCATTCTCACCCCAGCCCACCTCACAGGGGTGTGGTTGCAGGGTAAAGAGGAGGAGGAAGAGGAGGAGGAGGAGGAGGAGGAGGAGGAGGAGGAGGAGGAGGAAGAAGATGGAGCATTAGATAGGCCTGCTGCTCCAAGTTATTTATACAAATAATAAAAAGTGGGGTTTTTTTTAATCTAAATAAATAAATTTGGGGTCGTTTCTATCTGAGGATAGTTCTAAATTGGCATAATTTTAATCCATTGAAGGATTTGGAGAGCTTTTTCTTCCAGGAAACTCCGAGACCGAGATTCCATAATTGACTCTTTCCTACCCCCCCCTCCAAAAAAAACAGCATGCCATCTTTGGAAAGGAGTTATTTGCGTTCATAAGCATATTTTGTGACCAAAGAAGGAATCCCAATGATCTCCTTTATTTACTGATCAGTTTTAGCACAGGGATATTCCAACCCTCCCTTTAAAAAAAAACAAAAACAAAAAACCCAGCTCTTTGTCTCCTTCTCTTTCTCAAGGTGGTTTGGAGGGTGGGAGAGGTGGAGAAGGGAAGGGGTTGGCCATGGTTAAATCAGACCTTTAAACTAAGCCAGCGTCTTCCAGGGGCATCTGCAATCCGTTGAAATTTAGTTCAAAATTCATTGAGATTTTGTTCAAAAAAAAAAAAAATGCCTGCAAATCTAGGAAATTATGTTAGATTTCCGAGTCTGCTTGAGAAATCTATTTAGAAAATAGAATGGAATGGAATGGAATGGAAGAAGAAGAGGAAGAGAACTGAGTAAGGAATAGAATAAGAAATAGAAATAGAAATAATAGACCTAGACTAGACTAGACTAGACTAGACTAGACTAGACTAGACTAGACTAGACTAGAATAGAATAGAATAGAATAGAATAGAATAGAATGAAGTTTAAAATATAATAGAATGAAATTTAGAATCAAATAGAATCAAACAGAATAAGGAATGGAATGGAATGGAAGAGGAATAGAATAAAGATTAGAATCGAATAGAATCAAATAAGGAATAGAATGGAATAGGAATGGGAATAGAATAGAATAGAATGAAGTTTAAAATAGAACAGAATGAAATTTAGAATCAAATAGAATAAGGAATGGAATGGAAGAGGAATAGAATAAGGATTAGAATAGAAGGAATAGAATAGAATAGAATAGAATAGAATAAGCTGATTAAGGACCTTGGAGGTCTTCTAGTCCGGCTCAAGCAGAAGAACCTATAGACTTATATTTCAGAGAAGTGACTGGATCTAGGATAACTTTAGCTGGCTGGGGGAAGCGGTTTTAGATCGATGGGAAACGGGGCGTTTGGATTCCTGCCATTCTGCTTCAAATTGATATTCAAATTAATTTAATTCGTTTAAGGATGAAACCGAGATCAAAAGCCGAATAAATCCTTGGGAAAGTAGAGAGGAAGCCCCCTTTTAAACCCACCCAACCCCACTCCAGAATCGATCGCGGAGCAGAACCCGCTTTTCCAGCCTCACATCGCGCGCGGAACTCGGAAGCAAGGGCGTTAACTGACACGCGTCTTTGCTTCTTCCCGGCAGGCAGGGAGAAACTCGAACTGGGAAGCAAGGCCGTCCGACACGCGTCTTAGCTCCTTCCCGGCGGGGAGGAGAAACCCGAACTGGGAAGAAAGGGCGTTGTCGGAACGGAGGATCCATCACGCGTCTTAGCTCCTTCCCGGCGGGGAGGAGAAACCCGAACTGGGAAGAAAGGGCGTTGTCAGAACGGGGCCCGTCCGACACGCGTTTTGGCTCCTTCCCGGCAGGCAGGGAGAAACCCGAACTGGGAAGCAAGGCCGTCCGACACGCGTCTTGGCTCCTTCCCGGCGGGGAGGAGAAACCCGAACTGGGAATTAAGGGCGTTGTCGGAACGGGCCGCCAGACACGCGTCTTGGCTCCTTCCCGACGGGCAGGGAGAAACCCCAAGCGGGTCGGAGAGATGGGGCTGGAAAAAAATCGGGGTTCGGCTGGATTTAACCGGGCCGGCGGTCTCTTTTTTCTCTCTCTTTTTGGTTTCAGGTCTGGTTCCAGAACCGGCGAGCCAAATTTCGCAAGCAGGAACGGGCGGCGGCAGCGGCGGCGGCGGCGGCCAAGAACGGTTCGTCCGGCAAGAAATCCGACCCGTCCCGGGACGATGAGAGCAAAGAAGCCAAGAGCACCGACCCGGACAGTACCGGCGGCCCGGGACCCAACCCCAACCCGGCGCCCAGCTGCGGAGGCGGCGGGCCCAGCCCTGCCGGGGCTCAAGGCAGCGCCGGAGCCGTTGGGCCCGGGTCGGAAGGGAACAAGGGCGCGGCGCCCCCCGGCTTGGCCGCAGCGGGTCCCGGGCAGGGCTGGGCTGGGGGTCCGGGCTCCATCGCTTCCATCCCGGATTCCTTAGGCGGGCCCTTCGCCAGCGTCCTCTCCTCTTTGCAGAGACCCAACGGCGCCAAAGGCACTTTGGTGAAGGGCGGCATGTTTTGAGGGGTGGGCGGCGGGGCCAGCCTTCCCCCCTCGTCCAGTTTGGGCGCCCCCCCCCCCACCGACTCGCGCTGCGCCCGGTTCCCGGCCATACGTGGCCCGTGGGCTCCGTCCCCGGTTTCCCCGATAGCTCCCTCCTTCTCTCTGTGTCCCTGTCTCTCTCTCTCTCTCTCTGCCTCAATATCTCTCTGTTTCTTTCTCTCTGTCTCTCAATATCTCTGTCTCTCTTTGTCTCTGTCTCTCTTTCAATATCTGTCTTTCTGTCTCTCTCTCAATATCTCTGTCTTTCTGTGTCTCTCTCTCTCTTTCAATATCTGTCTTTCTGTCTCTCTCTCAATATCTCTGTCTTTCTGTGTCTCTCTCTCTTTCAATATCTGTCTTTCTGTCTCTCTCTCTCTCAATATCTGTTTCTCTCTCTCAAAATCTCCCTTTGTCTTTGTCTTTGTCTCTGTCTCTGTCTCTGTCTCTATCTCAATATCTCTGTCTTTGTCTCTCTGTTTCTCTGTTTCTCTCTCTCTCTCAATATCACTGTCTCTCAATATCTGTCTCTGTCTCTCTCACTCTGTGTGTCTCTCAGTGTCTCTCTCACACTGTACCTCTCAGTCTCTCTCTCTCTGTGTGTGTATCTCTGTTTCTCTCTCTCTCTCTCTCTGTCTCTCTCACAAAAAGCCACCCAACTTTTGCAAGGTAACCCCCTCCTCCCTCCCTCCCCCATCCAGCTTCCCCCACCCAGGCCCACCTGTCCCCCCCTCCTCTGCCCAACGGGGGCCTTCCTCCTTCTACCAAGCCAAGGGCTTCACCCCACCCCTACAGGGAAGGGAGTGCACATTTAGTGGCCCCCCTCAGGGGAGGGAATTGACCAGGCACCAACCGTTTCCCTTCGCACACTTGGGGGTGCAGGATCAATTCTGCGGGATCCTTGGTGCTCTCTTGAGCATGGCAGTTTTCTCAGAGACGTTTCGTTACCCAACTAGGTCACATCATCAGTACTGGGGGCTTCGGTAGAGCTGTGCCAAACCCCTGATGAGGAAATGAGCATTGGATCCAGAAAACACCCTGTACGATTTCTTACTTTTCTGTAAGAAAACCACCCAGCTCAGAGAGTGCCAAGGATCCCCAATGGTTCAGCCCTGAGCTACAAATCTTCTATTTGTTAGTATGGATAGTCCTTGATTTACAACTACAACGGAGCCCACAATTTCTGTCCTTAAGTTAGACATGGCTTAAGGGTGCGTTTGGGGGCCCCCACCTCCATTTTGCAACTTTTCTTGCCACTGTCATTAAGTGAGTCACTGCAATTGAAAGGCCAGTAACCTGGTTGTAAAGTGAATCCAGCTCCCCCCACTGGTCAGAAGGTCGCAAAAGCGGATCATGTGATTTCGGCACGCAGCAACGGTCCTAAATATGAATCGCTTGCTTGCCAAAGCATCCGAATTTTGATCCGAAGGGAAATATGCTGCAAAGGCTGTAACTAGGAACAACGGTGCTAAGGCGCATTTTTTTTCAGTGCCATTGCCCCTCCAAATGGTTGCTAAATGAACTGTTTGTCAAGGACTCCCTGTACCAAATTCTGGGCTGCACATCCAGGCCTGGCCACTAAAGGGCAGCCTCAGGACAACCCAACCACCATGTTTTGCTGCCCCCTAGTGGCTTTTATGGCTCAAGGTTACAACCAAAGCTCCTTTGCAGGGTTTGCATCCAGGAAGGAATTTGCCTCCCTGGGGATGCAAAGACGGCCCATTTCCACGCATGGGATGGGTAGCCCGTTATGGCATCACCCGGCGGCAGCTGTGGCCATATTTGGGGATGCAAATGACAACTTCCTGGCACACAGCGAGGACCAGTTGATGCTACCAAAAGGGACCCCATCCCTTGCGAGGGGAAAAACCCAGGAATTGAAGTTTGAGGATGTCTAGGTTGACTAGAACAACCTTGGCAACTTTAAGCCTGGCAGACTTCAACTCCCAGAATTCCCCAGCCATTCTGGGAGTTGAAGTCCACCAGGCTTAAAGTTGCCAAGGTTGGAGACCCCAATTTAGATGGTTCTTTGATTTACTGGGAGTTGAAGTACACACGTGATTTAGAATAGGGGTCTCCAAACTTGGACATTTGATGACTTCAACTCCCGGAATTCCTCAGCCAGCCATGGTGGCTGAAGAATTCTGGGAGGTGAAGTCCACAGGTGGTGATTTATATAGTAGGGGTCTCCTCAGCCAGCCATGGTGGCTGAAGAATTCTGGGAGTTGAAGTCCACAGATTGATGATAGGAGTCTCCAAACTTGGCCACTTTAAGACCTGTGGACATCAACTCCCAGAATTCCTCTGCCAGCCAGGAATTCTGGGAGTTGAAGTCCACAGGTCTTAAAGTGGCCGAACTTGGAGAGTCTTACTTTAAAGGGGGGCCTAAGTACTGAAGAAACAAGGCTGCCAGGGTGGGACTTTTCCTTGACCTGCGCATTTGCGTGGTGCCCAAGAGTCCACATTCAGCCATTGAAGCACACTGCATAGAAAAATTGCCACCACAGAGCATCTTTTGAAACTTTCCGAATCCCTGAAAGACTCCCCAAAGTGAATTGGTCCTGAGCATAAAGCAGAAGAAAAGCCTGTTATTATCATTTCCCCGAAAATACAACCTACCCTGAAAGTAAGTCCTAGCTTGATTTCTACACTTGCCCCCAAAATAAGCCCTAATTAAGATCCCACCCCACTCCAGAGTGGACGGGTAAAAATTAAGCCAGGGTGGGGATGGAAGTGTGGAGCTGCCCTACTACTTACCTTGGACAGGTGCAGCCAGGCCTCGCATACCCCGACACCTGCCTTGCTGGCCCATTTCTTCTGCAGCCAGCAAGGCTGGCCAGGCTTTCCTGAAGACCTATGGAGCTGATAACAAAGCTCTGGATCGATCCTGAGCTCTCTTATCGGCTGCAGAGGCCTTCAGGAAAGCTTTGTCGGCCATAGAAGAAGTTCCTGAAGGCCTTTGACAGTGAAAAGGAGACTGGGGCCAACAAAAGCAAAGGAGGTTAGTCAGTGGATGGCATCCCCTGAAAATAAGACATAGTGCCTCTTTTTGGTGGAGATATATATATATATATATTCTCGTGGGTATTTGTATGTGGATCTTTGGTTATTCGGGTTTTCTCCCACGTAAGATTGGAAGTATCTAGGCAATGTTTCGATGAAGTCTCATTCATCATCTTCAGGCTTGTGTCTTCAGCTCTGTGCTTCTCAGAGTGAATCACAGAGTCACTCTGAGAAGCACAGAGCTGAAGACACAAGCCTGAAGATGATGAATGAGACTTCATCAAAACGTTGCCTAGATACTTCCAATCTTATGCGGGAGAAAACCCGAACAACCAAAGATCCATAAATACATATGTGTGTGTGTGTGTGTGTGTTTTCTTAAGTTTTTGCGGGTACTTACATGCATGGAATTCAGCTTTGTTCGGGTATTTTCCCACGTCATAGTACTGGTGCTTTTAAAGTGGTAGCAACGTTTCAGCAGAATCTCATCTGCCATCATCAGGCTTCTGTATACAGAAGCCTGATGATGGCAGATGAGATTCTGCTGAAACGTTGCTACAACTTTAAAAGCACCACTACTATGATGTGGAAAAATACCCAAACAAAGCTGAATGCCATACATACATACATACATATATATATAAATGACATGGTCTTATTTTCGGGGAAACACGGTATTGCTTTGATTGATTAACTTGGTGGTGGTGGGTTTTTTTAAATTTTCATTTCATTTTGTTTTATTTTTAAATTGTCTCCTCTTCCTATGGCCATTTCTGGCAGCCGACCCAAACAGCATATTTCTAATAGGCAGGGAGCTGTTTACACAAGGCACCCCAACTCTCTGTCCCAAATGGTCTCAGTGCAGCATGTTCCTTTCCTGGGGAATGGGTTGGCCTCCGTTCTCAAGACGGTGATGACATTGTCCATGCCATTTTTAAGCCCACCCCACCCCACGCCACCCCTGGAAGGTTTTTAAAACTCTTTTCTTTTCAAAGGCACAAAACCCTAGAGATTCGTTTTGTCCACCAGTATGCTTTCCAACATCCTTTCAGTGTCTTTCTACCACGGTGTTCTGTGACTCAGTTGTATAGTATTAATATCGATACAAACTTGTCTACTCGAATTAGACGTATAAATAAGGTTTTTTCCCTTTCCTTGTAGTCTTAAATGGCGTGTCATTATGGAAAAATATGAGGTTTTTATCAGTTATCTTTTTTTTTGCATTTTGGATTTGAATTGGCTTTTAATTTCTCTCTCTCTCTTTTTTCTTTCCCAGATCTCTTTGTGAGCATTTAGCTGTCATAAATTATGTTTCAGGAACTCCGGTTTATTTATATGTGGTTAAAAATGAATGCTTCTATTTAAAAGGGGAAATATTTCTACATGTGCATATAGTTTTACAAAAGTGTACCATTAACTGGTTGTTGATAATAAAAAGGAAAAGGAAATATGGGCCCATATGGTTCTCTTGGTCTAATTGAATTCCTGCCTGAACATTTCTTTTTTTACAGGATTAAACACATAAATTATCCCCTAGGGCAGTGTTGGCTAACCTTTTCATCGTTGTGTACTGTTCTGTATTCTGTACAGTGGTTGATTTTATCTTCTGTACAGATGCTGATACATAAACTCAACAAAACATTCATACAAAGTCTTTATTATTGGTTCATCAGGTATCCTCATAATTCACATTTTTGACGAAGTTCTTCTTAATGTCTAATCCTTTGCATATCTGTTTTGTAGGTAAAAAGATGGTTATCTCCTTATCCCTTTCCTCCCATCTCGTAGTGGTAGTTACAAGTCCGTGAATTCAGGCAAAAAACCTCCCCCAACCCATCAAGGGTCAATTTAGTGACCAATCAGGATTACAGATGTGGTCATGTGACATGGATTATATTTTCCCAGGATACCTTAACTACATTTACCATGATGCATTCCCTTAAGGAGACAGCTCACAATTGCTAACTAACTGTCCAATTCCCAAACACTGGCTGGACAAGCATACACACCCATGCATCTCTGCACATGCGCATGCGACACCCTACGCCACGTGCCTGTGTGCACTTGTGCATGACCCGCCCATGCGCCAGTGCCTCTGTGCATGCGCACGCATCTCCCATGCATGTCCCGCCCCCACGCATGCCTGACAGATATCTGACAATCAGCTGGCTGGCGGGAGGCACACGCGCATGCACAGTGGATTTGTTCTGAACGATGGCTCCCGTGCCGGCAGAAATGATTCTTGCACGCCACTTGTGGCATGCGTGCCTTAGGTTTGCCATCATGAACCTAGGGCAGTGGTGGCGAACCTTTTGGGGCTCCTGTACCAAAAATTGCATGCACACTAGCGCGCGTGCACTCACCAGCACCCAGAATACAATGCGCACCCCCCACCCTGTGAATGCGCGTCCAATCCCCCCTCCTCCCGCCACTCCCTTACCTGAACTGCGCCTCACAGCTGATTTTTCGGTTGGTTTCAGGCCTTTTGTGGCCTCCCAGAGCCTCTGCAAGGCTTTTCAGGCCGAATGATAGGTTTGCTTTGTCACTTCTGGTATTACAGGAAGTGATGAAACGGGCCTATGATTCATCCGGAAAAGCCTTACAGAGACTTTATCCAAGCCTCTGGGAGACCGAAAAAGGCCTCTAACCAACTGAAAAAGAAAATCAACTGTGAGGTGCACGCATACGCAGTGAGGTAAGTTTGCCTGTGGCTCACATGCTAGCACAAGTGGCTGTGCGTGCCACTTGTGGCACGCATGCCATAAGTTCACCATCACGGACCTAAGGGAAATCACACTTGGCGGTGGCTGCCATTTTGCCTTTTTCGGAGCAGAATTTCCATCCCTGAGCAAGACAGTTGTTAAGTGAATCACATCTGATTTTAAGATCTTTTTTTCTTTATGGTTGTTAAGCAAATCATCTAGTCATTAAGGGAATGCAGTTTCTTGCATTGATTGTGCTGATCAGAAGCCAGTTGGGAGGGTCACAAATACTGATCACGTGACCATGTGAAGCTGCAATTGTTGTAAACACAGGTCATCCTTGTCTCACAGAGGTTCACTTAGTGACTGCTCAAGGTTACAACAGTGCTGGGAAAAGGGACTCCTGGTCATTTTTCACACTTACAACCATTGCAGCATGTGATGACCCAAAGCAGCGTGGCACAAAAGCAACAAAGTCCCAAAAGTAGGTAAAGTCCCATTGATTCCTGCAACTTGGCCCCCAATGTCCAGTTATCATCGGCTGGAGAAAAGAAAACTCTCCCAAGTGCAGTTTTTAAAGGGAAGAAATTCTGTCCCTGACGCAAAGTACATATAAATTATAAATAAAACCCAACACAAACCACGCTGCAACAATTAATAATGAGACAGGGCAGGACAAGGAATTGCAGAACTCAAAAGGTAATAAAAAACACACAGTTGGGAGGATGCCAGAACCCAGATAAGATGTGAGAAACAAAGAAAATGCATGCTTTGCTTCCAGCAAGGTGCTGTGCACAAATCCCCTCTTTATCCTGTTTCCGCAGCTGCAGCTAATGAAGGGAATCAGGGCCTTTTTCTTCTCCATAATCCATGTTGCTCCCTCCTCTATTCCTCCCTTTGTGCCCTAGGATGAAGAGGAGGTGGGCCTGGATCTTCCTCTGAATTCCCAGCCAGACTGTGCCCTTCCCCTGTTTCTTCCACAGCTACTGGAGCCATATTCCCTGTCAGCTGTTCAACCTCCCTCTCAGAATCAGACTCCAACGGGCATGACACAGCATCTCTATGGTTCCGTGATCAAAATTCAAGCCACTTGGCAACAGACTCGTTTTTATGACACTTGCGGTGTCCCCTGGGGTGAGTGCAATCCCCTTTGGCGCCCTTCAGATGAACAAAATCCACGGGGGAGCCAGATTCATTTAACAACCGAGTGACTAACTTAGCAACTGCAGGGATTCACTGAACAACAATGACAAGACAGGTTGTAAAACAGCATCATTCACTGAAGAAATGTCTCACTTAGCAACAGAAATGTTGGGCTTGATTGTGGTCGTACATCCAGGACTATCACTACATTGCCCAGCACCCAAATTCTGACCGTGTGGCTAGGGGAATGCTGCAACAGTTGTAAGTGTGAGGAGTCCGAGGAGCAGTCATAAGTCTCCTTTTCCTCCCAGCGCCATCACAACTTCGAACATCCACAAAACAAATGATTGTAAGTTGACAACTATGTGTGTGAAGTTGTCTCTGAGGATACAGGGTCCTGTTGTACCATCCAGCCTCATTCCACGGGTGGGCAGCTACCGGTTTGCCCTGGTTCAGACGAACTGATAGCTAATTTTATCATTTTTAATCGCCAGTTCAGCAAACCAGTAAATCCCACCTCTAGTTGTGCCAACCACCCATTATCAGGATTCTGGCAGTTACCCCCAATTAAATCATGAGTCTCGAGTCAAACTTCCAAAACGTAAAAAAAGGATTTATTGGGAGTTAACATGTCCAGCACTGCCTGGGTGTAGCTGACTCTGAGACACATAATTCATTGTCATCCCTTGACCCTGGTTTTCACTCCCACCCCCTGGGTGTATGAATTCATATTCTCCAATGGGACATGTCCATAACCAAGAGTCATCAATCAGGCTCTCCAGTTAGAATTTTCCACAGCACAAATTTTGGCCACCTAGTTACTATCTTTGAAAAACTATGTACGGAATGCACTTTCGATTTCCAAACTGCCGCACTGCTCTTTCAAACCCCTTTGTCTGTTGGCAACTCTAACAAGACCAGAGAAATATTTTATGAGTTGTGCCCATCCCAAATGTCCCCATGTGGCCCATTTTGGATGCCAGGTCAGTACAGGGCCCGCATTGGAGGCTTGGGGAGGGCAGGCCCTGTACTGACCTGGTATCCAAAATGGGCCTCCCAGAGGTTCTGGAAGGTAGAAAACGGGCTCGTTTCCAGTCTCCAGAGGTCCTCCGGAGCCCGGGGAGCCCATTTTCGTTCTCCCAGAAGCTCAAGGAAAGCCTCCAGAACCCAGGAAGGGCAAAAACACCCACCTGTCATCGTGCAGGAGATCGACAAAGCCATGTCCACCCAGCAACCGGGCAGAGAACTGGTTGCTGACATTTTTGAAGACCATCTCTGCCTCATTCCCTGGATGGGTTAGTTATTTCCAGCAATGTCATTTTGGCTTCATGTCTCTGAATTGGCACTCAAACAGTGTTTGGAACAGGGCTTTGCCATCTTTTTGGCATGTCAGCAAATCCTTGCCAGTCAGCATCCTCCAAAAGCATCCATTTAGGTCAGAGTTACCTTGAAACTGTTCTGCTTTCTAGCACTATGTTGGCGGAGGCTAGATTTCCACATGGTTCCTTCCACCCAGTGGGAAGGAGAGATGTTGCCCAGTTTAGAAACTGGTTCTCTGTCCGGTTGCTGAGTGGGCGTGGCCATGGTGGGCATGGCCTAGTCAGCCTCCTGCACCATGGTGAGGGGATTGGTTACAGCCTTCCCGGGCTCCGGAGGTTTTCTTTGAGCCTGTGCATATCCCCGGGCTCTGGAGGATCTGTGGAGGTCAGAAACGGTCTTCCTGAACTTCCAGGGGGGGCATTTTTTGCCCTCCCTGAGCTCTGGAGGCTTTCCTCAAGCCTCCAGGAGGGCAAAAATGGCCTCCCCAGAGGCTGGAAATGGGCCAGTTTCCAGCCTTTCAGAGCCTCCGGGAGGCCCATTTATTGCCCTCCCCGAGCCTCCACACAGGCCCTGCACTTACCTGGGATCCAAAATGGACCACGTGGAGTCTCCTGGGAGGGGTGAGGTGGGATGGGCGGGGCGGGGCGGGGCCAGCCAGTCATTGCCATTACTGGTTCAACAAACCAGATGTAAAATTAACATCCAGTTCACCTGAACCGGTGCGAACCGGTAGCAGCACACCTGTGATGTTGCCCCAAAGGTCTATTACACAGGAAAAGCCCTGATAATTTGTAAGGTTGGATTTTCCCCATTACCAGAGAGAGCCCCTTGTGGAGTACTGTGAAACCGTTACGATGGCAACTCCACAGCGCTGTACAGTAGAAGCCATTTTAAAACAGTATGGTAGAAGCCATTTGAGGGCACAACAGGCTGTATCTTAAGAACATACATTCCGAGGGGTGTTAGGGGTGTCTTACACCCTACAGTATTTGTTTCCAGAGAGTAAATAATCTGTGTACCAAGTTTGATTGAAATTGCTCAAGACGTTTCAGAGTTATGTAGGAACATACACATGCACATATACCGTGTTTCTCCAACAATACACCCCCCGAATAGGAAGACCCAGCATGTTTTCTAGGCATAACATGAAATTAAGCCCCTCCCCCCAGCTGCTCGGGATTAAACCAAAACGCGGTGCTCCCAGGTACCTCAAAACGTTTTTTTTCCTGTTGTTACGGGAACGGGGGAAAAGCGGGAGTGACTCAGATGCTGTTGTTGGAGATGGCGCTGGTGAGCGGGGGGGGGGGGGAGGAGAAATTAATTCACCCCTGAAAAGACGTCCTAGCCCTTTTTTCGAGGCTCAAAAAAAAAAAGAAAAAAAAAGGCCTGGCCTTATTTTTTTGTGAGAAACATGGTAATAATAAAAAGATCACACAATTTTTTAAAAAACTTCTGAGCAAGTTTTTAATTGATACAGCTAACAACCTTTTGAATGAGAGAATAAGCAGCAACTCCTCTCAAGTTTAGTTTCCAAGAGAAAAACCGAACAGACATTCTCGTTAATGTAGTATATAGACTTGGAATAAAATACAGCATCCATCATCTCATCAAAATGTAATTAAAAGCCAGACCAGTGTCCAAGCAGAAGGAGACTTTTTTTTTTTTACTCTGCTGGAAACAGAGTGCTCTGAGTCTCATGAAAAATCATTAATGGGGTTTTTTGTATTCTGCAAGCAAATTCAGAGAAGAATAACCAGTTTGTGACTTCTAATTCCATCTTACATTAGGAGCTTGAGCAATGGTGAATGGTGAGGCTTCAGTCACTAATTTAATGCATGCTGTCAACGCCCTTCTGCCAGAGAGCACATCTCTTTAAAGTAAACTTTGTTTGGGGCAGCTGGTGTTGTGGCCCGTCAGCTGCCAGCGGAGCTGGTGGCAGATTCGGACAGTGAGGAGGTTGGGGAGGAACCATGGGCCAGTCCTGGAGTCTGGGGAAGGCTCGGACGAGGGCTCTGCATTGGAGGCAGAGATGGGGCCAGGGCTGTCCTACAGTTATCAGATGCCTTCGGAGTTGGAGATCAGTGGGGAAGAAGAATAGCTGGAGCCTGTTCCCAGTGTGCGCATGCACAGAGCTGCCACACAAGGAAACAGCTAAGGAACAAGGGTTGACTTGGGATTAAAGCCACAAGTGGACGGTGAATGGCCCCTCCCATAGAGAATAAAAGAGGAGTGAAAGTTAAGTGGGGTTTTGCTGGAGACAATTAGTTCATTTGGGTGAAGATCTTGCCAAGAATTGTCTGCTACAGTGTGGCATCTGAAAGATATTGGCCTGGCAATTCTCCAAGCCTGATAAAGGTCTGTAATTGTGAAATATCTCGAAAGACTGTTGGCTGGGACTTTGCTGGAGAGGAATTCACTGTAAATTAAATAAAAGGAGTTTATTAATTAATTAAATAAAAGGACTAGGACTCAGCTTTGTGCTGTTGGGGAAGCCTAGATCAGAACAGGTGGCACTTAGATTCACCAAACCGATTTTTTTTAGGGTTGGAACTGATGAAATTACCCTTCTCAACTATGGGTATAGGTAGAGAGCTACTTTGGTGTAGTGGGTAAGCTGCTGGCCTTGAAACCAGGAGACTGTGAGTTCTAGTCCAGACTTTAGCTATGAAAGTCAGCTGGGTGACTCTTGGCCAGTTGCTCTTTCTCAGTCCAATTCACCTCATAGGATGGTTATTGTGGGGAAAATGTTGTGGCTTACCAGTGGCCAGTGGAGCTGGCAACAGATTCAGACAGTGAGGAGGTTGGGAAGAGATGGGGCCAGGGCCATCTGACAGTAATCAGCTGCCTTCAGAGTCAGAGATCAGTGAGGCAGAAGAACAGCTGGAGCCTGTTCCCAGTGTGTTCATGCGCAGAGCTTCCAGGAGAAGGGAACAGTTAAGGAACAAGGGTCGATGTGGGAGTAAAGGCACAGCTGGACAGTGAAAGGCCCCTCCCATAGGGAATAAAGGGGAGCAAAAGGGGAGTGAGGTTTTGCAGGAGACAATTAGTTCAATTCATTAGGGCGAAGATCTGTTCCTTCATTCTTGCCAATTATTGTCTGCTACAATGTGGCATTTGGAAGCTATTGGCCTGGCAACTCTCCCAGCCTGATGAAGGTCTGCAGTTGTGAAATCTCTTGTTTGCCAGGACTTTGCTGGAAACTAAATAAAACTGGTTTTATCGGGACGAGGAATTAATGTCGTGCTTTTTGGAAGCTTAGGTCAGAACAGAAAATAAGAGGTGGAAGATCCATATGTTCATCAGTTGTACTTTCATATTTTCATAAATGATGTAGATGGGGGAACAGAAGGAAAACTCATCAAATTTGCAGACGACATCAAACTAGCAGGGATAGCCAACAAGACAGGCTTAAAATCCAGATGGACTTCGACAGACTTGAACAATGGGCCCTAACAAAATGAAATTCAGTGTAGAAAAAAGTAGTTTCACACTTGGGCAAGAAAATCCAAATGTGCAGCTAAAGGATAGGTGAAATGTGGCTCAATAGTAGTAACCGTGAGACGGATCTTGGGAGTCCTATTGGACAATCCCTTAAATATGAGCCAGCAGTTGTGTGGCAGCAGCCAAAAAAAACCCCAACACAAACCTAGGCTGAATAAATAGAGGGATAGAATCAAGATCACAAGAAGTGACACTACTGCTTTATAATGCCTTGGTAAGGCCACACTTGGAATATTTCATCCCAGTTTTGGTCACCACAATATAAAAATGATGTGGAGACTCTGGATAGAGTGCAGAAAAGATCGACAAAGATGATTGGCAGGAGGGGCTGAAGGCTAAAACATTTGAACGTTTGCAGGAATTGGATACGTCTGGTTTAATGAAAAGGAGGACCAGGAATGATATGATAGAAGTATTCTAGTATTTGAGGGGCTCCCACCAAGAAGAGGAAGTCAACCTATTTTTCAAAGCACCTGAAGGCAGCACAAGAAGCCGCAGATGGAAACTAATCAAGGAGAGACGCAACCTCCTGGAACAAAGGAGAAATTTCCTGGCGGTGAAAACAATTCACCAGTGGAACAGAAGTTACCATCAGAAGTTGTGGGTGCTCCAACCTTGTGAGGCTTTTAAAGAAGGGATTGGGTAACCATTTGTCAAAAATGGGATAGTCTCTCCTGCTTGAGCAGAGGGTTGGACTCGATGACCTCCGAGGTCCCTTCCAAATCTGTTGTTCTGTTAAAATAATAAAGATGAGACAAGAATCACACTGACAGGTATGATGCAGCATGTTGAATGTCTGCGCTGAGAACTTAAAGCCATTGGGATCCTTTGTGCAAATGGCTGAGCTTCAGCACTTGGACAGCTCCTAAAATGCTCATGTGTTGCATGCAGTCATCCAACAGGAAAGGTCTATAGGTAAAGGTAAACTTCCCCTCCTTACATATCCGTGCTAGTTGTTTCTGGCTCTAGACGGTGCTACTCATCTCCATTACAAAACCGAAGAGCCAGCGCTGTCTGAGGACATCTCTGTGGTCATGTGGCCGTCATGACTAAACACGGAAGTCGCACGGAATGCTGTTACCTTCCCACTAAAGGGGTCCCTGTTTTTCTACTTGAATTTTTTTACATGCTTTCGAACTGCTAGGTTGACAGAAGCTGGGAGAAGGAACTGGAGCTCACTTTGTGACGTGGTGCTAGGGATTCAAACCTCTGAACTGCGGACCTTTCTGATCGACAAGCTATATGACTTCCAATTTGTTGAGTCCCACCAAGCAGTGTTTCTTAACCCTGACAACTTTCAAGATGGATGGTCTTCAATCCCCCGCAGAATTCCCCACCCAGCACAAAATAACAATCCACTTCTCCGTGTCTAAGGATTTCCAGGCTGAAACTGATGACATAGTGCCCCTTGGTGGTCAGGATAAGTATCAACTGAGTTCTGTGAAGAAAAAAATCCAAAGACCTGGGATTTTGAGAAAGGAGAGTTTGATGGAGGTTACGAAAATACTAGAAGTCTAGGATAATAGAATCATAGGGCTTGAAGGACCTTGGAAGTCTTCTAATCCAATCCCCTTGCCAGAGGAGGCAGGAGTCCTCATACCATGACTGTCTGATCTTTTCTTGGTAACCTCTAATGGTGGAGCATCCATCATGCCAGGAGGCAAGCTGTTCCATCAATTAATAGTTCACACCATCAGGAAATTTCCAGATTGGATCTTCCTCTGGTAAGTTTCCACCTGTTTCTTCTTGTCCTGTCCTCAGGTGGTTTGGAGAATAAATCAAGGCCCTTTTCCCTATCACAGCCCTTCAAATATTGGAAAATGCTATCATGACTTCCCTAGTCCTTCTCTTCTCTATTCCATTCATTCCATTCTTCATTCTATTCTATGCTATTCTGTTCCTGTTTCTCTTCTAGATCTGTTGTTTCTACTTCTCCTCTATTCCATTCCATTCTTCATTCCATCATTCTGTCTCTCTTCTAGTTCTGTTTGGTTTCTACTTTTCCTTCTCTTCTCTTCTGTTCTCCTCTATTCCATTCTATTCTATCTCATTGCATCCCATTCTTCATTCTATTCTGTTTTGTTTCTCTTCTCGTTCTGTTCAGTTTCTATTTTCTTCTCCTTTATTCCATTCCTTTCTATTCTATTCTTCAGTCTATTCTGTTCTGTTCCTGGTTCTTTTCTAGTTCTGTTCGGTTTCTACTTTTCTTTCTTCTCTTCTCTTCTCTTCTCTTCTCTTCTCTTCTCTTCTCTTCTCTTCTCTTCTCTTCTCTTCTCTTCCCTTCCCTTCCCTTCCCTTCCCTTCCCTTCCCTTCTTCATTCTATTCTGTTGTTTCTGGTTCTCTTCTAGTTCTGTTCCATTTCTACTTTTCCTTCTCTTCTCCTCTATTCCTTTCTATTCTATTCTTCAGTCTATTCTGTTCTGGTTCTGATTCTCTTTTAGTTCTGTTCCGTTTCTACTTTTCCTTCTCTCCTCTCCTTTCTCTTCCTCTCCTCTCTTTCCTAAGCCAAACCTACCCTGTTCCCTTAGCTATTCATCATATGATTTAGCCTCATCATCTTTGTGGCTCTTTTCTGCACTCTTTCTAGGGCAGTGATGGCTAACCTATGACACGCGTATCACTCGTGACACGCTGAGGCACTTTGACTGACACGCCTGTTGGTGTGGGGAAAACCTGCACATTTAGAGTCTGCCTGTGCTCTGCTCCAATCCCTGCTCCCTGCTTGTTGTGTGGAGGCGTGGTGTCACCGCTGCCGCAAGATCTTTGCAGCAGAGAACCAGTTTTAACCGCCATAAATTGAGGTTTGTCACTTTCATTACCTCAGGAACGCTACAGGAGGAAAGGAGATCCATGAGGTTCACAGCCTTGTAAGGTGGCCTTCCGATCCCCACATCCTGCACCTGCAGCCCTGAGACCAGGGAGATGAGTTTCACAGCCCTGTGTGATCACCCCAGCCCAGTCCGTCATAAACCAAATTATTGATATTTCTTGAAGTGACACATGACCCGAGGAAAGCTACACTTTTTCCCGATTTTCGACACACCAAGCTGAAAAGGTTAGCCATCACTGTTCTAGAGCCTCAACCCCTTTTTTTCTTATTTGTGTACTGACCCAAGAAAAGGCCAATGTTACAGTTCTAGATCACAAGAATCTATAATAATGGGGTTCAGCACCCCTAACAAGTGCTTTCTAATTTTGCCACCAGAGGGCAATATTGGATTCTAACAATTGTGGTATGTTTTCTTGTGCTTTGGTGGTTTGTCAATGATTGGATACAGACAGTCCTCAATGTACGATCATAATCAAGCCCAACATTTATGTCGCTAAGTGAGAAATTTGTTCAATGAGTGTTGCCCCTCCCCCATTTTATGACTTTTCTTGTCACCTTTGTTAAGTGAACCCCTGCAGGTGTTAAGTGAATCTGGCTTCCCTATTAGGTCACAAAACCATCATAAATACGAGTCAGTTGTCAAGCATCCAAATATGTCACATGGGCATGGGGATGCTATAATGGTCGTAAGTGTGAGAAAGGGTCATAAGCCGCTTTTTTCAGTGCCATTGTAACTTTGAATGAACTGTTGTAAGCCCAGGACTAACCTCTAGGATATTTTTGGGCTGGAGGCAATAAGGATGGGAAAACGCATGAAATCCGCTGACATAAATATGCTCAAATTGTCAAGCTTTTGTTAGTAACAAGTGAACAGGGATTAGAGCAGTGGCGGGACTCAAATGTTTTTACCACTGGCTGGGTGGGCGTGCTTTGTGCACATGCACACACTTTGTGTGAACGCACACCAAACACACACTTTGTGCAGGCGCAGAGGCGTTCTAACTCACCTCCTGCAAGCCTGCCCGATCCCGGTCGCTTCAGCAGCTGCCACACGGTGCTCTTCTGTGCCACGCAAAGCAGCTGTGCTTCATATCCAGAGGATAAAGGTGAGTCTGGGAGCCCAGGTGGGCCCAACAGCAGAGCGGTGGAGACAACTGGTTCAGTCTCCATTGGTCATCGCTGCTACCAGCTCGGCAGAATCGGGCCGAAACGGTAGAATACCAAAACTGGATTAGAGCCATGATGACGAACCTATGGCACACATGCCAGAAGTGGCATGCGGAGCCATCTCTGCTAGCATGCGAGGTGTCGGCCCAGCTCAGTTCCACTGCGCATGCACGTGTACCTCCCGACAGCCGGCTGATTTTCGGGTATCTGCCGGGCATGTGCATGTAGGGCAGGGTGCATGCGGGAGATACGTGCACATGTGCAGGGGCACAGGAGGGTCGCACGCCTATGCGCAGGGGCTGACAGGAGCACAGGGAGTCATGCGCGCATGCACGGGGGTAGGGGTAGCACAGGGGGACAGGTGCGCATGCACAGGGAAGCGGGAGTATGGAGGTGTTGTGCACGCAGGCGCAGGGGGTAGAGGGAGCACACATGCATTGCATTCTGGGTACAGGCACGCACCTGCGCACTTAGCCATCACTGGATTAGAGAATGTAAACACGAAGATACTTTAAAGAAGAGAGTTTGAGAAACAAACATTCAGTTTGACTTAACAACGGTTCATTTAGTGACTGTTAAAAGTTACAATGGCACTTAAAAGTGACTTAAGACTTTTTCAAAATTACAACCAGGGGTGAGATTCAATATTTCTTTTACTACCATTTCTATCAGACCGCTTTGCGCTGCAGCATTCAAAAACCACCCATTTTAAGCTTAAAAACTTACCTTCTATGCCAGCACTGGTGAGTAAAACAGCTGATTGCCATGCGAATCAGGTGAGCGAAAAAAACCGAAGGAAATATAGGACAGGAAACAGCGTCGGGTCAACTGCTCGCTGGAGCTACCAGTTTGCTAGAACTGGTGTGAACTGGCAGCATCCCACGCAGTGGTGGGATTCAATTTTTTTTACTACTGGTTCTGTGGGTGTGGCTTGGTGGGCAAGGCAGGGGAAGGTTTCTGCAAAAACTCCTTCCCTTCCCTCCCCACCCCACTAACCTGCTTTCCAGTTCCGTTCTCCTGTGCAGGGCAGCCAAAGAAGAGCCAGCCAATCAGCTGGGACTCAATGGGAGACTGAGAATAGATGGGGACAGGGCCAGTCAGAGGTGGGATTTGCCAGTTCTCCGAACGACTCACAATGTCTGCTACCAGTTCTCCAGAACTGGTCTGAACCGGCTGAATACCACTTCTGATTCCACCACTGATTACAACCATTATGGCATCTCCCACGATCACATCATCAAAATGAAGATGCTTGGCAACTGACATGTACTTATGACAGTTCAGTGTCCCAGACTCACGTTTTGCGACCTTCCGACAAGCAATGGGGAAGCCAGATTCACCTAACAACTATGTGAGTAGCTTAAGCACTGCAGTGATTCACTTATCAACTGTGGCAAGGAAGGTCGTAAAATTAAGCAAGAATCATTTAACAAATGTCTCACTTTACAATAGATATTTTGAGCTCAATTGTGGTCGTAAGTCCAGGACTACCTGTAGTTGGAAATGGCAGAAAAGAGAGGATTAAACCTTTGACTTGGGAGTATGTAAAATTCCAAAAATTCATCCTAGCATTTTAAGGAACACTCAGGATCCTATAACAAGTTATGTCATTATACAAAATAATAAATAAAATAATAAAATAAAAATAAGCTTATTATTTATGTATTTATTTGTACTGTGAGGGAAATGGATAGTGGCTAAATTTGATTAAATAAAATACATTTAAAACATTCCTGGGGTATGTATAAAAATATACCTCAATTTAAGTCAAAAAGGTTGGAAATGCAAAAAAGTTGACGGTACATTTTACCACATGTGGTGGTTATGCCCCGAGACCAGGACACATACTGGATCCACATCAAAAATTGGCTACAGGAGATCACTCAAATTGAACTCAGACCAGACATTTTTCTCAAAGGAATTATTAATGACCGAATTCCCCAAAAAAGTAAAATATTTAATGTTACAAATCTTAACATCCACCAGAATAGCCTACGCATAAATGTGGAAAACTTCTAATATTCCTAGTGAAGAACTGATACAACAAAAAATAATGGAAAGTGCTGAAATGAATATACTTATATTGAAATTGAAAAAAGACTCTGAATATTTTTTAATTTGGAACAAATGGTATGATTGGATAACAAACAGAAATAAGATAGGAAATTAACTTGTAAGAGACCTCAAGAAAACGAATGATAAATATGTAGAATATACAGTATAAGAATATAAGAATAATAATTATAAAGCTATTAACTAATGTTAGATAAATGTAAATGTAATGCGTTAAGATATATAAGATAAAAATCTGTATAGATGTCAAAAATGCTGTTGAAATCATGATATTTTGAGTTGTAATAATGGAAACAATAAAAACATATTAAAAAAATATTTCTCTACTGTTATTACTTCCAAAAGCCACAAAACCAAAACACCACCTGTTTTAATCAATGTTTATTTATAAATGTAACATTTACTATAAAAGCAGTTGCATTTTAGACAATTTTCTTACTTCCCAGAGCATTTTAGAATAAATATTATTAATAGAGATTAGTGGAACAATTGGTATTTGAGCCTTTGGTGATCTTGTCTGTAATGGAAGCCCCCCTCATTTGGCCTTATCAATTGTCAGCCCTATCAATAATTATATTGGGTACAGAATTAGTTCTAAATAACAAGAATAAAGGATCACTAAGAAGTGCTGAGAATGAAGTAGATATAAAAATAATTATGACACGGTTATGTCTGCCATCTTAAAGAAATGGAAAGCTACATAGTTTTTGGAAGGCTTTAAAAAAACAACAAACCCCGTTAACATTTATAATATTGCCACGTCGATAGTAAATCACTCTTTAAAACATGTGTTTAATATTTCAACTTACTATAGTGAATGGTTTTTTTTCTTGATCCTGCTCTTAATCTTCTCCCCCACACCAAAAAAATAACTGAAAGAACAGATAGATCACATCCGATTCTATCGGTTTGGACCGGTTCGCGTGATCCAGTTGTTCCGGTGAGCATATTGCAGTGGAAGATAAAATTGAGTTGAAAATCAGCTTTTTAAAAACGTAGAGCACGTGTGCGCTTACTGACCTGGTGGTTACACTGGTTGAATCACACTGACATCAGCTTCAGAATCAGTGGGACCTGAAGAGTGAGCAATCTTCTTTGAATAATGAAAAATTAAAAAGATGAGGGGAAAAAATGAGGGTTTTAAAAAAAATCTATGCTGGTGATTCATCAGTCATTATGGAGAAATAGAAGTCTCCGTAACAGAAGAAAATCCCCATGTGCTCACTGCAAATGGTCCGTACAGGGGATCCTTAATGTACGAACCAGAATTGAGCTCAAAGTTTCTGTTGTTAAGTGAGATATTTGTTAAGTTCCCATTTTATGATCTTTCTTGCCACGGTTGTTAAATGAATCTGGCTTCCGCATTGACTTGGCTTGTCAGAAGGTCAAGGGTCAAAAGGGAATCACCTGACCCCAGGATACGGCGACCGTCGTAAGGAGGAAGTCAGTGGCTATGCGACTGAATTTTGATCAGGCAACCATGGGGACGCTGGAATGGTCGTAAGCGTGAAAAATGGTCGTAAGTCACTTTTTCGGGTGCCAACTTGGAGCAGTCAATAAATGAAGTACCTGTCCTGGCCTCTGCTTTTGGATTTATCATAACTGTAATTCAATTAAGGGCCTCTATTTAAGGTGGATTTAGGATTTATTACAAGGAGAGGCCATTTTACACCCTAACCATTTCTCTGGAGAACAGAGGGATCAGAAATTCTGGAGATCTCTTCCAATGATTCCATACTAGTACGTTAAAGTGGTGACTGAAGAATTTCCATTTCAGTTACTGAGATTTCCACATCATTATAAAGTAGTGATGGTGAACCTTTTTGTTGTGGTGTGCTGAAAGCATGTGCATGCTGGTACCCACAATGCGTCCCCCTGCCATGCGCACAGAACATCCCCGCCCTGCCCCTTTACCTGCACTGGGCATGCATGTGCCTCCCAGCTGATTTTTGACTCGTTTGAGGCTGTTTTCACCCTCCCGGAGGCTTGAGGGAAGCCTCTGCAGCTGTGGGAGGCTGAAAAACAGGCCTTCCAGAAATACCCATTTTCAACCTACGGAGGGCCTCTGGAGCCCGGGGCAGGCCATTTTTGTCCTCCCAGAGGCTTGAAGGAAGCCTCTGCAGCTTCGGGAGGTTGAAAATGAGCCCGTTTCGGCACTTCCAGTATTTCCAGAAGGCCCGTTTTTCGGCCTCCCAAGGCTGCAGAGGCTTCCCTTGAGCCTCCGGCAGGGCGAAAACAGCCTCAAATGGGCTGAAAATCAGCTGGGAGGCACACACATGTGCAGTGCAGGTAAGTTTGGCTGGGGCTTGAGTGCCCGCACAAATGGCTCTGCGTGCCACCTGTGGCACGCGTGCCATAGGTTCACCATCATGGGGCTAGGTGATTCTCTTTTCCTGTGGGAACAAAAGCTGACCCTGCTGAGACTTGGAGGTGGAGACTGAAGACACCAGGCAACACTGATTTATCACAGGTTTGCCATCACGGTTATAGAGTAACTGCAAAGGGGGCATGGAAATATTTATTTTTCCCGGTAAAAATAAAACACAAGAGTTTTATCTTAGTTTTAAACCCCGAAACAGTTAGCAAAAGTCAGCTAAATAAAAAGCAGGTGTCATCCGTTAGATAGTTGGAGAACCGTTTATAGGTTGCTTTTGTGAAAATGCCAACATTATACGTAGATGATCTGTTACTACAAGAACCCTGGTTTTAGGTTTTTCAAAGACTGCATGACTGAAGGGGCAATAATTTATTGAGATAATTCCCTAACCTCTGCGGAAGGCAATATTTAGTAAAAGGTTTCAGAATTACAATGTGTTTTATCAAACTAGTCTGTATAAAAAAAGTTACCTCTTTAGTAATAAACAGAGAAGTTGATTTCTATGCTGCTGCTCAACCGCCTCCCGAGAACTCAGTTAATGAAAGTAATACATTGGCATATTAAGAGAACATCTACAAAGTTTGCATTAACTTCCAATTCTCTGCTTCTAGGAAATGAAAAAAAAAATGCAGGAGCTTATGGCCTCTTCTTTCCTTTCAAAATATCGGATTTTGAAAATTGAGCGTGAGCCGATACTTTGGAAGGTGCTTGGCTGGGAGGGAAAAGTGCTTAACCGTGCAGCCGCAGACTTCATACATGTAAAACGTACATGAACGCAGGAAATCAAAGGATGGGTCACATGAGGAAAGAGGCCTTTTCGACCCACTCTAGGTTAAAGAGGGAGTCCGAGAGCTACGGAGTCCATGGATTTGAGCTCTTACACGCCATTGTGGCAAATAGCCTTGGGACAAAAAAGGATGATGGTCCTCCGTGGAGAACATCTTATGCAGAACTGAGAACTGGGTCACAAAGTGGTTGGTTGGCCAGCAGCTACATTTTGGGAGAGAAAGAGAGGGGGGAAGAAAGAGAGAGAGAAAGAGAAAGAGAGAGAAAGGGAGCAAGAAAGAAAAAGGAGAGAGAGAAGGGAGAGAAAAGGGGGAGAGAGAGAAATAAGGGGGAGAGAAAGAGAGAGAGAAAAGAGAGAAGGGGGGAGGGAGAAGGGGAGAGGAAGAGAAAAAGAGAGAGACAGAAGAGAAAGAAGGAAGGAGGGAGAAGGGAGAGAGAGAAGGGGAGAAAGAAAAAGAAACAGGAGAGAGAGGGGGGAGAGAGAGAAAGAAGAGAGAATGGAGAGAGAGAGAAAGAGAGAGAGAATGAGGGAGGGAGAAAGGGAGAGAGAGAAAAAGAGAGAAAAGGGGGAGAGAGAAAGGAAAGTGGAGAGAGAGAAAAGGAGAGAGAACGACATAAGAGGAAAGAGGAGGGAGAGAGAAGGGGGAGAGAGAAAGAGAGAGACAATTTATTTATATCATAAACAATGCTGCAAACTGAAATATACCACAATTAACCTCAAGGCAAGATGACCTCCCCACCAAAGGAACAACAGGCTCAAAAAAACCAGGATAAATATTCAGCTGTGCACCAGCCTCACTGATTTGTGTGTGTGTGTGTGTGTGTTTGTGAGTGTGTGTGTCCATATGTTCAAGCAGGCTAGGCCTATCTTTCCAGAAGCCACATTCTGAAAACAAGACAGGAACAGGGTCCAAAACATGGATTTCCTGTATATTAATTCACTAATGAAAATTAATTGCTTCTAAAAACCAGGCAGCTTGCTTGCTTGAAAAACCTTCCTTGTTCTCGCCCTGCCTATTACAACCATTTCCCCCGCCCCCATTTAGGCAAGCCAGCCTCATGCCTACCGAAACACTTTGCACACACTTACACACAAGCCCATCTCTTTTTTGTCCCCTTCCAGAAGAAACAACTTTGCAAGCATGAATGCAAAACAACCCCAGGAGATGGACATGTGAAGAGAGGTAAAATGTAAGGGGGCCCTAACTATAGGTAATCCTTGTCTTACGATCCCAATCGAGCCTGATGTTTCTTAAGGGAGCTTTGACCTGTTTTTATGAGCCTTTTTTTGCCACTCTTGCTAAGCGAATCACTGCAGCTGTTAAGTTAGCCACATGGTCGTTAAGTAAATCTGGCTTCCCACTGTTGACTTGGCTTGGTCAGGTGGTTGCAAAAGAAGATATCACGTGACCCCCGCAACCGTTGTAAAGAGGAGTCAAGCTGCCAAGCGTCCGAATGTTGTTCACGTGGCCACGGGGAATGCTGTGACGGTCGTTAAGGGTGAAAAACGGTCCTAAGTCATTTTTTTTCAGTGCCTTTGTAGCTTCAAATGGTCACTAAACGAACTGTTGTAAGTCAAGGACTACCTGTAGTTTTGGAGCAGGACTTTTGGGAGTTTTGTTAAGCTCTGCAGAGATTTTTTCTGAGGTTTTCTTCTCTACGTCCTGGCTGATTTAAGAGAGAGTGCGCCTTGTATTTTGCACTTCAGTGCATTTATTTAATCTACAACTGTTTAAAAACAATCTCATTTCATCTTATGTGACTCTCCTTAAAATAACGCTCCTGTTGTATGATGGCTACCATGTTTCCTCAAAAATAAGACCCTGTTTTATACTTTTTTTGGGCCACCAAAAAAGGCCCCAGGTCTTATTTTCGGGGGACGTCATCCACTGACTAACCTCACTTGCGTGCGTCGTCCCCGGCCTCCTTTTCGTTGTCAGAGGCCCTCAGGAACTTCTTCTGCAGCCAGCAAGGCTTTCCTGAAGGCCTCTGACACCGATAACTGAGCTCTGGATCGATCCGGAGCTTTGTTATCAGCTCCAGAGGCCTTCAGGAAAGCCCTGCCAAAGAAATGGGCCAGCGAGGCAGGTGTTGGGGTGTGCAAGGCCTGGATACAACTATCCAAAGGTAAGTAGTAGGGCAGCTCCACCCCCCATCCCCATCCTAGCTTAATTTTTACTCATCCACTCTGGAGTGGGCGGGATCTTAATTAGAGCTTATTTGGGGGGGTAGGGCTTATATTGGGTGCACATGTAAAAATCAAGTTAGCGCTTATTTTCAGGGTAGGTTGTATTTTCAGGGAAACAGGGTGTATGTTAAGCCACCCTATCCTTTTCTCAAAAAGGGTATTTTAAAGCTGGATCTAAACCAGTGCTTTGAAACTTTCGGAAACCAACCCACAAGCTCAGACAGCGACCTTTGTCCTACACCTGAGCTACAGGTATTTGCCACTATTGCAAATAAAGTATTTTACCTTGGTGCGATCATATCCATAAGGCTCAGTTGGGGCAGATAGGCTAAGAAAATGCCTTTCTGGCTAAAATAGTAAAGAATCGAGATTTTTGTTGTTGCTAAGATTGGCTTTGGGTACTTACTTCTGGATTTGATGTAACAATCACTGCAGGTGAGGAGGCCGTTTTTGATCCGGACGTCCGTTCCAGTTGCTGCGTCCCCAAGTTGTCCCTTACAAATTCCACACTATGCATTGACAAAGAAGGATGCACATTTTTATTTAGTGGTGGTTAAGGGCAATTCTAATTAGTTTTAGGTCTTATTGTGTCCTGTTGGCTGCCGGCCCCTCCAAGAGCCGAATCAAAGGAGGAGGAGGTGGTGTGGGAATCAGGGCCAGCATCAGGGCAACCTGAGAGCTCCAAGGGGAAAGAGGGAGTGGAGCTGGCAGAGAGAGAGAGAGAGGTGGAGCCTGGGCCGTCCGTCGGCCCTCAGATGGAGAGCCAACAGCTCCCCAGCTCTGGAGGTGGCTGATGAAGAAGAGGAACAGCTGGGTCCAGTGCCTGATGCACAGATGCACAGAAGGCAGAGGAGAGGAGAGCAGTGGAAATCCATGGGCTGGTCCTTGGGATAGAAGAGCCACCTTTGCTAGCAAAGCCCCTCCCTAACTCTGGGGATAAAAGGCAAGGGGCGGAGATGAATCGATGTGGCAGACAATTATTTATCTCCCCGTGTGAAAACTACTGGAATTGGTGAGAAGGAAGAGGAACCCTAACTAATTTACAAATTACACAGAGCCATCAAGAGCCTTGAAGAAAGTCAACTGAAGGACTCCATAGAGGTACTACTGACAATTTCATCTATAAGTTTGTCCCAAGAATTAAAGGCATCTTCTTGTCTTCACCATGAGAAGACACCTTGGTTGGTTAATGTCCATAAAGTGAAAGTCCCAAACTTGACCTCTTCGGAATTCTTCAAGACAAAAAGATATGATAGCTATCTCAGTGAGGGAAAATTTAACTCAGACCTGAGGAAGATTTACCTCAAACCAATTTACCTCAGACCTCAGGAAGATTTATCTCAGACCAATTTACAACATCTAACAGAACAACTTTGGAACTTTTTTTAAAATCAAGCTGAGAACTTCTTTAAAGAAAGGAGACATGATAGACTCTCCCAAGAAGAAAAAGATTCTATTCTATGAATATAAGCTGGAGAGATGGACTTAAATATGGTTTAATTCATCAGAATGGATATTTTTTTTAAAAAATGATATATGTATTGTTAAAAAACTTTAAGTTAGTTTTGTATGTATAAAATAAGTATGTATGTACACGTAGACATGATGATTTTTTAAGTAACACTGAACAATATTTTAAAGTTGGTAAAATATTACGGACTAGATTTAAAAACAGGAGCATGAATGATATATTATTCCCCACAGCAAGGGAAGCTGAGAGAGTTAAAATGTTTCTTTTATCCAAATAAGAGATAATATTTAACTTTGTCTTCGAGTTTGAATTTGCTTTCTGATTTTGTGTTTGCAATGAGGGGGAAAAAAACCACAAAACTTTTGATTCTGTTTTTGTATATTAGGCTTATTGTTATATGGCTTTGTAAAAGCAAATTTTTTTAAAATTGTAATGTTGTTATCTTTGACTATGCCAGAGAATTGGAAGTTGGTGCCTTTTTCCTTTTTTACCGCTTCCATTACCATGTTTCTCTGAAAATAAGACCAGGTCTTATTTTCTTTTGACCCCAGCAAAAAAAATGGCCAGGGCTTATTTTCACTCTTTTTCCCTTCCTTTCTTCTTTTCCATGTTTTTTTCCTTTGTATTTTATACTTAGATAAACAAATACAAGTTTTAATTGAGGAGAAGACATCTTGGATGGATAGGCTTTGGCCACGAAGAGCAAAGATGATGGAGGGACACCTACCCTGAAGCACTGAATATGGAAATAAAGACCAAGGCTTTCAATAATCATGGCAGCTCCTTTTCCGAGGGGGAGTCCACAGCTGGAGCAGAGCTTCTTCCCACTGATGGACCTGAAATGATAAAACGGGGTTGAAGTCTTTCCAGGTGATTTATGACAATCCAGGAACCCTTGACTTAACGACGAGAATCGAGTGCATCATTTCTGTTGCTAAGTGTTCTGTCCTAGGCTTCACAAAATCACAAAGTAGACTCCTCGTCCCGACCAAACCCCTTTTTATTTAGGCTAATGTGAATTCCTATCATTCACAACCAGCAAACAGTCTTTCAAGAGTTATTTACAATCACAGACCTTAACGGACTTGGAGAGTTGCCAGGGTGATAGCTTCCAAGCGCAATGCTATAGCAGAAAAGACTTGGCAAGGAGTCAGAAACAAATTTTCACTCTAATTAAATGAACTAATTGCCTCCTGCAAACCCCACTTCCCTTTCACTCCTCTTTATTCCCTCCATCCACCTGTGCCTTTACTCCTGAGTCGACCCATGTTCCTTAACTGTTCCCTTCTTCTGGCAGCTCTGTGCATGCGCACACTGGGAACAGGCTCCAGCTGTTCTTCTTCTCCACTGATCTCTGATTCAGAAGGCAGCTGATAACTGTCAGATAGCCCTGGCCCCATCTCTGTCTCTAATGCAGAGCCCTCATCTGAGCCTTCCCCAAACTCCAGGACTGGTCCATGCTCCTCCCCAACTTCCTCACTGTCCGAGTCTGCCACCAGCTCTGCTGGCAGCTGACAAGCCACAACACTAAGTGAAACATTGGTTAACACTGGCTCAATTTTACGATTTTTCTTGCCATGGTTGCTAAGCAAATCACTGCCATTGTTAATTTAGCAACATGGCTGTTAAGTGAATCAGACTTTCCCATTGACTTTGCTAGTCAGAAGGTTGCAAAAGGGGATATCATGTGACCTCAGGATGCTGCAACCGTCATAAATAGAAGACAGCTACCAAGAGTCCCAAATTTGGATCGTGTGACTGTGGGGATGCTGCAATTGGTCATTAAATGTAAAAAATGATCCTAAGTCATATTTCTCAGTGCTGCCGCGACTTTGAACAGTCGCTCAATGCACTGTTGTAAGTCAACGACCGCCTGTACTTCTGATCTGTTTTTCAGGATCTCACCATTAAGTTAATTATTTTCTCCCCGTCTTTTCCTCCCCCACACGTCACTGCAGGAATGTATGATAATTTGTAAAACCTGATCACAAATTCAACTATATGTTCAACTATTTACAAAGTCTGCACTACTATTACTGTTAATCTTCTCATCACTCCTTATCACCCATCCCCTCCCACTTGTGATTGTATGACTGTAATTTTGTCACTTGTATCCATACGATCTATATTGACTCTTTCCTAATATGATTTGATTGCTGACTGTACCCTATGACTATCATTAAATGTTGCACCTTATGATCCTTGACTCTTGGCGAATGTATCTTTTCTTTTATGTACACTGACAGCATTTGCACCAAAAGACAAATTCCTTGCATCTCCAATCACACTTGGCCAAGAAAGAATTCTATTCTGTTCTGTTCTATTCTATTCCAATATCTATTCTATACTATTCTATTGTTTTTATTCTATTATTTCTATTCTATTCTATTCTGTATTCTATTCTATTGTACCCTATGACTATTATTAAATGTTGTACCTTATGATTCTTGACGAATTTATGTTTTCTTTTATGTACACTGAGAGCATTTGCACCAAGACAAATTCCTTGTGTGTCCAATCACATTTGGCCAAGAAAGAATTCTATTATATTCTATTCCAGTCACTCTTTCCCAACATTTTCATACTTTTACATTTAAGAGTTTGCTTGCAACTGTAGTACAATGGTTGGTTTAGGGTTGTCCTTCTCAAGTTGTCGTCATCTTCGAGGACCAAACGTGGAGTATAAATGTTGCAAATAAAATAAACACATATCTGTACAACGTAGGTCCACAACTGCCTTAATTAAACGCCAAGTCTTTAATTGGCCGGCAAAATGTTTTAATGGTCCTTGATACCTGTTAGACGATTGGCTTTGGACCGTGGGAGAACATGGGGACGATGTACCAATTCTGGAGCTGCCTTGGGAAACTGCCCTGGAGTATAAAATAACAAATTAAGAGAATATGTTACTTCCACATCACCACCACCAAAATGTAGTGGCTGAAATTCTAGCGGTATTGCTTTCTACTTTACAAAAAGGGGTGAGCATGGGAATGGGCTGCCCCCAACCTACAGAAAAGAAGTAGGTTCCAAATTTCCAGCCCTTGATCAATGACATCATCCTATCATGGTCAGGCCTTGTTCTGACCCAAACCTGGTTCCAAGGTAACAAACACGAGACAAAGGTAACAGCACAACCTTTTAATGTTTCTTTACGAATCCTGTTAAAAGCTGCTTCAAACCAATTAGCTCTGATAAGAACGAGCCTTGCCAAGGTTTTGCAAGGCTTCCAGGAACACCAGATAAAGTTACTAAGTAATAATTCAAACACAAAGAGTCTCTAAACACCAAAGCAGATACTCCTAACATTCACCAGGCTCAAGTGTAAAACTTCTTTGCCTTTTGCAAAGAATTGCAGTTTCTCAACTGGCTTTTATCTCCTCAGGGAGGGGCCATTACCTTGCAGCCTTACTCCCGAGTCACTCATGCTCTTTCCTTCGAGCAGCCCTGCGCACACCCTCACTGGGCAAAGGCTCCTCGCGGGCCTCTTCATCGCTGCTGCCAGACTCCACAATCTCCAAAGGCAGCACTCCACTCCCTGATGGTCCTGGCCCCATCATCCCTGCATCACACACAGGCCCCTCATCTGAGTCCTCGCTCTTCAAGACCTCAGCCGTCCGCACCTGCTGCCAGTGAACCACAACAGGCCTGCTCAAACCTCAGAGCTTCAGAGCTGCGTTAGCAGATCTGCAATGATTTCACTGACATCTACTGACCAAATTCAGTACTGTTTGAGAACTTTCTCCGGAAAAAGCCGGCTCTCCCTTCGGATGGGAGGAGCCAGAAGATTCCAGAGAGGAGGCTGTCTTTTAAGTCAACTCAACAGGTTGATGATTCTGGGTTGTTTTGGATTCTGACTTCTTGGGAGACAGCCCTCTCCGCCCCAACACTTTGCAACTGGTGTGACTGAGCTCCTGAAAAGGATGGGAGCTCAGATGAATAGTGTTGAGCATTTTGGAAGCCCACCATAGACAGCTTCCAGAGCAATCAAAGCTAGTTGATGCCTTTTTCTGAGGTTGAGTTTTTGTAAAACCAACTTTTTTGGCTCTAAATAAATTAAATAAATTAAATACATAAATAAACAATCATAATCATAATGCAGTCCTAAACACTTGGGAAGTGTTCGACTAGTGATTTGTCATACTAATCCCAGCATAGTTATCTCGTTTGCTATGTACACTGTCATTTTTGTGTCTAATAATAATAATAACAACAACAATAATAATATGCCGCTTCTGTAATGAGAAAGATGAAACAATTGACCATTTATTCAGTGAGTGAAGCAAAATTTCACAAACTGACTACCTAGAATGCCATAACTGGGTTGCTAAAAATCATTCACTGGAAACTGTGCCCAAAGTTTGGATTTGAGTATAGTAACAACTACTGGGAACATCAGGCTGAGAAGATTCTGGAGAATGAAAAAGTCAAGATCTTGTGGGACTTCAGAATTCAGACTGACAAGCACTTTGGCCCACAACACACCTGACATAACAATAGTGAAAAGAAAAAGGGTTGGTTCATTGACATTGAAATAACTGGTACAAATTATAGGCACGCAGCAAGAAAAAAAACACACAAAGTATTGGGACTTACAAAATGAAGTTGAGCAACTTTGGAAAAAGAAATCGTATGTTATCCCAATTGTAATTGGAGCCCTTGGAGCAATACCTAAAGGGCTGCCTCGCTATTTGGAAATCCTGAATTTATCAGACTTGAATACCCTGATTATACAAAAAAACCACTCTACTTGGAACAGCTTATATCCTCCGATGCTACCTGAACAGTTCCTAAATCCTTGGTGAAGACTCGAGCTGCTGAGCTACCAACCAGCCCCAAAGGCTGTGAAACTCACTAAAGATTTTATTATAATAATAATAATAATAATAATAATAATAATAATAAACATTTCTCATTGTCACTACCTAAAGGGATAAACCTAGCTTCTTACATTCAGTTTATCTCCCCTCCAAATTGGTTCTTTTCCTGGTAGCATAGAAACTCAAGAATGTGAAAGGCTGTGGAGTTTGTACAGGGTACAATTCAACCAGTATAACAACCATTTTGGGGAGCATTTGCTACTGACTTTCTCCAGCAATCCCTGTGTGTTAAACGGTTGACGTGCGGCTTGAAAAACAGGATATAAAGCACAGCCTAGAGCACAGGCGGGCAAGTGGGCCCAACAGCTGATCATTGGAGGAAACCAAACCAGTTGGCTCCCAGCTGATCCTCGGAGCTATCGGTTCTCCCAAACTGGCCCAAACCGATGAACTCCACCTCTGAGTTTGTATCCCTCTTGTCTGGATTGAACCTCAGGTGATTGGCTCTCATCCAATCCAGTACCCTGCCCAACTGTTTTGGAGGGGACAAAAAGAGGTGGAGTTTGGGTGGCACCTGGATATTGAGGATACCTAAGCCCACATCTCCTGATGAGCTCTCCCAGCAGTTTCATGTAGATGTTTGTAGGGATCAAAAGGAGCCTCCAAATGCTCTACAATTCAATCACTATGAAGCAGAAGATTAATTCTCCAGCACTTCCAAGTGTCCGAGTAGGAGTGGTACCACATCTCAATCAGGGGTGGTATTCTACCGGTTCATCACAGTTCATTAGAACTGGTAGCTGCAAGGATCAGCTGGGAGCGAACTAGTTTGGTTTGCTCCAATGATCAGCTGTTGGGCCTATCCATCCACCTGGGCTCTAGGCTGTGCTTTATATCCTGCTTTTCAACAAGAACGCGCGTCAGCTGTTTAACACACAGGGATTGCTGGAGAAGGTCAGTAGCAAACACTCTGCACGCAAACCAGTTGTTACACTGGTTGAATCGCACCCCGATTACAACTCTGACAGCCCGTCCAGAAGGGTATACCATAATTGTTGGTATCAAAAGGTCTACAGAAAGGTCCAGAAGGACCACCAGGAGTTGTCTTTTTCCAACACACAGTCAGATCCTATTCTATAATCTGGCCTTAAATCAGATGGAAAATGAAATTAGAAAATCAGTTTCATTTAAGCAACGCTGGGGTTAAATTTAGGGTTACAGTTGACCAGACTTCTCTGATGTTTAATCTATCTACCTAAATTATTTTAAAAAAATAAATCAGTAAGTAAACAAAACAAGTTGGTGGTATTCAACTCTGCAATCTCTCATCCAGTTTCTGATGTGGTTACATCCGGGAACTGGAATCCAGGATGTGTCCTTTATACTGACTATCTACCTGATATCACTTCTGCTATAAAATTAAATGTTTATAAGCTGCCTAGAATCGAATTGAAATGCTCAAAATACACTTACCTCTTAACTTCTTTTGGGGAACTGACCGGTTGGCCTAAATTATATGCTGGCTGTGAATCTTTTTGTCTGGTGTCTGAAATGCAAGGGCTTGCTGGTCGTGGCTGGTTCCATAGCACATCTGAAGGGGAGGATTTTAAGTGAGGGAATGAGATGCACAGAGCACTTCATAAAGAAAGCAAGTCTGAACTCTGCATAGGTATGCGGGAGGAGGAGGGGGAGGAGGAAAGGGAAAGAAAGATGGAGAAGAATGGGAGAGAGAGAGAGAATGGAAGAAAGAAAGAAAGAAAGAAAGAAAGAAAGAAAGAAAGAAAGAAAGAAAGAAAGAAAGAAAGAAAGAAAGAAAGAAAGAAAGAAAGAGGAAGGAAGGTGGAAGAAGAACAAGATGATGGGAGGAAAAGAAGGAGAAGGATGGGAGAGACAGAGACAGAAAGAAAATGAGGAAGAGAAAAGAAGAGAAAAGGATGGGAGGGGAAGAAGGATGGGAGAGAGAGAAAGAAAGAGGGAGAGAGAGAGAGAAAGGAAGAAAGAAAGAAAGAAAGAAAGAAAGAAAGAAAGAAAGAAAGAAAGAAAGAAAGAAAGAAAGAAAGAGGAACAACAAGAGAATGGGAGGGAAAGAAGAAAAATGGGAGAAAGAGACAGAGAGTGGGAGAGAGAAAAAAAGAAAAAGGAACAAGAGGATGGGAGGGAAAGAAGGATGGGGAAGAAAGACAGAAGGAAAGAGAGGGAGAGAGAGAGAAAGGAAGAAAGAAAGAAAGAAAGAGAAACAACAAGAGGATAGGAAAGAACTGGGGGCAGGACAAAAGGCAGAACCCAAAAGAGGAAATGAATTCAAAAAACTTGCTAGCATGTTTCATACACTGTACTTAATTTACTGCTGACATTTCCATGTTAGTCTGCATTTTAACTACAAGTAAGTTCCACTTGATGCAAGAGTTCATGCATTTGTTCTCACCAGGTAGATACAACACCAGTGAGGAAAAAACAAGGTAAGTAGTTAAAAAAGCCAAAACTTTTGATATTTTCAAGTTTTTCAAAAGAAAAAGGCATCGAGACACCACCGACCTGGACATAATGGCAAAGACATGTTCTTGGGCAATCTGTCTCCTGGGGTGGGAATTTGCTCCTTCTGTCTCCAATTCAGACCTTCAAGATATTCTTCCTTATTCACAGTGCTGAAAAGCAGAAAATATATTTGTCTACTCATAAAACATTTCTGGAGAATATGAATTACGATACACCCAGAGGGGTGGGAGGAAAATCCCAGGTCAAGGGTGACAGTGAATGATGTGTCTCAGAATCAGCTTCACAGAGGTCATGCTGGCATGTTCACTCCTAATAAATCCTTTGAAGTTTTTGAAGCTTGGCTTGAGGCTCATGATTTAATTGGGGCAATTAACAATATTGTACAAAAGGTGGAGGAAAACAATACGGCTAATCCTCGACTTACAACAGTTCATTTAGTGACCGACTGAAGTTAAACAGCACTGAAAAAAATAACTTATTGTTCTGACCCAGGCTTCCTAAACCATAATTACGCACACAATTATTTTAAAAACAAGACTTATTTCATTGCAATGCTCGGAATTGTTTTCATTCCCAGCAGGAATTAATCTCAAACAGTCCCCCAAGATAAGCACCCACCTTTCAGTTCTGTGAAGTGCTGCCAGAAACAGAAACATCAAATGAACTAGAAAAGAAACCAACCGAAGTACAAAAAAACCCCCCCCGAAGAGCTTCAAGGATGACTTGGAACCGATCGAACTACTTTGCTTCCTGCGTATGCGCACAGGGCTGCTCGCAGGAGAGAGCAGCTGCAGCAGCACAGGCAACTCAGGAGTAAGGCTGCAAGGTAATGGCCCTTCCTTCAAGAAGATAAAAGCCAGCTGTGAAGCAAACTTTCTTTGCAGGAAGCAAAGACGTTTTGAAACTCAGCTTCGTGGACATTACAGTTGGAATTTGAAGACTCTTATGTTGTGAAATATTTCTTATCTGTGATTCTTGGCAGTCTTGCACAGTTTTGGCAAGATTTGTGCTTATCAAAGTTAATTAGTTTGCAGAAGCTTTTTAACAAGGAAGTAAGGAAGTAATAAGACTCATTAAAAGGTTTCTGTTCTCTTTAGTTATTGCTTGTTTTATTGGAAAAGGGTTTGGGTCAGAACACTCATACATTTTTCTCAAATACGTTTCTTATGAAATTTATTTCATTCTTACGCACCTCGCATTCTCTTCTCGCAGTTGATATTCCATATGTTTTGCATCATCTTGCTCATAGAGTAACATCTTCAGTTTCGCGTCTTCGTTTGCTTTCTTATCATCTTCTGAGTAACTTAGATCAATCAAATTCTACCAAACAAATATATGTTATGAGGTTTACCTCAGAGGTCTGACATCTTTCCCTTAATGAGCTGTGGTTTATATTCCATTATATTTTAAAGAAACAATAAATGTTAAACAAATCTTTAAAGATGAAGAAGGGAGAATTCTGATGGCCGAAGTGACTTTAAATTGAAAACAGGTACTTTTTATATGCACCAAATAATGAACAAGAAGAATTTTATTTTTAAACAAAGCTCCACATGAAGATCCTTGAAACGGAATATGAAAATATTTGTCTTATAGGAGATTTCAATGCAATAGTTGACATAAAACTGGACTACAGAAGCAGCAACATAAATTTAAAAAAACAAGGACTATACCCAGAACTTTTTTTAAAAAAATGACAGAAGAATTATTGATACAAGAGACATGGAGAGGATTGAAGCCAGGGAAAAATCAGTATATATTTTATTCTAATATGCATCATTCATTAACCAACCAACCCATAAAACTAAAATCTGACTGGTCCTGCCCCCATCTATTCTCTGCCTCTCACTGGGTCTCCTTTGATTGCCCTGCACAGGAGAAGGGAGCTGGAAAGCAGGTTAGTGGGATGGGGAGGGAATGGAGATTTTGCAATAACCTTTCCCCAGAGTGGGGAAGGAATGGGGATTTTAAAGTATCCATCCCCTGCCACGCCCACCAAGCCAGAACCAGTAGTATAAAATTTTGAATCCCACCACTGGAGTCAGCCTGTGCTCCCCCACCCCCAACAATCTGGGTCCTCATTTTCCTGATCTTGGAAGGATGGATGACTGAGTCAACCTTCAGTCAGTCAGTATCTAACTTCTGGTGTCAACTCATAAAACATTCCTATGCCTGTTTTAGTAGTTACCATTAAAAAAATGGGGGGGGGGGGGAGGAAGGAAATCTGGAAGAACTGTGCAGCAGTTTGAAAACGGAAGTACATTCCAACACTTATCTTTAAAAGATTGCAACGAAAATACCCAGGGCTTTTTCCCACGAATATATTGAATTGGAGAACATGATTGATGACACCCAGCCCATGAAGGTGCTCAATGGGAGAATCTGGTTGATGAGACACTTGGGGGGGGGGGAAGGAACAGGGTCACAGGGGACTGTAAATTACATATGCCAGAGTTGGCTTCATACAGGTCATGCCAGTATGTCGCCTCTAATAAATCCTCTGAAGTTTTTTGAAGTTTGGCTCGAGAATCATGATTTAATTAGGGCGATTGCTGGAATCCTGACAGCTGGCAGCCAGCAGAGTTAGTCTGCAGTACTGCATTCGAACCACTGCACCACCATATTCTATAAAGTACCATCTTACAAAAGCTTATATTTTGGGGGCATTGCCCATTTTAGCCTTAAATTCCACTAGAGGACACACCATAGTCCTGTTTCCATCAGTCAGAGAAGATGATGTAGACAGGGGTTCTGCAGAGCTTGAAGCCAGCATGAATGGCACCACAGTATCTTCCAGGATCTTGCGTTCCTAAAGAAGAGAAGACGGTCAAAATTCATGAAAATTCTCAGACATCCAGGTGGCGCTGTCTAGAAGCTGAGTCATGATTTATTTTCTTTTTGTTTCACTGATCATCCAAGTAACTTCTTCAATATGATTCGATTTTTTGTTGTATGATTGGCAGAACTGCTAGGTTGTCAGAAGCTGGGACAAAGTAACAGGAGCTCACCCCATTACGCGGCACTGAGGATTTGAACTGCCGAACTGCCGACCTTTCTGATTGACAAGCTCAGCATCTTAGCCACTGCATCAAGGACTAGCTGTACATAATTCAAATGTGTTCTGACCAACCTTCTACAAACTAAATTTTAAAAAGGGGAGAAAAAGTTGAAATATATTGGGGGAATAAAATTACAAAAGGTCCAAAGAGCAAGGATGCTTGCTGAGTTGGAGGCTCATCCCCATCTGTCCACCATCCCACTTCAGGCTTCATACCTCTTCATAATATTTGCGTCCCTCTTCTTCAACTTCCTTCTGCGCCTTTTCCCACTCCTTCTTCAACTTCTCCTGCTCTTTCTGATACCTTTCCTAAGGGAAGAGGAGCAACGCAAACTGTAAACCAGGAATCCCAACCCAACGTGGTGGAACTGGTATCTCCAGCTTGATCGAGGGAATAGCTCCTACTAGCAAAGGTTTATTTTGAAATTTCTTTTTGATTAAAGGTAAAGTAAAGGTTCCCCTTGCACATCTATGCTGGTTGTTTCCGGCTCTAGAGGGCGGTGCTCATCTCCGTTACAAAGCCGAAGAACCAGCGCTGTCTGAAGACATCTCTGTGGTCATGTGGCCGGTATGACTAAACGCCTTCAGAGGCACATGAAATGCTGTTACCTTCCCACCAAAGGGGTCCCTATTTTTCTACTTGCATTTTTTACATGCTTTCGAACTGCTAAGTTGGCAGAAGCTGGGACAAGTAACGGGAACCCACTCCATTTTGTGGCGCTAGGGATTCGAACCGCAGAACTGCCGACCTTTCTGATCAACAAGCTCAGCGTCTTAACCACTGAGCCACCGCATCCCTCCTCTTTTGGATTAGAGAGGGGGGAAAAACAACTCAGAGCAAGAAACTGGATCTACCTGGAGTAAGCGTTCCTGTTCTTTCTGCCACCGTTCCTGGCGCCTGCGTTCTTCTTCCGGATCCCAAGCCCAGCACATCGAACGCTTCAATAAGTCAATCAAATATACAATTAGATGCAAATAATACAGGCCCGCTGCATGTTTTAGCCCCCCCAAAAATCTTTCCAACCTAGGTTTGCAAGCACACTGCTTGGCTGATCCTCCTTCCTGGACAATTGTAATTTCAGTAAGTTTTTGGTAAGGAGAATCCTGATGATTATCCGGTTTCTACAGGGGAGAGCTTCAAAAAAATTAGCAACCAGTTCTCTGCCTGGTTGCTGGGTGGGCAAGGCCATGGTGCACATGGCCTAGTCAGCCTCCTGCACCACAGCGGGGGGGGGGCTTTTCATCCTCCTTGGGTTCCGGAGGCTTCCCTTGAGCTTCCGAGAGGGTGAAAAATGGGCTCCCCAGGCTCTAGAGGCTCTTTGGAGCCTCTTTTCCGCCCTTCCAGAGCCTCCAGGAGGCCCATTTTTCACCTTCCCTGAGCCTCCGCATGGGCCCTGCATTTATCTGGGATCCAAAACAGGCCACATGGGGACTCCTGGGAGGGGAGGCATGGGTGGAGCCAGCCAGTTGTTGAAAGTACCGGTTCAGCGAACCAGATACAAAATTAACATCCGGTTCGCTCAAACCGGTGCAAACCGGTAGCAGATACAAAATTAACATCCGGTTCACCCAAACCGGTGCAAACCGGTAGCAGCCCATCCTGCGTTTCTACCAAATGGCATGAATACAGTAAGGCTGTGATGTTACAAGTTGTAGCCCCTAGCTAAAAGCAGACCAGGATCTCAATATTAGCTTACAATGGTGGTTTAAAAGATGTTACGGGTAATCCTCAACTTACAAAAAGTCACTAATTTGGATTGCAAAGGAGAGGGAAATCAGATGGAACAAGTAGATGGAGAAGATAAGGTGCTCCTTGAAAAACTCCAGTGTCACAACTACAACTTTTACCTAGATGGTAAAGACAATTAGCATAGCTCCACTCCTGTTTACACTAATGCTGTTCTCTATCCCTCAAGTATTTGTACAGGTAATCTTCAACTTACAATTTGTTTAGTGACCGTTCAAAGTTACAATGGCACTGAAAAAAGTGACTCATGACCATGTTCCACAGTTATGACCTTTGTAGCGGCCCTATCATCACATATATTCAGATGCTTGGCCACCAGTTCATCTTTATGACCGTTCCTGTGTCCCAACGTCACAAGATCCCCGTTTGCAACCTTCTGACAAACAAAATCAGGGGAAGTTGGATTCACCTAGCAATCTGCTTACTGCCTTATCCACTGCAGGGATTCACTTAATAACTGTGGCGAGAAAGGTCGTAGAATGGGACGAAACCCATTGAATGAATGTTGAACAACAGAATTGTCGGGCTCAGTTATGGTGGTCAATTGAGTGGTGCGGTGGCTAGAGGTGGAGTTCTCACCTCACAATCAAAAGGCTGTGAGTTCAATCTTAGGTAGAAGGTAGATATTTCTCACTCTGGGCACTCTGCTGAACAAAACTCCACATTGGTGACAGGAAGGGCATCTGGCCAGTAAAACTCTCAACTCCATTCAGTCATCCAAACTCCACCCCGCAAGGGATTATGGGCTCGTTAAAAGAGGATGAATTGTGTTTGTAAGTTGAGGACGATCAGTACTGACTACGCAACATATCAAAACTGATCTGGGAGACACGTAATCACCTCACTTAAGGACCGTCACAACCATAATAGGTAGACTCCGTTACAATCATTAGTTGAGGAGTACTTGTAGATTAACCTGAGTTCCCCAATCTTTCCAGATTGGCGTTCTGGAGCAGAGTGGGTGAGTGAAGGGTGGAGGATAGAGGGGATACTTTTGTGCAAGGGGCAGGTGCAGCACATGCGAGCCTCCATTGCTGGCATGAGTGGGGCCCCGAGCCCCCGCAATGTTCGCAGAGTAGGGCAATAAGCCCTGCAACGCTCTGGTAAGTGGTTATATTTACGCGCACATACATGTGCACCAGCCGGGCACTCACGCGCCCTGGTTGTGAATAGGCCATGGTAGTGGGCTGTGGTCCATAAGTTGGGGGACCCCTGGACTAACTAACTAACAAGTTTGAAGGTACCACAAGTTCAGCCCTGGTCATACACATGATATCTGATCAAATCAATAACTTAAAAATCTGTCAAGAGCAATGTTCAAATGCTCCTCATCAGGCCCCGAGCAGCTTAAGACAGTTCAAGAAGTGTCAACTCATAAAATAATTCTATGGTCTTTTTAGAGTTGCTAACAGAATGGGAGGGAGGAGCACTGCAACAGCTTGCAAATTAAAAGTGCATTCCACAAATGTTTTCAAAGATAGTAACTAGGCGACCCAAGTTTCTGTCGCGCAAAATTCTAACTGGAGAGTATGATTGATGACTCTTGGCTATGGATGTGTCCCATTGGAGAATATGAATTACGATACTCCCGGGGGGGGGGGAGAAAACCAGGGTCAAGGGTGACAATGAATGATGTATCTCAGAGTCAGCTGCACCCAGGCAGTGCTGGACATGTTAACTCCCAATAAATCCTTTTGAAGTTTTGAAAGTTTGGCTCGAGACTCATGATTTAAATGGGGTTAAGTGCCGGAATCCTGACATCAAGATTTCAAATAGGATCAACTTACGTTTGTTGGGTCCCTGTTCTCGGTGGCGGCGGCTGCCACAGAAAGAAAAAAACAGCTAAAATTAAAACTTTTAAAATGGTTCAAATGTTTTTTAAATATTTTTTTTTTACAGTTTCACACCTCTCTCTGAAATCCTTAAAGGGCTTCCAAAACGACAAACTGCTTGAAATGACAAAAATGATAATTGTCAACTCATTAAGGAATGCTTTAATATTAATTAATTTAATTTAATAATATTCATGGTTAAAAAAAGAAGGCTTGTTTAAGAACACCAGGGAAGCCTTGTCTGTTCTGATTGTCACTGCTTGCATGCACAAAGAAGAACTGGAGTGGTGGGGTTTCATGCTTGAAGCAGATGTCACTAATCATGGATGCTGCTAGCCCCGGAAAACATGACGTAATTTATGGTTTTTCAGGACTGGTTTTCGGGGGAACAAAACCAGCATCCCACACAGAATCAGAATAGAATAGGAAAGGGACCTTGGAGATCTTCTAGTCCAGCCCTCTGCTAAAGCAGGAGCCCCTAAACCATTTCAGACAAGTGGCTGTCCAGTCTCTTCTTAAAAACTGTCATGCCCTTGTTGGAGACTGACTCTGAGGGAGTCAACAGGGAGTGGAAGTGTGGCTCAGCCAACAGGGAGTGGAAGTGTGGCTCTGAGGTTGGGGAGAAGGCTGGGGAAGGGCAGAGGCCGGCTGAGCAATCAGAGGAAGACCCAGGCCCATCCCCTCTCCATCCTAGGGCACGCAGGAAGGAGAGGATAAGGGAGACACATGAATGGTGTGGTCTACGGGGGAGGAATGGGCCTTGATCCCCTTCATGGGCTGCAGCTGTGAGAACTGGTTAAAAGGATGGACATGCATATGGGCCAGTGCTGGAAACAAAGCGTGGAAATATCTCTAATCTGTCATTCCTCTCTGTGTTTGGCGTCCTTCCCAGTGTGTGTCAATATCTGTCTTCAAGCCCTTATCTTGCCTGGTTCCCTTAATTCCTTCAGTGTGGTTTGTGTTGTTTTTACTCTTTATAATTTATAGGCATTTTTAGTTTAAATGGCATTTCTTCTTTTTCATAATTGCTTGTGGGGGAGTTTTTTTGTCTCCAATCAAGGATATTTGGAGTTTTGAAGCAAAGTGAAGGAATAAAAGGGGCTTCACCTGTTTTTGTGACTATGTTTATACTGTATCCCACCCTGGGTCATCACAAAAACCTCCAGTGATGAAACACTTACAACATCTGAAGGCAAAACTGTTCCACTGGTTAACCGTCCTCACTTTTAGGAAGTTTCCTCTCAATTCCAGATTGCTTCTCTCCTTCATTAGTTTCCGCCCATTGCTTCTTGTCCTGCCCTCAGATGCTTTGGAGAATAAATTGACTTCCTCTTCTTTGGGGCAGCCCCTCAAATACTGGAAGACTGCTATCATGTTCCCCTGTCCTTCTTTTCTCTAGACTGGCCAAACCCAAATCCTTCACCCGTTCTTCGTATGTTTTAGTCTCCAGGCCTTTGATCATCTTAGTTGTTCTTCTCTGCTCTTTTTCCAAAGTCTCAACATCTTTTTTGTAATGTGATGACCATAACTGGATGCGGTATTCCAGGTACAGCCTTACTTAAGGCTTTATAAAATGGTAATAATACTTCACATGATTTTATGCCTCTGGTTATGCTACCAAGTATCGTATTAGCTTTTTTGGCTGCTGCCACACACAGCTGGCTCATGTTTAAGCAATCATCCACTAGGACTCCAAGGTCCCTCTCACAGTTCCCGTTTTTGAGCCCGGTTTCGCCTCATCTGTAGTTTGCTCCTTTGGTTTTTCCTGCCCAGGTGTAAAACCTTGCTTTTCTTCATGAACTAAAAATGGCAGATTTGTTGATTCCTAGCTAGGAAATTTACCTTTTTGATCTTGTAGAGGAGGGTCCTGCAAAACCCCTTGGCTTGTCTCCGGGAACTTCCTCAGAAGAGAAAAAGGTAGGTCTTCACCTTGTTTTAGAGCCTCCAAGGTATCTATCTGAACCTGGACCGATTCGTAAAGAACATCATTAGCACATCAACAAAGTAGTATAACTCTTCTGAAGTTGCTCAGACCAGGAAACAGAAGACCAGAGTTATATTTTATTGAGAATAGGTTATCCATGTTTCTCCGAAAATAAGACATATATATATATATATAGAGAGAGAGAGAGACAGAGAGAGAGAGAGAGAGAGAGAGCCTCCTTTTCCCTGTCAAGAGGCCCTCAGGAACTTCTGTGGCTGGCAAGGCTTGCCTGAAGGCCTCTGACACTGATAACAGCTCTGGATTGATCCAGAGTTTTGTTATCAGCGACAGAAGCCTTCAGGAAAGCCTTGTCAGCATTGCTGGTTGCAAAAGAAATGGGACAGCAAGGCAGGTGTCAGGGTGTGTGAGGCCTGGCTACAACCGTCCAAAGGTAAGTAGTAGAGCAGCTCCACCTCCCCATCCCCACCCTAGCTTAATTTTTACTTTTTGACTAACCGGAGCTTCTGTACCCTTATGTTCTCCTCTTTCAAGGGTTTCTGCTTCTTGAGTTGAATTCAGCTCAGGATGTGACTCTGTTTCGTTGGAATGATTTTGGAAGGAAGACCTCTCCAGGCTGGCCGGCAGGAGGTTGGCACAGGAAAACAACATGCTGGATTCTGTGTGGGCTGGATCTATGCCATTAAAAAGACAAAGATTAAAAAAATTAATTGCATTTGGCCAAATTGTATGTATGTATGTATATCATTCAGCTTTGTTCAGGTATTTTCCCACATCATTATAGTTGTGCTTTTAAAGTTGTAGTGACGTTTCAGCAGAATCTCATCTGCCCTCATCAGGCTTCTGTATAGTGTTCGTCTGTGAGTCAGACTTTCGTAGCCGTTTCAGTTTTAAATTTGGGGCTAGCCTACTGCTGTGCCAGAATGGTTTTTTCTTCATCCTGATTGGTTGGGAGTCTTGGTCTGTGTTTATTAGTCTTAGAGTTTGCTGTGTTCTGCTTGATTGAAGTTTCTAATATCTTCTGTCTGTTTTGTAGCTTTTTTGGGGGGGGTCTTGAGTGGCTGGCAACATTGTGTTTCCTGTATTGAAGGCTTTTAGTGAGGCTTGGCTTCAAGTAAATGGATGGCTATCATTTATTAGGAAGCTAGGTTTCATTTGGGTGCCTGGTTGGAGTGTGTTTGAGCTGGAGGTATCAACAAATCTGCCCAGATGTTTGTGCCCAGGTGTTTGCCTGGCTTGTGGCGTGGAGATTTTTTTGTTTGTGAGTGCAGGCTTCCCAAACATACACAAAGAAGGCATACCTCTCAGACCCATAGTCAGCTCCAGAGGAGCACTACTACAAAACCTAGCCAAATACCTAGCAAAGCAGCTACAGCCCCATGCTGAAGCAGCAGCTTCACATGTACAAAACTCATACCACTTCTTGGAAATGATCAAAGATCTACACATGGAACAAAAAGATCTGCTCGTAAGTTTTGATGTGGTTTCACTATTCACTCAAGTCCCGATAAAAGAAACCCTAGAAATCATCAAAAATAAATACCAACCACCCAAACACCTCATGGAACTAGCAGAACACTGCTTAACCAACACATATTTCATATACAAAGAACAAAGATACAAGCAAATTGAAGGAGCCCCTGCGGGATCACCACTGTCACCCATCATTGCAAATCTGTTCATGGAAGAATTCGAATCCAGAGCCTAGCCAATGCCACCCACAAACCCAAACTATGGTTAAGATACATCGATGACACATTTGTTATTTGGCCCCATGGACAAGAAAACCTAAACTATTTCCTAACACACCTAAACAGCACACACCCCAAAATCAAGTTCACCATGGAAACGGAAACAAACAAACAACTACCATTCCTAGATGTACTAATCTACAAAAAAACAGATGGCATACTAGGACACACCATATGCCAGAAGAAAATACACACCAACTGCTACCTCAATACCCAATCCCACCACCACCCAGCACAGATAAACTCTGTGGCCAAAACACTAATTGCCAGAACCAAACGCCTGGCAGACAAGACACACATAAAGAGTGAACTACGCACCCTGACTAAAGTACTGACAGCCAATGGCTTCCACAAAAGCAAAATCACCAGCTTGATCCACAAAAACACACTGAAACATAATAGAGACCCAGAAGATGAACAGACCTATGGAACAGCTGTCCTGCCCTACATAAGAGGTACTACAGACAAAATCAGTAAGATACTACATAGGCATCACATCAAGACTGCCTTCAAAACAGACAGAAAAATAGCAGCCATCCTTAGAAACACCAAAGATAAAATTGACCTGGAAAAACAAGGCATATATGAAGTCCCCTGCGCATCATGCCCTGCCACATACATTGGACAGACCAATAGAAGAATAAGCACCCGCCTGGATGAACACAAAATGCAGTAAAAGAGCTGGAACACACTTCCTCACTAGTCCAACACATGAAAGCAACAGGTCATAGCATCGACTTCAATGGCATTAAAACCCTAGCCATTATAGAAAACCCCAGCCACAGAATTATCAGAGAAACCATAGAGATTGAAAAAAGACCTGAAAGCATGAATAGAAGTGATGATTCCACCAGACTGTCAATTATCTGGAAGCCTGCACTCTCAAACAAAAAAATCTCCACACCACAAGCCAGGCAAACACCTGGGCACAAACAGACCCCGGATACCTCCAGCTCAAACACACTCCAATAATCCCATATAAATTCACTTAACTTATCAACTGCAGTGATTAATTATTAATTAATATGCAAGAATCTGAACTATCAATGGTCAGGGCAAATCAGAGCCTGGTTGTCATGCCTCTGTTGGAATCTGATTCAGAGGGGGAGTCCAAGCAACTGACTGGGAGTGGGAGTGTGGCTCCGTTGGCTGTGGAAGAAACTGGGGAAGGGCAAAGGCCGGCTGGGCAGAGCAGGAGAGAGGTAGAGCAAGGGAAAGGGAATTCTGAGAAAGACCCAGGCCCACCCCTTCTTCATCCTAGGGCACACAGGGAGGAACAGAGAAGGGAGCAATGTGGGTTGCGTGGCTTATGGGTGGAGGAAAGGGCCCTGATTCCCTTCATTAGCTGCAGTTGGGAACACAGTGTGTAAAAAAGGCAAGCTGCGTGCAGCAAAGTTGTTGGGAGCAAATTGTAAATTATCTGGTATTGTAGAGGCTTATCTGGGTTCCTGGAGTCTTCCCAACTGTGTATGTTTTGATGGGTTTTCAAGTCTGCAATTCCTTCTCCTGCCCTGTCCAGTTAATTGCTGCACATGGTTTGTGTGGATTTTTATTTACAGTTTGTATGTACTTTGTTTTCGGACTGAATTTCCACCACTTAAAAACTGTTCTTGGGAGAGTTTTTTCTCCAGCCGAAGGTAACCTGGATATTGGGGGCAAAGTTGGAAATAATTAAAGGGACACTTCTTGCTTATTTGACTGTATTGCCTTTGTGCCACGCCCTGGATCATCACACCAGTTTGGAGGAGGAGGAGGAGGAGGAGGAGGAGGAGGAGGAGGAGGAGGAGGAGGAGGAGGAGGAGGAGGAGGAGGAGGAGGAGGAGGAAAAATTGTCCTTGTTGTTCTCTGAGCTTAGTTGTTGCAGACATTTCATGACCTAACCAGATAACATCATCGGTGCTAGAAGGAAATGGGACGTGTAGAGAGGAGGAGGAGGAGGTGGAGGAGGGTAATGAAACATCTGCAAGAAAGCCACCAAGCTCAGTGGACCTCAAGAACCTCACAGTTCAATCTTGAGCTATTTTGAGGACTGTTTACTATACTTTAAAAGGCCCATTTGCAAGAGCCTACCCAGAAAGGTCTCTTCTAGATCAGTTCTATCTTTTCGGCTGGCTGATTCAGCTTCTTCCGTGAAGGAGTCCTGCAGAAAACATTGAGTTCATGGTTAAAGCAAAAGCCAAAGAAAATGTGTTAAGTTGATTTATTATACTTATATATCCTGCCACAACCAAACAATTCTCTTACAGTTTGAATATGCTTTTAAGATTCAGTAATTTGGCCTTTGTTTTTGGAGAAGCAATTTGGGGTCAAGTACGACCACAAAATAATGAAGGTCTAAAAAATTTTCAAGGGTTGCTTTGTTCAGCGAAACAGATACAGGTAGTCCTGGACTTACAACAGCTTGTTTAGTGACCATTCAAAGTTACACTGGAAAAAGTGAATTATGTCCATTTTTTAACCCATTTGACCATTGCAACATCCCCATGGTCATGTGATCAAAATTGAAGTGCTTGGCAATTGGTTCCTATTTATGACTGTTGCAGTGTCCTGGGTCCCCTTTTGCAACCTTCTGAGAAGCCAAGCCAACAGGAAAGCCAGATTTACTTAACAACCTTGTTTCTGTTCTGACCCAAACCCTTTTCCAATGAAACAAACATGAACCAAAAGGAACAGAAACCTTTTAATGATTCTTACAAATCCCCGGTTAAAAGGCTGCTGCAAACTAATTAACTCTGATAAGCACAAGCCTTGCCAAAACTGTGCAAGGCTGCCAAGAATCACAGATAAGAAATATTTCACAACACAAGAGTCAACAAATACCAACTAAGATACTGCAATGTCCACAAGGCTGAGTTTCAGAATGTTTTTGCTTCCTGCAAAGAACATCCGATTCACATTTATCGTCTTGAAGGAGGGGCCATTACCTTGCAGCCTTACTCCCGAGTCGCTTGTGCTGCTGCACCTGCTCTTTCCTGCGAGCAACCCTGCGCGCGCACACACTTGGCACATGCTCCTCGGGAACCTCCTCATTGCTGCTTCCAGCCCCCACAATCTCTGAAGGCAGCAGTCCACTCCCTAATGGTCCTGGCCCCTCATCTGAGTCCTCACTCTCCTCAGCTGTCTGCACCTGCTGCCGGCTAACCACAACAGTTACTAACTGAACACCCGTGTTCGGGCAGTGTGTCAAGCCCGAAATTAACATATGCGTAGCCATTATATATTCCTTTTCTTTCTTTCTCTTTGCTGGTTATGGGGGAAAGGATTTCAGACTTGCCACATTTCTAAGGTGGGAGGAGTAGAGATAAGAGTTGTTTAGGCTAGGTGGTTCTTCTTCCCGTGGGAACAAAATCTGACCCTGTTGAGATCTGGAGGTGGAGATTGATGACACCAGGCAACGTTGATTTACTTCTATTGGGGAATGTGACTTTTGGGGGAGGTTTCTAATTTCCAATATTAGGTGGTGTAATTCCAGGTTGTGTCAGATCCAGAATTGCAACAGACTTTGCCAATTTGATGCTTTCCTAAATAAAATTAATTGTTTTGGAAGATGGGACTTTGCTCTTTTCTTTTTAAATGGATTTCATCCCTTGGAAATCTGACACAGTGATTTGCTTAATAACTGTGGCAAAAAAGGTTGCAAAATGGGGCCAAGATCACTTAACAAATGTTTTGCTTAGCAGCATAAGTTCTGGGCTCAATTGTGGTCATAAGTCGAGGACTAACTGTATTGACTTCAAACAAAAAACTGAATAGTTATAAGTCAACTACCTGCCTAAGTTTACAAGCAGTTGCAGAACCGTTTATCTCCCCACCCAGCTAACCCAAGTATCTGGCCCTTACAATTTGCTCCCTGTGTATGTTGTCTTCGATTAAGCTCTTCTGAACCAGCTCGGGAGGGGTAGAATCTGCGCTTCCTTCCATAGATCCCCTGTGTGATTCGACCACGTGCTCAGACTTAGTTGAAAGGTTGGGGGAAGGTTCAAACAGAAAGGCCGAGCATTCCTTGTCTGGTTCGTCTTCCACTCCATTGCTCGCTTCTCTGTTCACAGAGATCTTTCCATCCACCTGCATTTCAAAACCCCAAAGCAGAGGAATTAAGGCTCTGAAGCCATTTAGGATTAGTTCTAATGAGAAGGAAAGTGGTTAGGACTACAAAATTACTCCCTCTATATCTATCTATCCACCCACCCATCATCTATCTCATCTATCATCTATCATGTCTGTCCTTCCATCCATCATCATCCATCCATCCCATCCACCATCTTTCCTCTATTTCTTTGTCCGTCCGTCCATCCATCCATCTATCATCTATGACTTGTCTATCTGTCCATTCATCATCTATATCATCTATCATCTGTCTGTCTCCATCCATCCATCGTCTATCTCATCTATCATCTATCATGTCTGTCCGTACATCCATCAATCCATCCATCATCTATGACCTATTCATCTGTCCATCCATCAACCAACTATATCCTCTATCGTCTGTCTGTCTATCCATCTATCCGTTCATCCATCACCACCTATCTGTCCAGCTATCATCACCCATCCGTCTCATCCATTACTCTCCTGTCTATATGTCTATCCATTCATCCATCCAGCAATTATGACCTGTCTATCTGTCCATCCATCATCTATCTCGTCTATCATGTCTGTCCTTCCTTCCTTCCATCCATCCATCCATCATCACCCATCCATCCCATCCACCATCTCTCCTCTATGTCTATCTGTCTGTCCATCCATCCATCATCCATCCATCATCTATCTCATCTATCACGTCTGTCTATCCATCCATCCATCCATCCATCCATCCATCCATCCATCCATCCATCCACCCATCATCACCTATTTACTAAACTTGCATGCTGCCCATCTCACTGGAGGCCTTCCTCTTGTCATATCTTAACCCACCTTGAAGTTTCTCAAAATCTCCTGGGTATCTTTCGGCTGCAAGTAAGGCTTGGGCGTCACCAGAGGCATAGCCACAGAGCCTGAAGGTTTGCTTGAGGCGGGGGAGCCAATGGAGGTGCTCGCCTCTGGCCCACTGGTGGGGATGATGGTGGCTTCGAACTTGGCAGTGAATTTTGGGGCTGGGAGTGACTGCTGCCGTAAATATCGGAGAGGGTTGGAGTCCTTGGATGGGGAGGATGAATTTGGCTCAGCAGAATGGCTTCTTTCCAAAAGTTTTGGCATCTCCAAGCGTTCAAGGACAGCTTCGCTAATAGTGAACCTCTCGATGTAATGTTGGAGTATCCTATCCGCCTCTTCCTGAGACCTGGCATTCTTGTAAGCTTCGTGAAGTTCTCTTTCACGCTTCTCTCTGTGGGGCAGCAGAAACCAAGATGGTGGAATTGGATAAGTCCTTGTACTTCATATTCCAAGAAGTGTGGGGTAATAATACATTTTATAAACACAGAACAGTCACGGGTCATGACCTTTGGGCCGCAAGGCAAATATGTCCAGACTGTGGGGTCCTTGGTGCTCTCTGAGCTGGGTTGTTTTCTTGCAAACATTGTGTTACCCAACTAGGTAACCTCATCAGTGCTGTAGGGGAGTATAGGGTTTGCTCTGAGGATGTTACTGAGTTTGGGTTGTGAGATGTCTACGAGAAACACCAAAATCCTTCCAATTCTCCTACTCCTTCTCCTCTTCTTCCTCCTTCTACTCCCTTTCCTGGCACTGATGATGTTTCCTAGTTGGGTAATGAAATGTCTGCAAGGAAACAACCCAGCTCAGAGAGCACCAAGGACACTATAGTCCTACTCCTCCTCCCTTCTAGCACTGAGGATGTTCCCTAGTAGGGTCATGAAACATCTGAAAAAAGAAATGAAATTCCAAGGACTCCTCAGTCCTCATCCTCCTCTCCCTCCCCCTCCTCCTATCTGCCAAGCACACTCCCTTCTAGCACTGATCATGTTGGGTCATGAAATGTCTACAAGAAAACAACCAAGCTCAGAGAACATCAAAATCCTTCCAATTCTCCTCCTCCTCTTTCTCCTCCTCCTCCTCCCTTTTCTGGCACTGATGATGTTACCTAGTTGGGTAATGAAATGTCTGCAAGGAAACAATCCAGTACAGAGAGCACCAAGGGCACTATAGTTGTCGTAATCCTTCTCCTCCTCCTTTTTCTTCCTCCTCCTCCCTGCCAACCACACTCCCTTCTAGTACTGATGATATTACCTAGTTGGGTCATAAAACATCTGCAAGCAAACAACCAAGCTCAGAGACCACCAAGGACCCCAGAATTCAACCCTGATCTACAAATATTCTCTTCAATCAATATCTGGACCATCATTCCTTTAGCCGTGGTTTCTAAATATGTCGGGATTGCCTGGGCTCATTCATACGCTCAACCCAACCCAACCCATATTATGATCAGGTGCGCTTCCGCAACCAGCCTTTGCTTGCTTAAGGCTACGTACTTCTCCTCCACAATCTCTCGGTACGTCTTGATGCTCTTCCGTCTCTCGTTGCTTCCCTCTCCTCCAGTGAGTAGCTGCTCCATCTTTTTCCTCTCGGCTTCTTTTTTCAGCAAATCCTGGGAAGCACTCCTCCGACGGTTTTTCCACCGGGCTAAATCCTACATAAAATCACAGAGCAGGTAGTTTATAAGCTAACCCTGAGCACCCCAACTTTTCCAGCTTGGTGGTCTGACAGTGTGTGTGTGTGTGTATATATATATATAAGGAATAGAGTTAGTGTCAGACTGTCAAATTTTTAAAAAATAGAAGAAGGTACTGGGGTCAACCATTTTCACATTGTTTCCTTCTTAGAAATAGAATAACAGAGTTGGAAGGGACCTTGGAGGTCTTCTAGTCTAACCCCCTGCTCAGGCAGGAAACCATTTCGGTCAAATGGTTCTCCATTGTCTTCTTAAAATTTTTTGTTCCACTTATTAATTGTTCTCAATGTTAGGAAATTTCTCCTTAGTTCTAGGTTGCTTCTTTCCTTGATGAGTTTCTATCCATTGCTTCTTGTCCTGCCTTCAGATGCTTTGGAGAATAGGTTGTTCCAGTGGTGGGATTCAACCGGTGTAACAACCGGTTCACTGAGCACATGCGCAGTTCGTTTGAAAAACAGCAAGAAAACTTACCTTTTACTACAGCTCTGGAGAGTAAAAACAGCTGAGGCGCGGTATTCCGCATCGCTGCACCAATCAGCTGGGTTTCAAACAAAGGAAATATCGGACAGAATAGCACAGGAACTGGGCCAAATGATCGCAGGAACTACCAGTTCACCTGTCTGTGCTGGCTGAACCCCACCCCTGGGTTATTCCCTTCGTTTTCAAATATTGGAAAAATGCTATCCTGTCCCCACAGCCCTTCTTTTCATTAAACTAGACACACCCAATTCCTGCAACCCTTCATATATTTTATCCTCCAGTCCCCTAATCATCTTGGTTGCTCTTCTCCACACTCTTTTCGGAGTCTCAACATCTTTTTTAGCAACGAGACAACCAAGCCTGGATGCAACATTCCAAGTGTGGCCCTACCAAGGCCTTGTAAAGTGGTATTCACACTTCACGTACCTTGAGTCTATTTATTGTGCCCGTAACTTAAAACGTGGTTCGCAAAAGCTCCTGCGATAGCAACTAGCTCCGCTTGCCATAGCTCTATGGACCCCCTCTACTCACATCTTGCCACTGATCTTCCTCTTCCTTCAGCTGGTGTTGAATGATCTGAAGCTTTTCCTGGCGATCTTTACTGTGAGGTTGATTCACAGCACCCTCTACTGGGCATCTCATGTCAAACATGCTCGCGCTCCTGGAGAAGAAAGGAAAGGAAATACGTTTGTCAACAGTGGACTCTGGAGAGAGTCACAGGAGGGGGCTGAAGGGAAGTAAAATGGATTTACTTTCATGGAAAGCTGTGAAGTCCCATAGCTTAAGATGCCTTCAGCCAAACATCTAAGAATCAGAGATCTCCTCATGGAGAACTATGGCTCCTATTTGACTTGTGCACTTCAATTCCCAGAATTCCTGAGCCAGCCATTTTAATATGTGAGATTCAGATTCGAAGGCAGAGATGGAGAATTATGGCCCATATATGACTTGTGGACTTCAACTCCCAGAATTCTTGAGCCGGCGATTTTAATGTGTGAGATTCAGGTTCAAAGGCAGAGATGGGGAACTATGGCTCCTATATGACTTGTGGACTTCAACTCCCAGAATTCCTGACCCAGCTTTTTTCTGGCAGTTGAAGTCCACGTGTCATAACAGACAACCCTGCTTTAAGTGGAAGTGCCCAGAAGCAGCCATACTAATAACATGCGTGCAAGTTGGCCGCTTAAGCCAAACAGAAGCATGTTCAAAGCTTTTTTTTTTTTTTTTTGCTCAGTGTGATTGCGTGAATTCAGCACGATCTTCTATACAAAACCTTGTTCAATTTCTCAACTGTCCCTTTTCTTTTGAGTTGAAAAATGTCAAAACTTTGTTGCTCGTTCCTGTGTTTTTCAAACTTTACCGAAGATTTCTTTATAAATTTAGAAGGCCTCCTCAGTTAGAAGTTCAATGAGGGTGCTATCAATTCTTCAACTCTGCAGGGGAAATCTGGAACTATGCAGAAAAGGTTGAACCCAACTGAGTCCATTTGACTTAGCTGCCTGACTTTAAGCCAGAATTTCTAGTTTTCAATGTACTGTACAAAAAGTTTCTCAATGTAAATTGAGGTGTCCTTCTTGAAGCTGGTATAAAGAGGGAAAGAGAAGGATGGAGGAATCCAATTCTGACTTCAAGCATTATCAGATATTAGAAGAAGTCTTGAACGATTATCCAGAATGAGATGGTAAGATCTGATGAACTATCATCTAGGGCAGGGGTCTCCAACCTTGGCTCCTGGAAGCCTGGCGGACTTCAACTCCCAGAATTCCACAGCCAGCTGGCTGTGGAACTCTGGGAGTTGAAGTCCGCCAGGCTTCCAGGAGCCAAGGTTGGAGACCCCTGATCTAGGGAGATTCTCAATCATTCAGGTCATGGCTGTGCCAGAGGTGCTTTTTCAAAAAAGCAACTGGACTTTTTTGGGTTGTTAGGTTTTTGTTTTGTCCCTTGAAAATGTTCTTCTTCAGAACTGAAGTCAGTTCTTGGATCAGAAGTGAAATATTGTCATGCCCTTGTTAGAGTCGGACTCTGAGGGAGAGGAGGAACAGCCAATAGGGAGTGGAGTTGTGGCTCCAGAGGTTGTGGAGGAGGCTGGGGAAGGGCAGAGGCCGACTGGGCAGTCAAAGGAATAACCAGGCCCATCCCCTCTTCATCCTAGGACACACAGGGAGGGACGGAGAAGGAAACAACTTGGCTTAGGAGAGAGGAAGCGGCCATGATCCCCCTTACTGGTTGCAGCTGGGTATACAAGAGAGACAGTTAAAACACAGTGTTGCCAGAAGCAAAGTGTGCTTTTTGGGGGGCTGAAGCTATCTTGGTTGCTGTCCTTCCAAAAGACTGTGCCTTGTTATCTCTTTGAAGTTGGTAATTACTTATCCTGATCTGTTGTTGGAACTTCCTTCATTGTAGTTTGTTTTGTTTTTTTATTTCACCTCTATCTGCTCATTAAGTTCAGACTGTATTGCTTTTTTTTGAAGACTATTTTTGAATATTTTTTATCTCCAACTGAGATTATTAAACAGTGAAGCCAAGTTGGAGGTATTAAAGGACATTTATTTATGATTTTGTTATGTTTGTGTTACTCTCTGGGTCATCACAAATATTTCCCAGGAACAAAGATCAAGAAAGTCTAGTTGTTGTTTTTTTGAACAGCAGCCTTGGGACGTGGAACTGGGGTTGAGTTGCAAGTGCCCCTCAAGTTTTGATTTCTGAAATACTTGAAAGGACACTATATTCGGACACTTATATAGGGACAGTTGAGAAGAACATAAAAAGCTAGTGTTTTAGGCTAAAATGCCAGCAGTGAGTAAGCTGTGGTAAGTCATCTCTATCGAACACACATGCAGAAATGTTGTTTGTGTTATTTTGTTAAGAAGATGATACTGGAAAACATTGAGACATATTAACACATAAGAAAACAACAAGTAATTTCTCTATTCTACGACAATTTCGCTTGCACGACGAAGCTAAGAAGCGGATTATGAATGTTAAGCAAGGTGAAAAGATTATATTGCAAAGAGAGCACAGATAAAACAACTCAAAGACACACCTTATGCAGCTGATGGTTTTTCAGGACTGGTACATATAGACAGAATTTTTTTTGGTACATTTGGCAGGTTAATTTTATAAGCACATCCATTTTCGTCTGGAATCCTTACACGAACTGAAACAGCTTTAGTGAAATGGACCAAATACCCCGCAGAGGTCATTTTATTACTTGTGTGGAACTTCAATCTTTTCTGCTAGCTTGTTGCTAAGAATTTGCAAACATGCTCCTACGTTTAAATTAGGCAAGGCTGTGTGGTACCCTCCAGATGTTTTGGACTACAAACCCTACAATCCTTGATTCATCGCATGGACTGGGATGAGGAGGCATGGTCCATAACATCTGGAGAGGGTCAGGTTGCCAATCTTTCAACTTCTAAAGTATTTTTTGGAAAAGTAGCTATAACCTCTTCCTCTGAGGTGACCTGAACTGTAAATGAACCGATTGTCATTGGTTGTGGTTTTGTTTCGCTCACTGTTTATTCAAACCAGAAAGAGAGCTGAGAAAATATCTACAGACTCCTCATATCCTGGACATAAAGTATTTCAACTCCTCCCCTTGGTACTTCGCTATAGGGCATTGCATACCAAAACAACTAGACACAGAGACAGTTCCCCCACACAACCCGTGCCATCACTCACGACAACTAAACAACTAATTCCCCTAGCACTGTGCAGCTATTATCATCGTTTGTCATCTTCTCATTTCTTCTCATTCTCATCTTCTCATCTTTCCTACTACCTTCTCCTAGTGGTATGTTACGGTTTATCGCTTGTCATCTGTATCTTATGATGAATGATTGTAACTATGATGTATGACCTATCACTCTGTTGTTGTATATGTGCACACTGAGAGCTTATGCAACAGAAACAAATTCCTTGTATGCCCAATCACTCTTGGCAAGGAAGAATTCTATTCTGTTCTGTTCTGTTCTGTTCTGTTCTGTTCTGTTCTATTCTATTCTATTCTATTCTATTCTATTCCAATTATTTCCATTCCATGCCATTCCAATTATTTCTATTCTATTCCATTCCATTCCTTCAAGACAAAATTTCGTATTCCAAAGAAAATAGGTCTCCTGCTAAAATAGTGGTCACACTTCACATTTTCCATCTGCTATGGCTAAGGTTCTAAGGATCTGTATTTTAGCATTATTTAGAAGAAAATTTTGTTGTCTTAATTCTACTGTCTATTGATGAAGGGAAGTCAGGAGGAGAAATAATACTGAAATGCCAAGAGATGGAATACATTGAATTAAATCTTTTTGTTAGGATGGTTGGAGAAGTTTCAGCTGAAGCCACTAGCAGAAGCTGGTGCACCAAAATACAACACATATCCCCTAATCTTTCCTGTTGATGCCTATTTAATATCAAGATCCTTAGTTCCTTCTTTCTATCTAAAAACTTTATTAAATAAAAATACCCATTCCACTCTTAAAGAGCAAGCCAGCTAAAAAAAAATAACCCTTAAAAAATCAATGCCTGTAAAGCATCCATTTTCAATAAAGATTGGGTTTTTCCCCCCTCAACAACTTACATGTCACCTGCATGAGGAATTCAATTGATTAATTTATGCAGTAAAATATGGAAAAGTATGGAATTTACACTGAGCTGCAACAATTAGAAAAATTTTTAACAGGCCCAGAAGAGAAATTTATAGCAAAGATGTATAATTACCTATTAAAAGTTGCATTAAAAGAGGATGTATAGTAAAAGGCTGCATGATAGCATGGGCAAAAAAATTTGGGCATAGTATAGATTTAGCAGACTAGAGGAAAATGTGGAATAAAAATTATACATTAACAAGCAGCCTATAAAGAAAATATGCATAAAATGCTCTATAGATGGTATTTACTCCAATGAGACTAGCCAAAATTCAAAGAATCCTAGACTGTGCTAAAATGGACAAATTGACATTAAAACTAAAAGAGAAAGAAGAGTTGGAGTATTACGAAATTTGGTATAATTGGTATAATTGGTTGAATAACAGAAATAAAGATAAAGGAAATAAGAAAATTATAGATAAAAGCAAATGAATGTATATAAAGATGTATAAATGTAGATATTCATATGAGATTGACGTGTAGAATAATTTGTATAATAATGATGACACACAGTACTGTTAAAGTCAAGATTAATGTGTGTTAAAGGTGAAAAACAATAAAAATTATTACACACACAAAAAAAAATAAGGATGGAATTACAAATTATAGGAGTCCTTCCTCTGACTTTTTTATCTTGCAAAATTTTAGTTGCACAAAACGTGTGACATCATAGCATCACATTTTTTTAAATACTAAATATTGTGGAGAGAAAGGGAGAGCTGTGGGATAGCTATTTTGGACTGGTGGAAGTGACATGGACTTGCATCCTAGAAATTCTGTGGAATGGGTTATGCAATTGCTCTAACTAACCTGCCCTACTTCATTCAGCTTTGACCGAAAATACAGATCATCCTTGACTTATGACTACAATTGAGGGCCCTCCCCACATTTTTTGTTGCTAAGGGAGACAGTTGTTAAATAAACTGTTCGTAAGTTGAGGACTACTTGAACTACAGCATCTGGAAAGCAAACTGTGAAAAGATTGTCTCTGATTTCAGTCGCTTTCAAGAAAAGTTTTATTTCCATCAAGTTCTTAGTCACATGTACTATACATTTCATTAGGTCCAATGGTAGACTTTTTAAATCACTGGATTCAATGAAAAAAAAAATGCCAGTTTTCTCTTTTTGATATTATAAACCTGCAAGCGGATTTTGCAGGCGTGTGGTGACTCAAAGTCAACCTGAAACATGTCCATTTATCTTCTAGGAAACTCAGCCCAAAATCAGAAATAAGAGACCGTTAACAAAATTAAAAATGGTTTCAATTAAAAATAAAAAGATTTTGGAGACAGACTAAAGGATGATTATCATTTTCCTGCTTCCAGTCAGCATGGATATCCGCCACATTTATTTATTTAACATTCCAGTTTGGCAGGGAGGGGGAGTTATTTTAAAATGTGATTCCAATGCAAAAATGTTAAGCATTATCAGTAGCTTTTGATGTGGAAATGAACAAAAGGGCTTCTCTCTCTATAAAACTATTTAGGTTTTGGCTACAGGACAGAGCTAAACTGCTTTAAGAAAAATAATTCTTTTTAAGGAATTGGTTTTATTAGCAGGGGGGAAAAATCATAGGTTAGAAGATTACGTAGCCACGATTCTGTCTTCAGTGTAAGAAATCATGAACTTAAATCAGCATAAAATTAATACCAATGTAAAATGGAACATCAATCTGTTTCTGACACATCTGAATAGATTTGCTGTTTAATAAATTCAGACAGCAATTCTTTTACAAGAAAAGATGCAGGCAGTGTTATTCCTGCATATGCATTTTCTAGGAGAAGAATCATTTTTAAAAATCATTCCTAGCATTTTAGTATTGGATATTCATGCTGGCTTTGAATGTCTTTGCTCAGGAGAATGTACTTGTCTGTCAAAATTTCTGATGTTGGAAGAAAGTGCCTGAATAAATATACAGAGAAATATAGGTAGTGTTGTGGCCTGGCAGCAGATTCAGACAGTGAGGAGGTTGGGGAGGAACAATGGGCCAGGCCTGGAGTCTGGGGAAGGCTCTGATGAGGGCTCTGCTTCGGAGGCAGAGATGGGGCCAAGGCCGTCTGACAGTTATCAGCTGCCTTCAGAGTCGGAGATCAGTGAGGCAGAAGAACAGCTGGAGCCTGTTCCCGATGTATGCATGCACAGAGTTTCCAGAAGAAGGGAACAGTTAAGGAACAAGGGTCAACTCGGGAGTAAAGCTACAGGTAGATGGTGAATGGCCCCTCCCAGGGGAAATAGATGAGCGAAGGGGGAATGGTGTTTGCAGGACACAGTTTGTTCAATCCATTAGGGTGAAGATCTGTTCCTGACTTCTTGCCAAGTAATTGCTGCTATAGCATGGCGTTTGGAAGGTATCAGCCTGGCAACTCTCCAAGCCTGATAAAGGCCTGCCTGTACGTTTTAGTAATTGAAGAGAAAACCCTGAAATTTCATGGGGAAAAAAGGCAAGAAATGAAGATAACTCTTGATGATACTGGCTTTGGAAGCCTGCAGATCAGGGAGAATTTTTTTTACAGAGCTGATTTTTAAATTTTTGGATATCAACCAGCTGAGATTGATAAATACACTGTATTGATACTGTCACGGTGGATAAACAAATCCGGGTTTATCCTAATCAAAAACCTTGGATGACCGGGAAGGTTAGACGCTTGTTGTATGCAAGAAACAAGGCTTTTAAGTCTGGGAATGATCTGGATTATAGTGCTGCAAGAACGAACTTGTGGAGAGGCATTAAGCAGGCTAAGGCTGAATACAAGAGGAGAATTGAAGATTGCTTTCTCAGTAATGACATGAGGCAGGTTTGGCAGGGGGTTCAACAACTAACGAACTATAACGCAAAAAAGGTCTCTGCGGATGGTAGTGCGGCGGTGGTTGAGGAGTTGAACAACTTTTTTGCTCGATTTGAAATCCATCAAACCGAAACTGTCCCTTTGCCATCATTTACTCAGCAGAGCCTCCCCTTCATTGTGAATGAGCAGGATGTGAGGCAGACAATGAAGGCAGTTAATTCCAGAAAGCCAGCTGGGCCCGACTTAATTCCTGGTCGGGTGGTAAAAGATTGTGCTGAACAGTTAGCTGGGGTATGGACCGGAATTTTTAATCGATCCTTGACACAATGTGTGGTTCCTGTTTGTCTCAAGGCTTCCACCATCATTCCACTGCCTAAAAAGTTGCCCACAAATGGTCTGAGCGACTATAGGCCGGTGGCACTAACTTCTATCTTAATGAAGTGGTTTGAGCAGCTAGTTCGAAATTATATTATCTCCTGCCTTCCCGATTTTTTTGATGGGCTTCAGTTTGCTTACAAAAAAATAGATCAACCGAGGATGCAATTATCACTGTGCTTCACATGGCCTTATCCCATTTGGAAACACCGGGGAATTATGTAAGAATGTTGTTCGCAGATTTTAGTTCTGCTTTTAATACCATCATGCCGCACAGATTAATAGCTAAGCTTAAAGATCTAGATTTTCCAGATTCTATTTGCTTATGGATATTGGACTTTTTAACAAATCGTCCACAAAGAGTTAAATTGAATGACTATATTTCTACTGTCAAGACACTTAGCATTGGCACTCCACAAGGTTGTGTCCTTAGTCCACTTTTGTTCTCCATCTATTCATCTGATTGCACAAATAAACATCCCAACAATAGGATCATGAAATTTGCAGACGATACTACGCTTGTAGGACTTATTTCTGGGGATGATGAGTCTGCATATCGGGATGAGGTATTACAGCTATCCCGTTGGTGCAAAAATAATAATCTTCTATTTAATATCAAGAAGACCAAGGAGGTTATAGTGGACTATAGGAAAAAAAGAGCAGACATTCAGCCACTGTATATAGAGGGAGTTCGTGTGGAACAGGTGGTTGAATGTAAGTTTCTCGGGACCATCATTACAAATAACCTGACCTGGAGTGCAAACACCGCTGCTTTAATTAAGAAGGCACAACAACGGTTGTATTTACTAAGGATTCTTAGGAAACAACAACTGGCTGAGAGTCTATTGACTACTTTCTATCGGAGTTCAATTGAGAGTATATTATCCTACTGTCTCTGTGTATGGTTCTTGAGCTGCACAGTGGCAGAGAAAAAGGCAATTCAGAGGGTGATTAAGATGGCCCAAAACATCATTGGCTGCTCACTTCCCTCTTTGGAAGAACTGTATAGGAACAGATGTAGGAGGAAGATACTTAACATAATGAATGACTCCTCTCATCCGGGACATCAGCTCTTTGAACTATTACCATCGAGAAGGAGATTTAGGGTATTAAGAACAAGGACGACCAGATTTAAGAACAATTTTTATCCAAGTACAGTTTTGAGTTTGAATGCAGGGTCATAAGATTTATGTGGAAGTGAATGAGAGTAATGGGGTTTTACATTTTTAAATTGAATAGAGATCATTGTATGGTTGGCTGTGTTTAGTTTTAATTTAATTTAATTTTTTTTCTTTTAGTGGTGTTTGTCCAGTTTTTACTTGTGGAAGAGCACCTCATTTTGTTGCACCCGCTTGCGAGTGTAATGACAAATAAACTCTATAAACTAAACTAAATGCTGGTAAGTTTTCTCATCCACTTCCTGCTTAGCAACCTTCTTAACCTCAGTTATCCAAACTTTCCACCATTATAATTCTAGCTCCTTGTAATCATCACATATCCCACCAGGGCTTAAAACCGGAATTACATTGTGAATTAGCTGAAGTTCAGCCATTGCATGCTTTGTTGCTTTCTGGAAACTTAGAATTTGAATGCCACAGCGAACATACAGGAGAAAGCACATGAATTCCCACCAGCGCTGCAGAAGGACAAGGAAAGCACGAGGATCGAAGGGAGTCAGCTGTATTTTAAGTTAGTAGGAAGTGTAGAAAACATGCAGCTCGAGCAGGTTTTAAAGGATCCAAAGATCGCACACAACAACTTACTCTGCATCATCAGAGACAGGGGTTCTGCAGCCGGATCTATAAAGTCAAATTATAAAGTTAGAAAAAACTGGGCCAGGCCAATAACGAAGGATTCAAATGCATTTGACTTGCAGAGAACACGATCTGCTTTTCATCTGAAATAAAAGTTTTAAAAGGCGGGGGGGGGGGGGGAGAGAAGCTGACAAGAGCACTGACCTTGCAGAAAAACCACACACGAAATAAAAACTTTTATTCCGTCACTGCGCGGAATTTGAAGCAGTTGTTTTCATGAACCCTAATGTGTTTAGAATTCAGAATTATCCCGCTAGCAAAGTCGCAGTGTAAAATTGAAAACGGGAAAGTGGTTCCTGATAGAAGAGCTGATCAAATAAGAGTGTTCTGATCCAAACCCTTTTCCAGTAAAACAAACATGAACCAAAGGGAACAGAAACCTTTCAATGATTCTTACAAATCCCCGGTTAAAAGGCTGCTGCAAACAATTAGTTTGATAAGCACAAGCCTCGCCAAAACTGTGCGAGGCTGCCAAGAATAACAGATAAGAAATATTTCACAACACAAAGGTCTTCAAATACCAGCTTAAGAAACTGCAATGTCCACGAGGCTGAGTTTCAAAACATCTTTGCTTCCTGCAAAGAACGTCTGATTCACAGCTGGCTTTTCTCTTCTTGAAGGAGGAGCCATTACCTTGCATCCTTACTCCCCAGTTGCCCATGCTGCTGCAGCTGCTCTTTCCTGTGAGCAGCCCTGCGCACACATGCACTGGGCACAGGCTCCTCGGGAACTTCCTCATCTCTGCTGCCAGCCCCCACAATCTCTGAAGGCAGCAGTCCACTCCCTAATGGTCCTGGCCCTTCATCTGAGTCCTCGCTCTCCTCAGCCACCTGCACCTGCTGCCAGATAACCACAACAAACAGTCATGATAATACACAGGCAAGTCTTCAATGTACAACTGCAATTGAGCCCAACGTTTCAGCTGCTGAGTGAAACATTTGGGAAGTGAACTTTCCCCCCTTTTTACGACCTTTCTTGCCACTGTTGTAAAGTGAATCATTGCAGTTACGTAACATGGTTGTTAAGTGAGGTCGGCCTCCCCAAGGGGAAATCACACAATTTTCAGGATGCTGCAACTGTCATAAATACAAGTTAGTAGCCAAGCATCCGAATTTTTAAATGACATGATCACGGTGATGATGCAATGGTCATTAAGGGTGAAAAATGGCCGTAAGTGCCTTTTCCTGCTACCGCTGTCACGAAATGAATGGTTGAAAATCAAGGACTACCTGTATTGTTGAGATCAACCACACCGATGCAATTACTACATGCCATTGAATATTAGTAGATCAGGTTGGTAATTATGTTGTCGGTTTGAGCTCCGAGCATGGCAATTTGGCTGCAAACATTTCGTCCCTGTTTCTGTTCTGTTCTGTTCTGTTCGCCGGCAGCCGGTGCAGATGGCAGTGGAGTCGGACAGTGGGGAAGAACAGGGACCAGTCTGGGAGTCTGGGGAGGACTTGGATGAGGGTCCTGTGTCTGATGCAGAGATGGGGCCAGGACCATCTGGGAGTGGGGTGCTGACTCTGGAACCTCTGGAGTCTGGCAGCAGCGAGGCAGAGGATTCAGGGGAGCCTGTTCCCAGTGCCCATATGCGCAGAGCTGCTAGAAGGCAAGAGCAGCTAAGACAAAAGGGGCAACTCAGGAGTAAGGCTGGGAGGTGATTGCCCCTTCCATCAGGGATAAAAGTCAGGCCAAGATGACGAAACCTCTGCAGTGAGCAAAGTCATTCGTTCTGTTCAGATTAATCCTTGAAGCTCTGCGTGGGTTTTGTACTTTTTAATAGTTTTTTTATAGTTTATTTGGCACTCTAATTGTTGGCAGCAATTCAAAGGAGATAAAGATGGATGCTCATCTTGAGGGACTGTTTGGGACTCATTACAGGCTGGGAATGAGCATAATTCCCAGCGTTGAAATAAAACAATACTTTTTTTTAACTAAGCATGTACTTAATTACAGTCTCGAGAAGTCCTGGTCAGAACACATTCGAGGAGACATCTTCAGCACGCTTTGGATTATGCTGGTTTGGGGGGAGGCCTGGTCTTCTGAAGAACAATGTCAGCATTCCAACGAACCAACTCTAAACCAATAAACTCCGAGGCAAGCATTTCCTCAAAGTTCCAATTTTATTAGAGTCGTCATATTGGCACCTGGGAAAACCCAAATCTGAGAATGTCCGGGTTTTCCCTTCCCAAAAGAAATTCAAATTCAAATTCCTTGCACCCATTGGTCCATCCCATTGCCCAATCCATTGTCATCCCAACTGGAGACATCCCTCCAGTCATTCCCCTCCAGGTGCAGAGCAACATGTCCTTGACGCTCTGAGAAAGAATGTTGTTGAGTCTAACCTTCCACCACTCTATGAAATTCCCCCCTTCCAAATTCCCAGGCACTGAAAGTGCCAGCCCCAAAGCTTCCAAGTAAAATATGGCTTGCAAGGCTGACAAACAACACCCGCACTAATTTACATTCACACAGACAGCAGAGGTGTGATTATTCAGCCGGTTATGACCGGTTCTAGAGAACCGGTAGTGGAAATTTTGGGTAGTTCAGAGAACCAGCCAATACAACCTCTGACTGGTCCCGCCAACCCCATCTATTCTCTGCCTTTCATTGAGTCCTAGCTGATTGGCTGGATCTTCTTTGGTTGCCCTGCACAGGAAAACAGAGCTGGAAAGCAGGTTAGTGGGATGGGGAGGGAATGGGGATTTTGCAGTATCCTTCCCCTGCCACACCCATCAAGCCACACCCATCAAGCCATGCCATGCCCACCAGTCCACGCCCACAGAACCGGTAGTAAAAAAATTTGAATCCCATCACTGACAGATGCTACTTAAAACCAAGGCCTATTGACACAGCAACTATAGCCAGCCAAACACACACCACCCAAAATGAAACCAGGACTCAGAAAGGTATTTAAAAGCCAGGGCTCCCACTCCAGACGAGCACAATCCAAAGCGTGCTGGAGATGTCTTCTTGAATGGGGACAAAACATTTGCAACCAAATCACCAAGCGTGGAGTTCAAACCGACAACATAGCAATAGCACTTAGCCCGCAGACTTATATACCACTTCACAGTGCTTTATAGCCCTGTCTAAGCGGTTTACAGAGTCAGCCTCTGGCCCCCCAAAAATCTGGGTCTTCATTTTACCCACCTCGGAAGGATGGAAGGTTGAGTCAACCTTGATGTCTGGCGAGGGTCGAACTGCCAAGTTGTAGGCAGCTGGCAGGCAGCAGAAGTAGCCTGCAGTACTACACTCTAACCACTGTGCCACCACGGCTCTTTACATAGTTTCTACACAGGTTGTATTGTGATAATTAATGCGGGTCGACACCTTTACCCTGTAGCATTTCGGATGCCGCAAATGAGAACGGCGCGTTCTATTTTTGCAAGATTATACACAATTGATAGGCTGTGATTAGCAGGATTCTGATCTCCAGAGGAAACCACAGTGACTTACGTTTAACACCCAAGTTCTCGAGAATGTGAGCCGTTTCTCTAAGTACCATTCACACAGCCCACTACTGTAGCTTTATTAACCACAAAGGCTCATTACTGTCACACCTATGTGTTAATATACAATGCGATGCATCAGGCAGCCTGCACAACACACACACTTTATAGGAGAGGATAGGGGACGTTAGGATGCAAGGACTGAACAGGACAATGGCTCACATTTGCAAAGGATCAGCTTTTCGGGTGGCAAGTTGTTTGCTATTTATTTCCAGACGTTTCCGCATCTCATGTTGGATTACACGGAGCCCCGATATATTCTTGTCCATAGCGGAAGGTATGTCCTCTTGTGCTGAACCTGCCACACTACGTTGACTGTGTTCTGGTGTGAACGCGGCCTGCATCGCAAGGCTTGGAGAGATCTCCCCACAAACCAGTTCAGCTCCCACTGAATCTGTCGCGAGGACGCTAAAAGAAAAGTCCATTTTAGTTGGCAGTGCGGATCTGTCAATCGCCCCCCTCCAACCCAAGGAGCCGAGGATGGAGAGCACCTCATAGAGCACCAAAGGCGGTATTCAGCCGGTTCTGACTGGTTCTAGAGAACCGGTAGCAGAAATTTTGAGTATTTCAGAGAACCGGCAAATACCGCCTCTGACAGGCCCCACTCCCATCTCTTCTCCGCCTCCTGAGTCCCTGATCGGCTGGGTCTTCTTTGGTTGCCCTGCACAGAAGAACGGAGCTGGAAAGCAGGTTAGTGGGGTGGGGAGGGAATGGGATTTTGCAGTGACCTTTCCCTGCCACACCCACCAAGCCATGCCACACCCACCAAGCCATGCCCACAGAACCGGTAGTAATTTCTTTTTAATCCCACCACTGCAGAGCATGCATTAAAATCACAGTTAAAAGGCTTTTGTAGTTCTGACTGCCACCCAGGCAGAAGAGACACACCTGCCCAGTCTAACTGAAGATGACAGTGAGTGTGGGTTTTGCAGTGGACTGGCACCAACAAATTATACCTTGGCTTTAATTAAAGGAATACTTGTTTTGAGGGCTGCATTATGGGCAGCCAACTTATCATCGAGACCGTAAATAGTACAGGAGGCAAAACAAAAAACGAGACTCGGGTCATCCAAAGATAGAAAGTAAATGAACAATTTCTACATCAATGGATTCCATCTGTGCCTCCATTTTGCCTGTTGGCGCTATAATCTTTTGCAGATTATAAGAAATCTGCATCATGGCAGACAGTTTTTGTTTTGAGGAATTTGTACTGGAACAAAAAAATTACTTATATCTTTGGTATAATTTGACGTGTAGAACAGAGGTGTGTTTCAGCAGGTTCTGGAGAACTGGTAGCAGAAATTTTGAGTAGTTCAGAGAACCAGCAAATACCACCTCTGACTGGAGATTTTACAGTATCCTTCCCTTGCCACGCCCACCAAGCCATGCCCACAGAACTGGTAGTAAAAAAATTTGAATCCCACCACTGGTTTAGAAGGTTGTAAAAGATGCAGAACAACAGAGCAACAGAGTTGGAAGAGAGCTTGGAGGTCTTCTAGCCCAACCCCCTGCTCGGACAGGAAACCCTAGACCTGTGATGGTGAACCTATGGCACACGTGCCATAGGTGGCACGCAGAGCCATTTGTGTGGGCACGCGAGCCCCATCCAAACTTACCTGCATTGTGCATGCGCGCGCCTCCCAGCTGATTTTCGGCCCATTTGAGGCAGTTTTCGCCCTCCCAGAAGCTCGAGGGAAGCCTCTGCATCCTCAGGAGGCCAAAAAATGGGTCTTCCGGAAATACCAGAAGTGTGGAAACGGGCCCGTTTTCAGCCTACTGAGGCTTCCCTTGAGCCTCCAGGAGGGTGAAAACGGCCTCAAATGGGCCGAAAACCAGTTGGGCGTGCACATGCTCAGTGCAGGTAAGGGGACAGGGTGGGGATGTTGCGCGTGTATGCGCTGGGTGGGGTGCATTGCATTGTGAGTGCTGGCACGTGCGCACTTTCAGCACACCACAACAAAAAGGTTTGCCATCACCGCCCTAGACTGTTTTGAACAGGTGGTTGTCCAATCTCTTCTTAAAAGCCTCCACCCATAATTTCTGGAGGCAAGCCGTTCCATTGATTAATTATTCTCACGGTCAGGAAATTTCTCCTTAGTTCTAGGTTATTTCTTTCCTTGGTGAATTTCCACCCATTGCTTCTTGTCCTGTCTTCAGTTGCTTTGGATAATAGCTTGACTCCCTCTTCTTTGGGGCAACCACTGAGATATTGGAACGCTGCTATCATGTCATCCCTGGTTCTTCTTTTCATTAATCGAGACATACCCAATTCCAGCAACCCTTCTTTATATGTTTTAGCTTCCAGACCCCTAATCCTCTTTTTTGCTCTTTTCTGCACTCTTCCTAAGAATGCAGGCAGCACGACTAAGCTTGTGGATGACCAATGGATCTGTCCCCCAGTTTAAAGTCTGGTGAACGTCCATCCATCACACCATGTGGAATGGGAAAAAGTTTTTTATAATTTATTTTGATTTCTTTTTCTGATCTACCAAGTCAGCAGATGCTGCTGTCTGCTGAAGACCAGGAACGTTCTCTTGCTTTCTGTCCTGGATATCTAGTATGTTTCAATGGGTCAAGTGCTGGACTGGAAGCCCCATTCAACCATAAAGCTTGTTCTCTGACTTTGGAGAAATGTTGCCCCGTTGACACAACACAATAGGGAAAAAAACGCAGTGCTTTGAGCTTATCTTCAGATGGGCAGGATAATTAAACCGCATTTTGAAACAGTTCAACACACATCCATTTACGTTTGGAAAATTGAAACTTCTTCCTTTGCGATGCACAAGTCATCTCTATTCAGATTCGTTGTGCATATGTCACACGAAACATTCTAGAAGAACAGAGTTTTGTGCAAACCATAGGCCTCCTCAAACCCAGGATTATAATATAATAAGTGGGCTGGGTAGGAGAAGGAAGGCTGTGCTAAATATAAAAAGAAAAAACAACGTGATGAGTGGCTTTCAAAGTCTACTATCACCTAGAGGCAATTCTCATTTTTGGTACTCTCTGAGCATAGCGGTTTTCTTGCAGATGTTTCACGACCCAACTAGGTAACATCATCAGTGTTAGAAGGATTCTCCGAACCAGTCAAAATTTTCACTACTGGTACACCAGAACCAGTCTGAACTGGCTGAACACCACCTCTGCTTGTAAGTCACTAACGGTGAGCATGTTTTATCATGGAGAGTCCATGGGTTTCAAGCTCTTTGCAAACTCATGATAGGACTCATCAAATTCCTGTTAGGACAGGGGTCCCCAACCCCCCAATCTGTCCGTCCGTCCACGGCATGCCAGAAACCATGCCACACAAATGAAACAAACACAGCACATGAAACCACACCCCCACCGCTTCAGAAAAACCTTTCTCCACGGAACCAGTCCCTGGTGCCCCAAAGGTTGGGGGAAGGGCTCCCTTTTAGGTAATCCTCAGTATAACAAACCATTAAATGAAGTACACCCATATACAAATCCATAATGACATTCATTGTACTAAGCCTCTAAGGCACCCTGCAAAAATTCTTTGGAGAAAAGGAAGTCACGATGCAAAACCCAAGCCAGTCAAACGATGCTAACACAACTCCCTCTTTCTTTTGAGCTTCTGTGCAACACAGCAAAGCAAATGAATACAAATGTATGTGTATGACTATACTTTTATCTTACAACCTAACACGAGAACCTGCAGAAGATCGGCTGCTAATGTAAAGCTTTGGGAAAACTACCGTGTTTCCCCCAAAACAAGACCCTGTCTTGTATTTTTTTTGCCACCCAAAAAGGCACCAAGTCTTATTTTCAGGGGATGCCATCCACTGAGTAACCATGTGTCACCTCTGGCCTCCTTTATGTTGTCAAAGGCCTTCAGGAACTTCTTCTGCAGCTGGCAGGGTTTTCCTAAAGGCCTCTGCAGCTGATAAGAGAGCTCTGAATCGATCCAGAGCTTTGTTATCATCTACAGAGGCCTTCAAGAAAGCCTTGCCAGCCGCAGGAGAAATGGGCCAGCAAGACAGATTTGGGGGTGTGTGTGTGAGGCCTGGCTACAACTGTCCAAGGTAAGCAGTAGGGCAACTCCATTCCCCATTAATTTTTAACCATGCACTCGAGTGGGTGGGATCTTAATTAGGGCTTATTTTGGGGATAGGGCTTATATTGGGTGCATGTGTAAAAGTCAAGCTAGGACTTACTTTCAGGATAGGTCGTATATTCAGGTAAATGGGGTAAGTTAAATGTGGTCATTTCTCCACATGTCTCTTCTTAAACTTTTATCATACTGGTTATCTTCTGCTAGAACAGGGGTGTCAAATTTCATTGAGGGCTGCATCAGGGCTGTGGTTGACCTTGGGGGGGGGCAGGTAGCCGTGGCCAACTGGGTGGGCGTGGTCAGGTTGACACCACTCTCCAAACTGCTGGCATGTTTTCACTTTGCATTGGTAGACTGGGCTGAAGCAATAGGGTCCAGCCCTGTGATAGTGAACCTATGGCACACGTGCCACAGGTGGCACACAAGAGCCAGCATGCGAGCTGCAGGCAAACTTACCTCACTGGGCATGCACGCGCCTTACAGCTGATTTTTGGTCGGTTTGAGGCCTTTTTCAGCCTCCCAGAGGCTTGAGGAAGGCTTCTGCAGGCTTTTCAGGCCGAAAACTAGGCCCGTTACATCACTTCCTGTTTTTTCAAAAATACCGGAAGTGATGAAACAGGCCTAGTTTTTGGCCTGAAAATCCTGCAGAAGCCTTCCTTAAGCCTCTGGGAGGCCGAAAAAGGCCTCAAACCGGCCAAAAATCAGCTGTGAGGTGCAGTGCAGGTAAGAGGGTGGTGGGGTGGGGATTGCACGCGCATGCATAGAGGGCATGGGGGGGCACGCATTGCTTTCTGGGTGCTGGCAAGTGAGCATGTAAGCGCACACACAATTTTTGGCACAGGAGTCCCAAAAGATTAGCCACCACTGGTCCAGCCCTTACATTTCCCAGGATGGCCTCATGGGCCGGATCTGATCACATTTGACATCTCTGTGCTAGAATACGATGGCACCAGATTGGTTTTGATTGATCTCCCCTCGTTTTAAACTCATCCTTTCTGTTTACGCAATAACCCTCAAATCTTTTCATGCAAAGTAAGCATTAAGCAGCTCACAATAACCTTTCTGGTTTTTCTGCTTTTGGCTGAAGTTTCGGCTCTCTCTGGCCAACCACATTTCTTTGGCGCTTCAATGGAGGGTTACGAATGGCTAAAAGGTTAGCCGGTTGAAGAGGGCTAATCGATTTAGGACAAGTCCTGAATCTTCTAACCATCATATCATCTCTTTCAAGGTCTGGGAAGCGGTCATCCAATTCTTCTTCGCTATTTTCTTGACACTCGCTGGACCGTTGCCTCTGGGCATCGGTGCAAACATTCCGGACTGATGACCTATACCCACCTGAATCAGGCAATGTTATTTCGCTAACATCAGAGAGCAGGAGAAAGAGAGAAAGAGAGGGAGGGAGAGAGAGAGGAGCAGGAGAAATAATGAAAGCCATACGGAAAGTCTTGACTTGCCCACCTTATATTTCATAAGAAATACGGCTAGAATTGTATTTACACAAAACTAGAAAACTGAAAAGATTCCCACAGAAGAAACTGTGATCAGGAAAATATTAGAATGTACAGAAATGAATAGGTTAACCCTTGCAATGAAAGAGAAGGAACAAACTGAATTATTACATGATATGGGAATTATTCTATCGATGGTTAGAGAATATGAAAGTTAGAAACAAAAGAAGACTAGTGAAATATAGAAAATATGTTAATAGAATTAAATGTTAAGCTGAGGATTGTTGTAATAATTAGATATATTATGTATATCAGTATTAAGTTAAGAGTAGAGAATTAATACTAATGTAATGAATATGGCTGTAAACTTTGTTACTGCAGAAGAGATTGGTACCCAGATGACACACTGGTTAATGGATGATGCATTGTTTGTATTAAAAATAAAATAAAAAAATATTTTAAAAAAATCCACAAGGAACATCAAAGCCTCTTAACAATAGTGTTGAAAGAAGATTTTGCACCAACATCCATATTGCGTGCATAAGTGCACAATCGTGCCTACCGTCCCTGTCCTATTCGTACCTATTACCTGTATTCTTACTCATGTTTATACTTATACCTATTATCTTGTAAGTAATCAACAAATCAAATAAATAAATAAAAATAAATAAGTAAAATCCAAGGGTTTAGATAATGGGAAGCTTGGCAAATTTGAATACTTTGCATTCTACGTCAGCCAGAAGAAGAAGAAGAAGGGGAAAAAAACCCACAACAGCATGGACTACTTTTAAGATATATACCTCACATGTTACCTGAATGAAAAGGAGAGATTTTCTTGAACCAATGGCTTTCGAGAGAGGGTTGTTTTCATGAATATTGTCACAAGACAACTATTTTGGAATATAGGGGAACCTCGCCAAGTGACTAGATTGGTTGAATTGATCGACTGCTTCGACTGAAGAATAGAATGTAATTCATTTTGTTTCTCTCTGGAAACCACTTCTGGACTTTATGCTTGAGGCAGGAAAAAAATATGAAAGTTTGGATGTTTCCATTCATTGCTCCTTGTCCTGCCTTCAGGTCCTTTGGAGAATAAGTTGACCCTCCCCCTCGTCTTTGGCGCAGCCCCTCAGATATTGGAACACAGAGGTGGTATTCAGCAGGTTCTGACCAGTTCTGGAGAACTGGGAGCAGAAATTCTGAATAGTTTGGAGAACCGGTAAATGCCACCTCTGACTGGCCCCGCCCCCATCTATTCTCTGCCTCCCATTGAGTCCCAGTTGATCAGCTGGGTCTCCTTTGGTTGCCCTGCACAGGAGAACGGAACTGGAAAGCAGGTTAGTGGGGTGGAGAGGGAATGGGGATTTTGCAGTATCCTTCCCCTGCCACGCCCATCAAGCCATGCTCACAGAACCGGTAGTAAAACCTTTTCAATCCCACCACTGTTGGAAAAGTGCTATCCTGTCACCCCTAGTCTTTCTTTTCATTAAACTAGACGTAACACATTAGGAGCAGTTTATTTTTATATTTTCTCTGGTTTTCCATCCTTTGAAAAAGAAGGCTACTGAATTATCTTTGAAAAAAGAGGAAGCTTATTTCACCTTCTCATGCCGATATCAAGATGCTTCCATTTCTTGATCTGGATTACTGATGGGAATATAAGTAAACACAGGATTCAGGGATGAAACTTTTATTTCAAGAATTTTTTTAAAAGTCTGCTTATCCTTTGGGATGTTAAGGAAGGGGACTGCATCTCATAATTTGGCACTCTGAATGTTTTGTCTAGAACTTTGCAGACCAAAGGTGAGTACAAGCAATGATAAATTCTGACACGGTTCCAAAAGTTAACCAGCCAAGGGTTTTATATTAGGAAGGCTCTATTTTTGCACCATACAGTGCATGAGATGGTAACCCTGCCAACCTGTTTTAACTTTTCCCATGTTCCTTACTTTTGCATTTTGAAGCAAAAATATTTCAGCTATGAAGGATGGGAAGATTTAAGCACCCCAAACCTGTTAGTATTTAGATGGTAAGGCTTGGTAAGGCTCGCATTAGGATGAAAGTATTATATGGACTTGGTTGTATAAACACAGGCATAGGATCAAAAGTATTAGTACTGCTTTATAAAGCCTTAAGTAAGGCCACAGCTAGAATACCTCATTCAGTTTTGGTCATCCCATTACAAAAAATATGTTGAGACTTTGGAAAAAGTGTAAGGACGAGCTACTAAGACGATTAATGGCCTGGAGATAAAAAATATATGAAGAATGTTGCAGGATTTGGGTTGGCTAGTCTAGAGAAAAGAAGGACTAAGGGGGGAATGACATGATAGCAGTCATCCAATATCTCAGGGGTTGCCCCAAAGAAGAGGGAGTCAAGCTATTCTCTAAAGCACCTGAGGGCAGGACAAGAAGCAACAGATGGAAACTCATCAAGGAGAGAAGCAACCTTGAACTAAGGAGAAACTTTCGGACAGTGAGAACAATTAACCTGTGGGACAGTTCAGAAGCTGTGGGTATTTCATCACTGGAAGCATTTAAGAAGACATTGGACAGCCACTTGTCTGAAATGGCATAGGGTCTCTATTCTATTCTGTTCTGTTCTTTATTCCGATATTCTATTCTGTTCTGTTCTATTCTATTCTATTCTAATGTCCAATTGCTGTTTGAAAAATCACTTTGGGGGCTTTCTTTTTTGACTTCCTCCTTGTTAAAATAAAAATGGAAAGCATACAAAAAGACAAAGGAAAACAAGAAACCAAACCAAGGTTGGATGAAAATGCGAAGAAAATCAATCAGTGAAAGTTATGTATGTATGTATGTACGTACGTACGTAATATTAAGCATTTAAGGAGTATCTAGATGTGGGAGATTGGAGATGTGAGGGAAAGAAATAACACCAAGAAGTTTAGTAATAATAAAAATATACTCCCTTGCAAAGCTGTGGCAACACAGTCAGAAAATGACAGATAGATGCAAGAATAGCTGCTTATTCAGGCAGAGTGGAAATCTGTAGTGTAAATTTGCAAGCAGCTTTGGAAGGACCGCTTTTCAAAAGCGAGATTGTGTCCAGTCCTTCTGCTACACTTGATAGTAAAACACTTATCATCTAGCCAAAGTTCTTTCTGATATCTTGCCATGCAAGACTGGACAGAAAGAGGCCTGTTGTTACAGCTGCTTCCTGAACAGAGGAATGCCCAGATGTGGGAAGTTTGAGGTCCAGACATCGGAAGAAAGCGCAGTGCTTTCTATTCAGGGCTACAATCTTAACAATTCAGGGACTTCCCTGGTTCCTGCACAGATGTGATCGGAAAAGGATGGGAATGGCCTCAAAGATGGACCAGGATGCTATCTTTAGCCACTTCATCTTCATGATCATCATCATCCTCTTTTAACAACCCCATAATCCTTTGCGGGGTGGAGTCTGGGCAACTGAATGGAGGTAGCAGAATGGAGCTGAATGGCGTTAACGTTTACTGGCCGGATGCCTTTCCTGTTGCCAATGCAGAGTTTTGTTCTCATTGTGCCCAGAGATTGTTCCCATATCTGCCACCACCTACGATTGAACTCACAGCCTCCTGATTTTGATTTTGAGGTGAGAGCTATACCTCTACTACTTTTAGCCACATTTGGGGGGGGGGAGAGAAATTGCATGAAAATGAGTCTTCGATGTATTGAGCCCCAAATCCGCAAGACGTTTGTTAAGCAAATCTAACTTCCATTTGATCACCTCCCTTGTTGCTCGTTCCGTGAATCACTGCGGTTGTTCAATGAGCAACACAGTTGTTAAGGGAATCCAAGTCCCCCATTGACTTGGGGGGGGGGTCCGAAGGTCACCTAAGGGGAATCCCGTGACCCCGCAGTCGTGGTCAATGTGAGCCAGTTGCCAAGCGTCTGAATTTTGATCAGGTGACCACGGGGGAAGTTGCAACGGGCATTAAGGATGGAAAAGCAGGCATTAAGTCACTATTTTTCAGTGCCGTCATAACTTTGAGCGGTCATGAAAGGAACTGTTGTAAGTTGAGGATTTCCTGTAGACACGGATATTGGCAAAACAGACCTTTTTCTTGCATTTTGGAATGCTCTGAAGGAAGAAGAGATGCTGATGGGACACATGGAAAATCCATGCATTGCAGAGCCTTAATAGAGCATTGTGGGGTCCCTGGTGCTATCTGAACTTAGTTAAGTTTTTTGCAGACATTTCATAACCAAACTAGTAACATCATCAGCGCTACCCTGTTTCCCTGAAAATACGACCTATCCTGAAAGTAAGTCCTAGCTTGATTTTTACACATGCGCCCAATATAAGTTCTGTCCCCAAAATAAGCCCTAATTAGGATCCTACCCATTCCAGAGTGGACAGGTAAAAATTAAGCTAGGGTGGGGATGAGGGTGGTGGAACCGCCCAACTACTTACCCTTGGACAGGTGTAGGCAGGCTTCACACACCTCGACATCTGCCTTGCCGGCCCATTTCTTCTGCAGCTGGCAAGGCTGGCAAGGCTTTCCTGAGCTGATAACAAAGCTCTGGATCGATCCAGAACTCGTTTATTGGCTGCAGAGGCCTTCACGAAAGCCTTGCCAGCCACAGAAGTAGTTCCGGAAGGCCTCTGACAGCAAAAAGGAGGCCGGGGGACAACAAACGCAAGTGAGGTTAGTCAGGGGATGATGTCCCCTGAAAATAAGACCTGGTGCCTTTTTTGGTGGCAAAAAAAATATAAGACAGGGTCTAATTTTTGGGGAAACACAGTAGTAGGAAGTGGGGTTTGTGGAGTGGAGGAGGAGAACTATAGAATCCTTGGTACTCTCTGAGCTTGGTTGTTTTCTTGCAGACGTTTCATGACCCAACTAGATATCATCATCAGGGTTAGATGCTGCATTGGATACCAGCACCAAAGTCCACTCCCATTTAGCATGATGTTGCTTAGTTTGGTCCTGAAACGTCTGCAAGAAAACAACCAAGCTCAGAGAGCACCAAGGTTTCCACAGTTCCACCCTGGGCTACAAAGATTCACTTTGAGAGAAAAAGGTATCTCATTACAGATAGTCCTCGACTTACAACAATTAGTGACCATTCAAAGTTACAATGGCACTGAAAACAGTGTCTTGACCATTTTTTTCACAGTTGCAACATTTCCAGCTTCCTCCTGGTCATGTGATCAAAATTAGGACAATTAGGAACCAACTCACATTTACGACCATTGCTGTGTCCCAAGATCTCGTGATCACCTTTTGACAAAGCAAAAAGTCAACGGGGAAGCCAGATTCACTTAACAACTGGCTTACTAACTTGTCAACTGCAGTGATTCACTTAACAACGGAGGCAAGAAAGCGCGTAAAACGGGGCAAAATCCACTTAACAAATGGCTGACCTAATGACAGTAATTTCAGGCTCAATTGTGGCCATACAGCGAGGACTCTCTGCGTTTAGTAAGTAAAAGATTCCGGATACAGCATGAGACATGTGACATTATCTTCCTCTATGTCAACATACCTTGTTTCCCCAGAAACTTTCAGCCGCTCCCAGATCTCTTTATCTTTTGGGGTGATAGATGCTTTCACACAACTCAGGAAGTCTGCTTGTGAAGGACTAGCCTGAGTTGGTTTCTTAGCCAGGCCAGGCCTCTGTGTCTCAGGAATTTTTGCTTTGCCTTCTTCCCGCAAGGATGGTTGGTCTTCTGGCTTGGCTGAAGTCAGGGGTATCTTTTCCCCACTAATATAATATTCATTCCAAAAATCAGCGAAGAAAGATTTCGTAGGACAAGAAGACAAGGACACAAAATCACACGCCATCAGTGACGTCCCAATCTTATACAATCTGCAGCACTGCATAAATTAGGAGGAGCACAGACACAGCATCTCCAGCAGTTTACCACTTGAGTAGTAGCCGTCATTTTTTTTAAAAAAAAATCACCATTATCCTTACTATGATTATCCCTTCTTATTTTTACTAGGAGGTTTTAGCAAGGAGTTCCCCAACATTTCCGGCTTTGTGGATGGATGGAGGAGGGGGCTGGTTCTGCTTGTGTGGCCGGCAAGCATGCATGCAGCTCCTCTCGCACCCCTGCCGTTCTCACACAAATGAAGAGTGTGCAAACACACCCGCTGCTTGGGTAAATGAAGATCAGTGGTGGGTTGCCAGAGGTGGTATTTGCCGGTTCTCCGAACTGATCAAAATTTTTGTTACCGGTATGCCAGAACCAGTCCAAAATGGCTGAATACCACCTCTGGTGAAGATGTGCATGTGGGCACACTGGCCGGCTATTTCTGCGGCCCGGTTGCAAACTCTTCATGGCCAGCATCCCCTAACCCTAATCCAGCATCTTTGACAACCCCTTTAATTCAGAAAAGGCAAAAATGCAATCTGAAAATGTGAAAGTAGAGAGGGTACGGTCAGTGGTGGGGATTCAAAAACTTTTACTACCGGTTCTGTAGGCGTGGCTTGGTGGGTGTGGCCATATGACTGGGTGGGTGTGGCTCTTTTTTTGCAGCCCCCACCCATTTTGGGGAACTTCTTAGCCCCAGAGGAGCCTCGGTGGGGGGTGCTTTTGCTCCCCTAAGGCTCCTCTGGGGCTCTGGAAGAAAAGAAACAGAGCATGGGAGGGACACACAGCACCCCTCCAAGCTCCATTTTGGGAGCTTCCTAGCCTCAGAAGACCCTCTGGGCAGCCGTTTTTGCTCCGCTAAGGCTCCTCTGGGGCTCTGGAAGGCAAAAAATGGAGGGGGGCCTGAGCTCCTCCCTCCATTTTTCACCTTCCTGAGCCTCAGCAAGAGGAATCCCGGCACAGCTGATCTTATCTACAGTTGATTGTCGGGAGGGGAAAAAAAAGAAATACCTTAGGCGAATGTAAGTGAGAATCGGGTGGAAGGGCGACCGGATTGGGGGTGTGGCCAGCCAGAACTTACTACTGGTTTGGCGACCCACAACAAATTCTTGCTACCAGTTTGCCCAATCTGGTGCAAACCGGCTGAATACCACCACTGGGTACAGTTGAGCCACCTTAAGATCCTAGAACAATGGCCCCCAACCTTTTGGGAGCAAGGGATTGGTTCCGTGGAGAGAGGGGGACCGGAGGGAGGGGCATGATTGTATGTGTTGCCTGCATCCCACAGATGGGGCTTTGCTTGTTTGCGTGGACCAGTTTCTGGCCTGCTGTGAATCAGTGCCAGGCCACCAACGGAAAGTTGGGAACAGTGGTGGGATTCAAAAATTTTTACCACCAGTTCAGTAGGTGGGACTTGGTAGGTATGTTTTGCGTGTGTGCACACAACTTTGCACACGTGTGCATGCCAAACACGCACTTTGCCCAGGTGCAGAGGCATTTCCATAGGCACAGAGGTGTTCCAACTCACCTCCTACAAGGCTGTACTCTCCAGGTTGCTTCAGCAGCTGATGCGCAGCACACTGCTGTGCTGTGCAAAACAGCTGTGCTTCAAAAGCAGGGGATAAAGGTAAGTATGGGAGCCCAGGCAGCCAGGTGGGCCCAGCACCAGAACGGCAGAGAGAACCAGTTTGGTCTCCACTGCTCATCACTGCTACTGGCTCGGCAGAACTGGGCCGAACCAGTAGAATACCACCACTGGTTGGGAACACCTGACATAGAATGCCCAACTTTAAGGTTACATCTGGGTCAGCTTGGAAGCCCTTTTTCTTTGAGGCTTTGGGGCTGCCACATTTCGTGCCTGGGAATTTGGGAGGGGGGACTTCAAGGAACACTGGGAAATTAGCCACAACAACATTCCTTTCTCAGAGAGTCAAGGACATGTTACCCTGCACCTGGAGGGGGAGCGCCTGGGGACAATCTCCAGTTGGAATGAAGTAACGTTTGGACCACGTGATTAACTATTGGGTGCAGGGTTTGCATTTTGGACTCTCTTTGGGCCAAGGAAAACCCAGAAATCTCAGATTTGGGGTTTTCCTCAGATGTGCCAAGATGACACCTCTAATAAAAATGGTTCTCGAGAGAAGATGATAGTCTTGGAGTCTTTTCACTGGGAGATTGTTACTTGGAATGCTGACAATCGGCTCTCTACAGCTTGAAACTCTCCACTCAGTTTACAACGATTTCGACAAATTTGAAGCCTACTTTCCCACACTCTCGTGAATTCAGAGTTTTGTTTCCAAATATAGCAGCTGGTGGGAGTTTTTGACTGGCGCTAAGAATCCCACCAGGGCCAAGACTGGCATATCTAACACTCCCGATATGTAGGTTCTTCAGAGACCTTTCCAAGATGTGACTCATTTTGTAGAGGCAGACTAGAAAGTGTTGACACAGGGACTATGTCCCCAAAGTGAGACATTTTTTAAAAAAATCTGCCTTAAAAGCCGCTGAAACAGACAGATCTTGGGAGAGGTTTTTTTTTTCTCTGAAACTCACTGGGAGAGTCATTTGGCAAAAGGACAGACAAACAGAATTATATTTGTGACCTCTAGAAAGGCTACGATTTGACACTTTTACTATAAATTATACCTTTGGGTTTTGGAGGGGGAAATGCACTAATTTTTCAAAAAAAAAAGAGGGGGGAGAGGGGGAGGGAAGAGAGGGAAAGAAGGAGGTAGAGGGAGAGAGGGAGGGGGAGAGAGGGAAGGAGGGAGAGGAAGAGAAAGAGGGAGAGGGAGGGACAGAGAGACAGAGAGACACACAGAGAGAGAGAGAGAGAGAGAGAGAGAGAGAGAGAGAGAGAGAGAGAGAGAGAGAGAGAGAGAGAGAGAAAGAAAGAAAGAAAGAAAGAAAGAAAGAAAGAAAGAAAGAAAGAAAGAAAGAAAGAAAGAAAGAAAGAAAGAAAGAAAGTGTTGAACTGATTGGACATGACCAAACCAGAGGGTTTTTGAGGTGGGAGGAGTCAGACCAATTCAATTATACAAAATTTTAAAAATCTGATGCGAGATTGCCAAAAGACTTGAATCTTTTTTGGGGGGGGTGGGGGGAAGCCATTTTATTTTTAACAAGCCCTAAGAGTATAATTTGCAAAAAAAAATCTGATTTTGTCTGAAATATACAAGGGAATCTATCATATGGACATTTGCTGCCTTGAATCACTTATAAAAATAATGGGATGAAAAAGCACTAAAAAAAAGAGACAAAGGTAGGATTATTGTTTTCTGTCCAGAAAGCAGTTGTTTCTGGTGAGACTATAACTCTGTTTTCACATCTATATTTCGTAGAGCTGACACCAAAATTGCTTTGCTGACACCACATTGTAGTTTGATTCCTGTGTACTTTTTAAAAGGGCCGGAATGAAGAGTAAAATATAGGACAAGTAGTCCTCAACTTACAACCATATATAAGTAGGGTGACCGCTCAAAGATACATGGCATTGAAAAAAAGTGACTTATGACTATTTTTCATACTTAATGACCTTTGGAAGTATCCCTCGTGTTCACAATTCGGTTGCTTGGCAACTGGCATGTACTTATAACAGTTGCAGTGCCCTGGGGTCATATGACCCACCCCCCCGGTTTTGCCACCTGCTTGAAAGCAAAGTCAAAGGGGAAGTCAGATTTACTTTACAACTGGGCTACTAGCTTAACAGCTGCAGCCATTTTGTCATGCCCCCTGTCGGAGTCTGAATCCAAGGAGGAAGACGAACAGCTAACAGGGAGCAGGAATGTGGGTCCATTGGCTGTGGAAAAAACTGGAGAAGGGCAAAGTCTGGCTGGGCAGAGCAGGGAAGAGGTATAACAAGGGAGGGGGGTTCAGAGGAAGACCCAGGCCCAACCCCTTCTCATCCTAGGGCACGCAGGGGAGAATGCAAAAGAGAGCAATGTGGATTGCGTGGCTTACAGGGGAGGAAAGGGCCCTGATTCCCATCACAAGGCATACCTGGGGAGGGAGGTAAAAGGAGAGGCAGTTGGGATAGACGTTTGTTGGGAACAAATGTTGAGTTTATCTTGAGTTGGCTATGGTTATCCTGGCCTCCTCCCAACTGGTTTGATTTACTGCCATGTTACTTCATTCCGTTTCTTGCTCTGCCAGATTTAATTTCCTTATTTTGCCCTGTTGAATTTATAGTTTAAAGTTTTCCGTTTTGGATTGGAATATCTGCAGTCAAAGGCTGTTGCAGGTTCCTGGGAGAGTTCTTCTCCAGACCGGAAAATAACCAGATCATTGGGGACAAAGTTGGAACTAATACTACTTATTCTCTGGCTGGATTGCCTTTGTGCCATGCCCTGGGTCATCACACATTAACTTAGCAACTGTGGCAAGAAAGGTTGTAAAATGCAGCGAAGCTCACCTAACAACCAACCAAAATCTAGGGCTCAAACATCGCTGTACGTCGAGGATTACTTTCCGACTCCTCCAAATCTGGGCACCTAGTCTAGCTCAGCGCATTGAGACCATTATGCAGGTAATCCTTATGACCACGATTCAGCCCAACCCTTTTGCCGCTGAGACAGCTGTTCAGTGCATTTTGCCCCGTTTTACCACCTTCCTTGCCATGGTCATTAAGTGAATCACTGCAGTGGTTAAGTTAGTGACCTGGTCATTAAGCAAGTCTGCTTCCCCCTTGACTTTGCTTGTCAGAAGGTCACCCATGGGGAATCCCAGGACCCCAGGACACTGCAACTGTTGTAAGTATGGATCAATTGCCAAGGATTTGAATTTTGATCATGTGACTAGGGAGGCCGCAACAGTGGCAAGGGAGAAAAATGGTCATTTTTTTTCTCCATAACACTGATTTTGACCAGTCACTAAATGAACTGTTGTAAGTTGAGGACTGCCTGTATTCAGGGGTGGGCTTCAAAAAATTTAGCAACTGGTTCTCTGCCCAGTTGCCGGGTGGGAGTGGCCATAGTGGGAGTGGCCTAGTTGGCCTCCTGCACCACATTGGGGGGGGCAGTTTTCACCCTCTCTGGGCTCCGGACGCTTTTCTTGAGACTCCGGGAGGCCTGTTTCCCCACTCCCCGGGCTCTCCAACCTTCTGGAACCTCTGGGAGTCCCATTTTTTGCTCTCCCCGAGCCTCCATGTGGGCCCTGGACTTCCCTGGGAATCAAAATGAGCTGCATGGAGAGTCCTGGGAGGGGCAGGGTGGGGTCGGTGGGGCCAGCTAGTCACTGCAGCTACCGGTTCAGCGAACCAGATGTTAATTTTACAACATCCGGGTCTCCCAAACTGGGGTGAACCGGTAGCAGCCCATCCCTGCCTGCATTTATGTAACATGGCTGAGTTTATATCCATGTCCAATTTCAGCTGTGAGAACCCCACGAGAAGTACAGGCACATCTATGGTGTTTGACCTCCTCCTATTTTCAAACGCCACTCCTGCCACAAACAAATACGTGCGCCCACCTGGGACACTCTCGGTTTTTTGTCTGTGTCTTTCTTTCTTCCCTTCGATTCCAATCTTTCTTGGTGGAAGGAGGAAGGAGGAAGTGAGTAAAGGGCAAGGCAGCTTCGCGGCGGTTTAGCCTCGCTCTCCGTAGGGCAAAATCGTCTCTCTCTAGGTCGGGAATTCTACCGTCTTCATCTTCTTCGGAGCCCGCATCATTTTGCGGGTAGCACCACAGAAAAGGGTTTTCTTTGCGGAGGACGATGTCCGGAATGAGCTCACCCCCTTGGCCCAAGGGCTTCAGACTGGGATGCCGCGAAGTGCAACGAGAAACCCAGATGTGAAACAGCCCAAGAATCCCACCGCTTTCCGTTAAGGAAGACAAGGATAACGCAGCGCGCATGCTTTTTAGTGGGAAAAAAAAATCTCATCTGTCACTCTCTCATCGTATTCCACTACAATCCCCATAATCCCCAACTTTGGAAACTGTTGCTGGGGATGACGAGTATTATAGGTTAATGTATCTCCATGCTGCAAAACCTGAAAATCCATGCATAAGACATGTAGCGGTGTTAAAGTTTTAAAGCTTTACAGGCGGACCAAGCTCGGACACATTAAGGGGTGGCGTCTCTTCTATGTTTGTAAAAACTGTCACTATTCTCAGATATGGGTCATCCTCAACTTACAGCCACCATATTGCCCCAACATATCTGTTGCTAAGTGAGAAATTGAATCGGCAAGTTTTGTTCTCCCCCCCATTACGACTTATGTCACTTTCTTCAGTGGCATTGTAACTTCCGATCACTAAATGAATGTTTATAAACCAAGGACTACCTGTAGTACAATATTCTTGTTTTCTGTTACCCTGATAGTTGGCATTTTCTAATATGCCCATCTGCCACGTGCAATACCTTAAAATACACCGCATCCCCTCCTTCCTGAGGATAGCCAAACCCAGGACAGACCTCCTAAAGACAGGGAGTACAGGAATGAAACCCCACCCGGGACAACCCCTACAGTGGGAACTAACCTGCTGTTCTGACCCAAACCTGGTTCCAAGGAAGCAAACATGAGACAAAGGTAACAGCACAACCTTTTAATGTTTCTTTACGAATCCCGTTCCTTCACGGGTAACAGGCTGCTTCAAACCAATTAGCTCTGATAAGAAAGAGCCTTGCCAAAGTTTTGCAAGGCTACCAAGAACACCAGATAAAGTTACTAAGCAATAATTCCAACACAAAGAGCCTCCAAACCCCAACTCTGATATTCCTAATGTCCATCGGGCTCGAGTATAAAATTTCTTTGCCTCTCGTGTCCAAGAACAAAGAGCCAAGGATCTAAAATGGAAATGTACCACCACTGCGTTCTACACTACTGGATGACTTATTGTTCAGGGATGCGTTGCGAGTTGACAATTATCTTAAAACTAGCTTAATACTCACATTTTGCTACAAAACTATGTGGTTGGGATTAGTTTTTGGGGAGGAAAATAAGGATTTTTTTTTTTTTTGCCTCTGCCTACCAGCATCCATCAGTATTGATCTGACTAGCATCCTGTCAGTGTGTGAGAGGGTTGCTCTGAAGGTCCTTTTGAAAAATCCTTTCTTAGCGAGCACCTAGAAGCCAAGAGGAACATATGTGTCAAATATCAAGTGTGTAGTCTTTATGGTTCTGGAGATTTTGTGATGATGCCTGAGTGGTATTTTGCTTTTAGATAGATAGATAGATAGATAGATATAGGTAGACAAATAGATATGGGTGATATATATGGAAGACAGATAGATAAATGATAAATGACAACAGAGATAGATAGATAGATAGATAGATAGATAGATAGATAGATAGATAGATAGATAGATAGATAGATAGATAGATAGATAGATACCGACAGGGAGTGAAGGAGTTCAGAGCCAAGGTTGTCGCTGAAGCCCTTGCATATGCAAATTCCATGACATTCCACACACATGGAAAGGGTTGTTAATACAGCGCAATAAAAATCTCACTTGAGCTTAGCCTATGCCGTTGCAAACCAGCTGGGCCAGCTCTGGCACGTTTTGCATTTATTATGCTAACTCACACATCCACTGGAACTTATGACTTCCAGATGTGCACGGGAACCCCTTCAACACTTGTTCAGCTTTCGTTTCCAAACTTTTGTTGTGGGACACGCCGTGAAACAGTCCTACACCTCTTCAGCCTCAAATGCTCAGAATAATCAAAGTAGCTAATTCCAGGGATATCCTCAAGTTTTTTAATGTTTTTTTTTTCAAGCTTCCATAATTTCTGGATCACTGTAGCCTAGGAATGTAGCACTGAAGTCAAACAGTCAGGCAAAATTAGGACTCCGTTTCTAAAGGGGGGGGGGGAGTAATTTTACTTGGAATTTGCAGTCTTTGGCAGCTCAGTGGCCTTGCTCATTTAAGTAAAGGGTTCCTGTGGCCAGATTTTGCTCTTGTTAGTATTTGGGACAAAGTAGGCGGAGAATGATTTCCACTGGAGCTAAATGAAGTCTGGATTGAGCAGCTGTGAACACAAATGCAGACACGTTATGTGACAAGGCAGATTCCCTCTTTACTGTAAGGCACTTGGTGCCTGAAATTGTGTTTAGATCAGTGATGGGATTCATTTTTTTTTACTACCGGTTCTGAGGGTGTGGCTTGGTGGGTGTGGTAAGGGAAGGCTACTGCAAAATCCCCATTCCCTCCCCACCCCATTAACCTGCTCTCCAGCTCCGTTCTCTTGTGCAGGGCAACAAAAGAAGACTCAGCCAATCAGCTGGGACTTGAGAGGCAGAGCACAGAGGGAGGCGGGGCCAGTCAGAGGTAGTATTGGCCGGTTCTCCGAACTACTCAAAATTTCCACTATCAGTGCGCACAATTTTTGGCACAGGAGCCCAAAAAGGTTAGTCACCACTGCCCTATACCATTCCAGGCAAGTCTCTTCTTAAAAGCTTCCAGTGATGGAGTGCCCACAACTTCTGGTGGCCAGCTGTTCCACTGGTTAATTGCCCTCACTGCTGGGAAATTTCTCCTAATTTCCAGGTTGCTTCTCTCCTTGGTTAGTTTCCATCCATTGTCTCTTATTTTGCTCTCTGGTGCTTTGGAAAATAAGTTGACACCCCCCACTTCTTTGTGGCTTCCCCTCAAATACTGCTATAATGTCCCCCCTTCTCGTCCTTCTTTTCATTAGACTAGCCAAACCCAAATCCTGCAACCGTTCTTCGTATGTTTTAGTCTCCAGGCCTTTAATTATCTTAGTTGCTCTTCTCTGCACTTTTGTTCAACATCTTTTTTGTAATATGGTGACCAAAACTGGATGCGGGATTCAGTGGCCTTAACTGAGGCTAATAATAATGGTAGACAGATCCGTCTTCCTAGCCCATGCATAAAATTCAAATTCCGTCAAACTAAACAGGATGAAGAAATAATAAGAGCTCAACTCAAGTTCAACACTAACCTAGTGTGTCAAGCCTTTTGTATGTGACTTTTTATAGTGGAAGGGGCGTTGTAATTTCTGTGCCTATGGTCCTAATTCAGCCCCTTAAACCGTCAAGTCCATAGTCCAAGAGATATGGGTAGGCCTCGACTAATGACCACAAAGGAGCCCGACATTTCAGTTGTTAAGTGAGACCTTGCTTTAAAGTGGGCTTTGCCCCATTTCTTGCCACGGCTGTTAAGTGAAACACCGCAGTCAGGGGTGGGATTCAAATTTTCTGACAAATGGTTCTGTGGGCGTGGCTAGGTGGGCATGGGCATGTGACTGGAAAGGCGTGGCTTCTTCTTTTTCACAGCAAAACCCCCCCTCCCCATTTTTCAGGGAGCCTTCCTGGGTCTCAGGGAAGCCTCCTGGGCAAAGCAATAAGTAAACAAGGGGAATTCCGGCACAGCTGATCATCGGAACAGCTGATCGTCAGAAGAGGGGAGAAAAGGAAATACCTTAAGGAGTGACTGGGCGGGGAAGAACACAGTCATTGTTGTTGCACATGTGTGATAAGGACTGACTGGGAGGGGAAGGGTGGGGGGAGAGGGGCGGGGCAGCCGGGGGCATGATTTGGTAGTTCTCTGAACCGCGCAGAATCGTAACAACTGGTTCCGTAGAACTGGTCCGAACCGGTAGAATCCCACCCCTAACTGCAGTTGATAAATGTGTAAGCCGGTCGTTGAGTGAATCTGGCTTAAACATTGACTTCACATGGTTTTGGGACTCTGCTAGTGGTTGTAAGCGTTAACCTCATTGCCAAGCTGGTATGGGTTTTGATCCCGCGGCCCTGGGGATACCGCCCAAGGTTGTAACTGAGAAAAAACAGCTGTACATCACTTCATTCAGTGCCGTTGTAACTTGGAATGGTCACTAAATGAACCATTGTTAAGTCAAGGACTAACTATAACTTCCAAATCTTTGGGAGATGCCTCGGAATCCTTAAGGCCGTTTTAAAAAAAATCTATGCAAGATTGTGGAAGCCTTCATCCCATCGCACCCGGTTTCTTTGCAACTCTGGCCAGAATAGCAGCTATTGAGTTAATCCTGAGTAGCTTCTGGGGAACAATTTGCTCTCAGTCCCCCCATACGGCTTTTTCCTGGCCAGCAAATTTGAGCCTGGCACTTACACTGTTTGTGTCCTGGAAAGTGAGGTCAGTTTCTCAACTAAATCTGAACAAAGATCTCCTTCAGTCAAGTTTGACTTCTGCCAACTATCCTCTTCCTTCAATTCCCCCACCCCACCCCATAATTGCCTTGTGATCTCCTTTACAAGGCTTACCAAAATCCAACTCAATATAGATTCTTGGCCAGGCCCCAGACAAAGTCACTTGACCTTCCACCACAATCATCTTCTTTTAACGACTCCATAATCAGGGGTGGGATTCTACTGGTTTGTACCGGTTCTATAGAACCAGTTATTACGATTCTGCGCGGTTAAAAGAACTGGCAAATCATGGCCCTGGCTGGCCCCTCCCCTCTCAACATACCCCTCCCCTCCCAGTCAGTCCTTATTGTGCAGGCCCAACATCGACTGCATTCTTTTCCCGCCCAGTCACTTCCTAAGGTATTATTTTCCTCCTGACAATCAGCTGTTCCAATGATCAGCTGTGCTGGGATCCCCCTCGCTATCTCACTGCTTTGCCCAGGAGGCTTCCCTGAGTCCCAGGGGGGGTGGGGGGCCTGTGAGCACCCCCACCCTCGCGCTCCATTTTTTAGCTTCCTGGGCCTCAGGGAAGCTTCCTGGGAGCAAAAACACCAAAAACAGAGTGCACAAAGGGGGGAGGGGTTTGCAAAAAAGCCACGCCCACTCAGTCACAGGTCCATGCCACCTAGCCATGTCCACCTAGCCATGCCACAGGTGGCATGCAGAGCCATTTGTGCAGGCATATGAGCCCCAGGCAAACTTATCTGCACTGTGCACACGCACACCCCCCAGCTGATTTTCAGCCTCCCAGAGACTCGAGGGAAGCCTCTGCAGCCTTTGAAGGCCGAAAAACAAGCCCACTTCATCACTTCCTGTATTTCTGGAAATACCGGAAGTGATGAAACGGGCCCATTTTTCAGTCTCCAAAGGCTGCAGAGGCTTCCCTCAAGCCTCCGGGAGGCCAAAAAGGTCTCAAATGGGCTGAAAATCCGCTGGGAAGCACGTGCACGCACAGTGCAGGGAAGGGAAAGCAGGCAGGATTGTGCGCCCATGTGCAGGGGGCGAGTGCATTGTCTTCTGGATACTGGCACAAGAGCGCAATTTTTGGCACAGGAGCCTAAAAAGGTTAGCCACCACTGTGCTAGGATAAAACAAGATAAAGGAAAAGGACGTAAGTTCACCCACACTCCTAACCTCCCATGATCACACTATATAATTGGTCAATTATAAAAAAATGTATTAAAGTTTATAAATTATAATAAAAGCTATGAATCATAAATTACAATTATAAATTATAATTATAAATCAATATTCCAGTCACAACTCACATGGAGTCCTTTTCTTATAGTCAACTACAGAATGCTATTTTCATGCCGTAACAGAGCAGTAGCTACATATGTCTCTCCCAGCTGCATTTTCCTTTTTTAATCATTCTGGTTTGGAAGCCAGCATCCCTTAATGTGTTTCTCGATTAATCCAAGCACAAGCATCAGGCAAAGGTCTCTCCCAGCACAACCAAAGGTTTCCAACCATTTTAGTCTTATCACGGCACTCCCAACCAATGCAGGCACTGCAGGCGAAGTTTTCTTATAAGGCTTCTTGTGACCAAAATTAGAAAAGCAAAAATTGCAGGCATTTATTTGGCTAATTTGGGTTGCTAAGAAAAGGGATATGACCACACGTTAAAAACAAAAACAAAAAACACCAACAACTGGAACACACAGCAAATAATCATCTCTTTTTAATGACCCTGTAATCCCTTGTGGGGTGGAGCCTGGGCAACTGAATGGAGCTAGCAGAGTGTTTACTGACCGGATGCTCTTCCTGTCACCAATGTGGAGTTTTGTTTCGGCAGAAATATATTCTCATCGTGCCCAGAAAGAGAGAGATATCTGCTTCTACCTAGGATCGAACTCACAGCCTCTTGATTGTGAGGCGAGAGCTCCATCTCTAGGCCACAGCACCAGTCTGGAACACACAGCAAATGCTACAAATGAAACACATGCCAGGCCAAGTCTCTAACCTGCCGCCACAGCGGTGAGCTGCTGGCCTGACCTGAATACCAGCCTGTTCCAACCTTCTCAGCTTCCTGATTTCTTCTGGACCTTTTTTCTCATTTGGGGGTGCAGCTATTTGGTTACCAGAATGGGCAGGAAACTGAGGCCAAGCGTTCTTTGGACCCACGTCTGTCCGCACAGGCTGCACGGAGGGGGAGGCAGAGGCCATCTTGCTGCTCACCGGGTCCCCATTGAGTGTCACCAGGGGTTCCTCTTCTATAGTTTCAGGATGCTGTTTGCTATTGAGTTATATAAAGATTATTAGGGAATGGGAGATCTCGTCAGAGCCGACTCACCGCGCCCAACTGGCCACGGCCAACTCACCGCGGCCAACTCCCCAGGGAACAATCCCTCCATGGGGCCATTTAACAATTCTATTTCGTTTTTTAAAATAAATATAAATCATGTTAATTTTTGCTATTAGCATTTCATTCGGTCCCTCCTTTTGTGTCCTTTTCTTTCATGTTTCTGTCCTGTCATCTCTTTGATATTAGTGTAATTCTCATCCCGTGGCGAGTCGTTCCTGCGGTGAATTGGCCATGGCGAGTTGGGGAATTGTCCCAGCCCCAATTATTACATAGCACGGGTCTGATTCCTTAGAACGTAGAACAACAGAGTTGGAAGGGACTTCGGAGGTCTTCTAGTCCAACCCCCACTGCTTGAGCAGGAGACTCTATATCGGGGTAAGCAACCCGCGGCTCTGGAGCAGCATGTGGCTCTTTCATCCCTCTGCTGTGGCTCCCTGTCACTCAAAATATGTGTCACAACAACCGCCAATGTGCAACACCCCCCCGCACACAATTTATTGAGGAAGGGAAGGGAAGGGAAGCGGGGGGGGGGAGAAGGAAGAGGAGGACTAGGGATTCCTTGGTGCTCTCTGAACTTGGTTGGTTTCTCGCAGATGTTTCGTTACCCAGCTAGGCTACAACATCAGCACTCGAAGAGAGTAGGGTTTTCTCTAGCCTTCACCAAGGACTCAACAGTTCAACACTGAACTACAAATAATTCTCTTCTGTTGGTGACATGTCCTTGGATGACATGACTTGGTCATCAGAAGTTTGGTCAAGGAGACCTTACCTGAAAGGTTTCTCTCCTCCTAGTGGAGATGACATCGTGCTCCAACTCTTCCGGAAGTCATCCCGTTCGGCTTTCTTCTTCCTGAGTGGAGCTGGGATATAGGCAGTCTGGTTATTTTTATTGGGAAGGTATTGGTTAAAAGGCACGACTGATTTGGGTTCGCTGTAAGAGGTCCGCCTGGCCGACATATCATCCTTCTTCACATCTGGCAGCTTTCGATGTGGAAGGTCAGACTCCGAATCGCTTCCTCTTCCTGTTTTTTAAAAAAACAACAATAACCATAAGCAAAGTTTCCAAATGGAAGTGAATTATGTGCTCCACGATCAAAATAGATTCCACTGATTTGGCCACAATGGAGTTATTCTTCTCTTTCCTGTCTTAAAAATTGACAGTTTGCAGACTTAAGACATGCAGTAAGGCTGCATTGCTGTTATCCTTCTCATCTTTCCTACTTACCTTCTCCTGTTGATATCTTAAGATTTATCACTTGTTTGTTTATAAAGTAAAAGGTAAAGATTCCCCACGCACAAAATGTGCTCATGGTTTCCAGCTCTAGGGGGTGTTGCTCATCTCCATTACAAAGCCGAAGAGCCAGCGCTGTCCGAAGACATCTCCATGGTCATGTGGCTGGCATGATTAAATGCCAAAGGTGCACAGAACACTGTTACCTTCCCACCAAAGGGGTCCCCATTTTTCTACTTGCATTTTTTACGTGCTTTCAAACTGCTAGGTTGGCAGAAGCTGGGAGAAGGAACGGGAGCTCACTCCGTTATGTGGTGCTGGGGATTCGAACCGCCGAATTGCCGATCTTTCTGATCGACAAGCTCAGCGTCTTAGCCACTGAGCCACCACGTCCCAGTTTGTTATTTATATATTATGATTTATGATTGTATTTAATGATTTTTATGATCTATGACTTATCACTTTGTTGTTTGTATGGACACTGAGAGCTTCTGCACTGCAGACAAACTCCTTGTGTATCCAATCACATTTGGCCAATAAAGAATATTCTGTTCTGTTCTGTTCCATTCAGATTATTAACTGCCTTGTTCTATTTTTTGGTTTATGATTGTATCTTATTATTTATGATATATGGTTTATCACTTTGTTGTTTGTAAGTATACTGAGAGCTTATGCACTGGAGACAAATTCTTTCTAGGTCCGATCACATTTGACCAATAAAGAATGTTCTGTTCTGTTCTGTTCTGTTCTGTTCTGTTCTGTTCTGTTCCGTTCCATTCCGTTCCGTTCCGTTCCACTCCACTCTACTCTAACTTCATACCAACAGTCTATTCCATTCTGTGCTGTGCAGTTCTGTTCTATTCTTCATTCCAATATTCTATTCTGTTCTGTTCTGTCCCATCCCATCCTACTCTTAATTAACTGCCTTATTCTGTGGATAAAGCAAGGAATGCAATCTCTGCTATGCAGAACTTGTGATTCACCAACGATAATTCAGTGGAGAAAGAAAGAATGAAATCATTCAATAATATATTAATATTGTTAGAGACTTAACCAAAGGAATTCAGCCAAATTTCTCTTGCCATGATTCTCCTTCCAACAGCAAGAGTGTTGTATGCCAACTGGGCCAACCTTTCCCACCCCCCCTTTTTTTGTGTGTTTCTAGGTAGCTAATTAAACACCCAGAGTTGAAGCTGAAAAGGGACACTGGAAATGCAAATTGGGGGGGAAAAAAGACCTTTGAGGGAAATGGGGCAAAGAAAGGAGCGGATTTCTGCATTCTGAAAGCCTTTCTGGCAAAGAAATGTTATATGACACAACACCATAGTCTATCTAAAAGAAGCATGCTGGAAATTGGGAGAAAGGAGATTTCATCCTTACAGCAAAAGCTAAGAACCAGAAAACTATTTCAGAGGAACCCAAAAGACAAAAAAAAACCAGAAGTTATTTAAGAAGACATAAATATTTTAAGCAATCACCTAATGTGTTTAATTCTTTCTTCTCCAAGCAATATCAAACAAAGAAAGAGTAAAGAAAGGGCCCAAAATATAACCATGTTTCTCCGAAAATAAGACCCAGTCTTATATTTTGGGGGGATCCAAAATAAGCACCAGACATTTTTGGGAGATGTCTTTTTTTTTTTTTTTTAATGCAACATTAAATTTGGGCTACAAAAATTCTCATGCAACTCCAAAGTTTGGTAAAGACTTTGGACTATCAATTCTATAAGGATAAACTTCGATAACAACTGCACCTTCTTGCAATGAAACCTTGCGACAAATGGCTTAAAATCAGTGAGATATACAGTGTGCATAATTCTATGTTCAACCGTTGCCTTAAATGTTGCACTTTCATTGTATTATTTGGGGAAAGTAAGATAAACATTACAGTACTTTCCTTCTTGACAATCTTTTGACTACTTTGTTCAGAAGACCAAAGGGCAAAATTAAAAAAAAACAAAACAAAACCTCCCTTAAAGAAAATATCTCTACTATGCTGCAGCTACTCTACTTGTGTTAGCAGTATCCATTAGAAAAATGTTTTTGCTAACAATGTGTACATTCAAATTATAGCTACTTTATTCAATTCAATCTTTCTTACGGTCCAGACAAAACGTTAAATATTAAAAGAAAGCAAAAGTGAGCAAAATCGAACAAAATAAGGCATAGGGATATATTACAATATAGCTACTCTAATTTTGTTAGCGGTTCCCATCAAAAAACATTTTGCTAACTATTTTAAGATTATTATTAAACCTTCCCTAGTACTTTTGTTAGCAGTCCCCACTAGAACGCAGAATACTATTTGATATGGAATAGATTTTACACATGGTTAGAGACAAGAGGTAGAAATTAGAGGAAGAAAGACAATGAATATATCCATCAAAAATAGAGGGTTTATAATTATAATCACTATAATTTCTAAAAAAATGCAAATAAGACAATATAAAAAGAATCTTAGTTAAAAATACATGGTGATATTATTATTATGTGTTATTATTAGCACTGTTATCTTTATGTGTGTTAATATTTAATGTGCTATACTTTATGAGTTTTTTTTCTTGTAATTGGCATACCTTGACAATACACTGTATTCAAAATGTTTATGAACAAAATTATTTTAAAAAAAGAATTTTGGCTAATAATCTTTAGATTACTATGAAAACTACTCTAGTACTTTTGTTAGCTATGCCCATTAGAAAACATTTTTGATAGCTATGCCCATTAGAAAACATTTTTGATTGCAATTTTTAGAGTATTATTAACCCTACCCTAGTACTTTGGTTAGTAGCACTCCATTAGAAAGTATTTTTGCTAACCATTTTTGGATCCACAGGCCAAAACCAACTGACCAAATCAAACTCCTTTCCACGGTACACCAAGGTGGATTGTTTACATGCCAGAAGTCTGGTTCTCTTTAACTTTTGATCTCATGTAATTTGTTAAATAAATGACAGCCTGCTGTTCCCTTACTCTTCAGATGGAGGAAATTCCATCTCATAAATTTGAGACCTGGTGCAGCAACTGTTCAGCCCACAGCCCACAGCTGGGAGAGGGTGGGGAAATAGCAGCTCTGCAAGCAGATTATTTCAAACTACAGGTACTCCTCAAGTTGCGACCACAATTGAGCTCAACATTTCTGTTGTTGCCGTGTTTCTCAAAAAATAAGACCCGGTCTTATATTTGTGGGGGGTGTCTTTTTTCACCCAGCATACAAGAGGTGGTGAGTGTGGGGGCTGACGGGAGCACTGCTGCCGCTGAGCTGGTTCTCTCTATCAGTTCCCATGTGCTCTCTCTGCCTCCTGTGCAAGCCATCTTCCCCCCCCCCCAGACCGGTCGGATGGCCATCTTTACTAAGGCTTATTTTGGGGGTAGGGCTTATATTAGGCATATGGTTAAAAAAGATCAGGCTAGGACTTATTTTCAGGATAGATCTTACTTTTGTGGAAGTTGAGACTTTGGTTAAGTGAATGTATCATGCCCCTGTTGGAATCTGATTCCGAGAGGGAGGTCGAGCAGCTGACAGGGAGTGGGAGTGTGGCTCCAGTGGCCGTGGAAGAAACTGGGGAAGGGAAAAGTCCAGCTGGGCATTCAGAGGAAGACTCAGGGCCACCTCCTCTTCATCCAAGGGTACGCAGGGAAGAATGCATAAGGGAGCAAGATGAGTTACAGGGATTATGGGGGAGAAAAGGGCCCTGATTCCCTTCATTAGCTGCAGCTGGAAAACAGGATAAAGAGGGTATTTGCATACAGCACCTTGCTGAAAGCAAAGCGTGAATTATCTTTGTCAAGTCTTATCTGGCTTCTGGCATCCTCCCAACTGTGTGTGTTCTGTTACCTTTTGAAGTCTGCAATTCCTTATCCTGCCCTGTCTCGTTAATTGCTGCAGGGTGGTTTGTGTTGGGTTTTATTTATAATCTATAAGACTGAATTTCTTCCCTTTAAAACTGTCCTTAGGAGAGTTTTTTCTCCAGCCGATGATAACTGGACATTGGGGACCAAGTTGAAGGTATTAAAGGGGCTTTACCTACCTTTGTGACTTTGTTGCTTTTGTGCTACACCCTGGGTCATCACAATGTTGCTGCATTTTACAACAGTTTCATTTAGTGACCGTTCAAAGTTACCACGGCCCTGGAAAAAGGTGACTTATGATCATTTTTCATATTTAACTTTACAACCATTGGAGCACCCCCATGGTCACGTGATCAAAATTTGGCCCTTTGGCCACTGGTTCATCTATGACCGCTGCAATGTCCTGGGATCATGTGACCTCCTTTTTCACCGCTTAGAGGACCGGAAAACACTGTGAAGCGGTATATAAGTGCTATTGTTATTGCTGTATTCAACCTTTTGACAAGACAAGTTAATGAGAAAACCAGATTTACTTAACAACTGAGCCACTCATTTAGTGACTGCAGTGATTCACTTAAGAACCGGGGCAAAGTTCACTTCACAAATGTCTCAACGACAGAAATTTTGGCACTTCACTGCAGCCATAAGCCAAGAACTGCCTGTATATGTCCTGACCTGGCTCCCAAATACGACAAACCCACAGTAATTAAACAAATGTTCCCTTTTATTAGGAGCTCCAGCAGCCCCAGCAAAAAGTTTCTCTCACAGGCTAACAAGTCTGTCCAGCAGGGAGATGAATCATTGTCTGCCACAGCTATTTGTCTCTGTCCCCTGCCTTTTATCCCCAGATCTAGGGTGGGGCTTCGCTGGCAGCGTTGGCTTTTCCGTCCCAAGGACCGGCCCTTAGATTTCCACTGCTCTCCTCTCCTCTCCTCTGCCTTCTGTGCATCTGCAGGTCAGGCACTGGGCCCAGCTGTTCCTCCTTTTCCTCATCAGCCACCTCCAGGGGGCTGTTGATTCTCCATAGGACAGCTGATGGACGGCCCAGGCTTCTCCTCCTCCTCTCTCTCTCTCTCTCTCTCTCTGCCAGCTCCATTCCCTCTTCCCCTTCAGAGCTCTCAGGTTGTCTTGATACTGTCCCTAACTCCCACTCCCTCCTCCTCTGAGTCGGCTACTGGAGGGGTCAGTGGCCGATAGGCCACAACAGTATCCCTCTTTCTGAGGATCAAACTCTCGACGAGTTTCCAAGAGAACAGCCCATGGAAACTCACTGTGGAAACTGTGGTATTTTAAGCATGATGGGACTGTATGTTCTGTCCAGTCACCCAGAAAGGGAGCCTGGTTCCCTGGGGGTGAGGTGGGGAGGGGTGGCACAACTCACCATCACTACTCCCTCTCAGCACCACATCTGGAGAAGGGGTTTGCTGGGAACGGGACCCGAAGGAATCCAGACTGTCGAAGGAATCATCTCTGCCATGACGCGGAGGGGAGAGAGAATCACTGCGCTCTGAATCCCAGCAATCTACATAGCCGCTGTCGCGGATGCTGCGCTTCGGGCTCTCAATGTCTTCCGTGTCCTGGTGAGGAACAGAAGCCTGGTTAGAAAGGCACATCCGCTAAGGCAAGGATGTCCAACCCCCCCCCCCCCCCCCCGTAGGGGGGTGCTGCCATCGGTTCGCACCGGTTCACATGAACCAGGTGTTAATTTTATATCTGGTTTGCCGAACCAGTGGTTTGAACAACTGGCTGGCCCCGCTCAACTCACCCCTCCCCTCCCCTCCCAGGAGTCTCCACGCGGCCTGTTTTGGATCCCAGCCTGCAAAGACTCAGGGAGGGTGAAAAATATGCCTTCTGGAGGCTACAGAAGGCCAGAAAAAGGCCCGTTTCCAGCCCCTGGAACCCGGAGAGGCTATTTCCACCCTCCCAGAGGCTCGAGGAAAGCCTCCAGAGTCCGAGGAGGGCAAAAATGCCCCCCCCACCATGGTACAGAAGGCCGACTAGGCCATGCCATCATGGCCATGCCCACCCAGCAACCAGGCAGAGAACCGGTTGCTAAACTTGTTGAAGTCCTCCCTCCCTCACCCCCTCCCAGTCCATGGTCCGGCACTGGACCACGGCATGCTAGAAATTGGCCCACATAAACAAGTGAAGCCCATCTGCAGGACGCAGATAGCACACAAAATCACACCTCCTCCGGTCCACGGAGAAACCTCTCTACGGAACCAGTCCCCCATGCCCCAAAGTTTAGCGGGTGGGGCACAGCTCTAAGGACTTCCTCGCACAAATATTCTCCTTTATTGAACACTCTTTGCTTTTAAACAGTGGACAATTCCATCTCAACCAAATCTGTTATTTTTTTTTTTAACCTTTTCATTTCCCCCACCACCACCAACATGGTGGCCTGGACCTTTGTATTGATGGCATAAAGAGATGAACAATCTGTGGGGATTTAATCAGGGGTGGGATTCAAATTTTTTAACAACCGATTCTGTGGCGTGAATAGGTGGGCGGGGCCAGGTGACTGGGTGGGCGTGGCTTTTTTTACAGCACACACACAACGTGCTCCGTTTTTGGCCTTCCTGGGCCTCAGGGAAGCTTCCCTGAGGCCCATAAATGTAAAAAAACAGAGTGCAAGGGGCCCGCATAGTACTCATCTGTGCTCTATTTTTGGGCCTCCTGGGCCTCAGGGAAGCCTCCCAGAGGGGCGATTTTGCTCCCAGAAGGCTTCCCTGAGGCCCAGGAAGGCAAAAAACAGAGCATGGAGGGGCCTGCAGCGCCCCCCACCCCTCCGGGCCTCAGGGAAGCCTCCTGAGTGAAGCAGTAATAGAGAGAGGGGGATTCCAGCACAGCTGTTTGTCAGAAACAGCTGATCACCAGGAGATGAGGAAAAAAAAACCTTAAGGAGTAACTGGGCAGGGGAAGAATGCAGTCAGTGATGTCGGAAAGACATGTAACGTCAGGCATGCATGATAAGGACTGACTGGGAAGGGTGGGGCAGGTGGAGAGGCACAATTTGCCAGTTCTCCAAACTGCGCAGCATTGTAACAACTGGTTCTATAAAACTGGTCTTAAGTGTTAAATTTAGGGGAAAGATATAAAGGCGTCAAACTTCAATTACTGATTACAGGAGAAATATTGCGTTTATAAGAAAAGAAAAATAGATGATTACAGAATGGACAAAAGATATTAGTATAATGATCTAAATTGAGATGAAATAAATAAAATAGAATTAAGAGAGTGAAAAGAGGGGAGAAGCCATATAGAAAATATAGAATGGTAAATAAGATATGAAATGGTATATAAAGTGAGCATGAACTTGATTTATGTCTGTACCAAAAGATGTAACCCAGGATTAGGCTGCTTTCCAAAAAGAAGTTTTATTTTTTATGTTTTGTGTTTTGTTTGTGTATGTTTGTTTATTGAAAATTAATAAAATTCATTAAAAAAAAAAAAAGAACTGGTCTGAACCAGTAGAATCCCACCCCTGGATTTAAATAGGCCTGCGAAGGAGGACAGCTGGAAAGAAATAAAAAGTCCACTCCATGTGCATTTAACTTGTAAAAAAAGAAATACAGGTAACCCTCAATTTACAATGGTTCACTTAGTGACCGTACAAAGTTACAGCATGGGGAAAAAAAAGAGACTTAGGACCATTTTTCACACTGATGAACACTGCAGCATCCCTACTGCCACACACTCGAAATTCATATGCTTGGCAATGGATTTGTACTTATGATGTCTTCGGGGCGTCACGTGATCCCCTTTTGAGACCTTCTGACAAGCCAACTCCACAGTAGAATCTGGGTCCACTTAACAACGGTGGCAGGAAAGGGTCGTAAAATAGGGGGAAACTCATTTAACAATGGAAATTTGGGGTTGTAAGTCAAGGACTGCCTCTAGTCTGCGCACACCTGGCAGCATGGCTGAAAATACAAGACAAAGAACTTCACCTTACGATCACAGTGGAGCCCCAAATTTCCGTTGCTAAGCGAGACAGTTGTGAAGTGAGTTTCTCGCCCCATTGTACGACTGTTCTTGCCACCGTTGTGAAGTGAATCACTTCACAGTTGTTAAGTTAGGAACACAATTGTTCACGCAATGCAACCATCGTCAATACGAGTCCGTCGCCAAGTACCTGAATTTTGATCACGCTGCTTATGGCTGTTGATTCTGCAACAGTCATTAAGTGTGAAAAACGATCCTAAATCGCTTTTTCTTCCCCCAGTGCTGCTGTAACTTCGAACGGTCACTAAATGAACCGTTGTAAGCCAAGGACTACCTGAATAGCTCTTCCCCAGCGTTCACCCATGGGGATCGGATGCTACGGTGACCTCAGAAGAAATTGATTTTCTTCCTTGAAGAAGAGATGGGACAACCGTTTTGTCTGAAATAGTCTAGGGCTGTGATGGCGGACCTGTGGCACACGTGCCGGAAGTGGCACGCAGAGCCATTTCTGCCAGCCGCGAGAGGTCGCCCAAAAAAGCCCCATTGCACATATGCACGCACCCCCCACCGACCAGTGGATTGTTGGCTATCTGCCACAAGGGGAGATGCGCATGCATGCATTGTGTGTGTGTGTGGGGAGTGCGGGATAGTCATGTGTGCAGCGCACAGGGGTGGTCACTTGTGCATGTGCATAGGCTTGCAGCGGGGAGTCACGCGTGCTTGCGCAGGGGGTGAGAGTGGGGTCACAGGTGAATTGCATTATGGGTGGAGGCAAGCAACCAGGAAAAGGTTAGCCATCCCTGGTCGAAGGTTTCCTTGCCTGAGCAGGAGGGTTGGACTAGAAGACCTCAAAAGGTTCCTCCTGTTTCTGTTATTCTTATAACCGCTTTTCTGGCCACAAAGAGTTGCATCTACAACTTGTTGAACCACAAGCCAGCAGGAAATAAAAGACCATTTGCACACAAGACCCTGTGGGAAAACTGTAATTCGACTTCCCAGTCTTTTCTTTTCAAAGCCTTTTGTTTCTACCGTTGCGACCAGCACAAAAGATCTCAGATGATAAGCCGGTAACATAATCCAGAGTAAGGATCCGTGGGGGGGTGGGGGGGTGGCATTACTTTTTAAATATTTCGACAAAATAGATCAACCCCCAATCTTTTGGGCTTCGCTGTCCCCATTTAAAGAAACTTTCCCCCCCAAAACTCGATTCAAGTCTGCAGGGAACAGCAAAACAATACACACACACACCTTTCCTTGCAGCAGAACAGAAACAGAAGTTTACATTTACTGCAGGTAGCCTAAAATAAATCAGAATTCAGAGAGACCGTTTTTACACATCTAATTCAAGTAATAGTAATTGCCTTCATCATTCCACCCCCTCATTCAGCTGGGGAATCTTCCAAGGTTTTTCCAAAAAAAAAACAAAAAAACCCACGTATCAATCCCAATGAGAACCGTTGCAAAAAAACAACAACCCCAAAACTCGTTTTGACCAAATGCACATTTCCTAACACACCCACACACACCAAGGAGGTAAAATAACAAAATAAATAAAAACAACCTGAAACATGGCTAGTCCATTCTCCACAACGGCTTCACAGGGGCTGCGCTCCATAGCGTACGAGGTGAGGCATCCTGAGATTTTAAGTTAGCAGGCAAAAGAAGAAGAAAAAAACCTTCACTGAAGAGAGATTCCTTCGAAATCAGGTTTATTGATCTGGAAACTCCAGCAGAAAAACAAACAAACAAACCCCAAACTAATTTTACAGCTTGTTGTGGGTCGAAATTAAACGGAACTGGCAACCAGTTTCGGTCTGCAGTTCTGGAAAAAAGGGGATGTCTTTCTTCCTAAAAAAGCAATCAGCCGTTGTTGGTTTTTTTTTTTTTGTTTTTTTTAAAAAAAAGGAAAAAGGAAAGCAGACTCTCCCCCCCCCCCCCCCCAAATGTCTCTGAAGAATTCAGTCTTGCTCTTTGCTTGTTGCCAGCTCCTGGCTGGAGGAGATCTGAAAGCACTTGTGGCTGCCACACATGTTCAGTGTGGGGAGAACAATGGACGTCTTTGACAAGGCTCCCGATTATAAATTCTTTCCAGTGCTCAAGCAGCACACACTAAAAAACTGCCAGGAGAGAGCTCTCCAGAAGGAGGAAAGGTCAGGAGAACCCCAGTCTTATTTTAGGAAAAGGTTATCCCTTGTTTCAGCGAGAATCTTGGTTGGAAGAATGCAGAATGGAGCTGGGAGGGGCCTTGGAGGTCTTCTAGTCCAACCCCTTGTTCGAGCAGCAGATGTAGGCTTCCCAAGACCACAAAGCCGACTCCTCATCCCGATCAAACCCCTTTTTATTTATGATTAAAGGGAATTCCACTCCAGCAAAGTCCCAGCAAACAGTCTTTCAAGAGATTTTCACAACTATAGACCTTTTATCAGGCTTTTTATTCTCTACAGGAAGGGTCATTCACCATCCACTTGAGCCTTTACTCCGGAGCTGATCCTTAACTGTTCTCTTCTCCTGGCAGCTTTGTGCATGAGCACACTAGGAACAGGCTCCAGCTCTTCTTCTGCCCCACTGATGTCCAACTCCAAAGGCAGCAGATAACTGTAAAATGGCCGTGGCCCCATCTCTGCCTCTAACGCAGAGCCTTAACCAGGCTCCAGGACTGGCCCATGCTCCTCCCCAACCTCCTCACTGTCCAAATCTGTTCCCAGCTCTGCTGGCCGCTGGCACAACACTACTCCCTTCTCCTGGCAGCTGTGCACATGCACACACTGGGGACACTGGGGAACATGCAGAGAAGAGCACCAAAGGTGATGAAGAATCTGGAGGCTAAATTGTATGATGAACAGTTGAGGGAGCTAGGGAAGTTGAGACTATCGAAGAGATGGATTAGGGGGGACATGATAACCATCTCCTAGTACTTGAAGAGTTGCCACTGAGAAGAGGGGATGGATATTATTCTCCAAAGCCCCAGGACAAGAAGCAATGGGTGGAAGCTTCTCAGAGGATGCTCCAACCTGGAACAAAGAAAAACTTTCCTGACAGTGAGAACAGAACAGCTTTTATCTCGGAATTGCAAGTGCTCCGTTGCCAGAAGGTTTCCAAGAAAAGATTGGACAGGACGGAGTAAGGTCCCCTGCCTTGGACAAGGGGGTTAGACAAGATCTCTAAGATCTAGGAAAAGAAGTGGCAGAACCTGGTGGCAGAGTTAAATGAGGCATCAGCCTAGCATCCCAATGTAGTCACAAGTAGGCAAAGCCCTTCCCTTGAATTCCGTTGATGTTGTGGTTCGCCGGCAACAGGTGTGGACTGCTGAGGTCTTGAAGAGTGATGGCCCTGCATGTGAGGCAGGGATGGGGCCAGGACCATCAGGGAGTGGAGTGCTGCCTTCGGAGATTGTGGAGGCTGGCAGCAGTGACCAAAAGGTTCCTGAGGAGCCTGAGCCCAGCGCTCATGCGCGCAGGGCTGCTCGAAGGAAAGAGCAGCTGCAACAGCATGGATGACTTGGGAGTAAGGCTGCAAGGTAATGCCCCCTCCCTCAAGAGATAAAAGCCAGCTGAGAAACTGGAGTTCTTTGCAAGAAGCAAAGAAGTTTTTGCATTCAAGCCTTGTGGACGTTTGGAGTATCTTGGTTGGTGTTTGGAGACTCTTTGTTTTTGAATTATTTCTTAGTAACTTTATCTAGTGTTCTTGGCAGACTTTCACAATCTTGGCAAGGCTCGTTCTTATCAGAGACAACTAGTTTGAAACAGCCTTTTAACCGGGAAGGAATGAGATTCGTAAAGAATCATTAAAAGGTTTTGCTGTTACCTCTGTTTCGTGGTTGTTTCCCTGGAACAAAGTTTGGGGTCAGAACAGTTGATCCTTCTGTAACTCCAAGAAGGTGTTGGTCATTAGTTGAGAAGATTCCTACTCCAAGAAGGTGTTGGCCATTAGTTGAGAAGATTCCTGTGCATACACTGTTAGAAATAAATCAGTTTAACTGAATGTTGGTCTTATCTTTCAGACCCGACACCGTCTTTCAACCCTATGAGTCCAAGATGTTTACTAAAGTGTATTTGTAAACAAGTTTTTCTCAGCTAGCTTTCTTAGGAGCACAAATACTGTAGTTCTTGATTTATTGACTTGTCACTTAAAGAACGTTAGAAGCTATGGCGGTGTACCTCCCCAGAGCCACTTATGAGCAGAGGTGGTATTCAGCCAGTTCTGACCAGTTCCAGAGAACCGGCAGCGGAAATTTTGAGTAGTTTGGAGAACCAGACTAATACCGCCTCTGACTGGCCCTGCCTCCATCTCTTCTCTGCCTCCCATTGAGTCCCAGCTGATTGGCTGGGTCTTCTTTGGTTGCTCTGCACAGGAGAAGGGAGCTGGAAAGCAGGTTAGTGGGGTGGGGATTTTGCAGTATCCTTCCACTGCCACACCCACCAAGCCACGCCCACAGAACCAGTAGTAAAACATTTTTGAATCCCACCACTGATTATGAGCCATTATCAAAGTCACAATGGCCACTCCTTCCCACTCTACTAAATACCCTGGTTGTTCCAATTTGTTTTATCTCAAAGAGTTATTATTGAATAGATCGGAAATTACTTCCTCGACTAAACTGAGGAAGTATGATTCTACAATCTCCACAGTCACTCTAAAATGAACTCTAACTCTTTTTAGATTTCAAAATAATTGGATTTTTCCGTACATCTTAAATTCATTGTGATGCTTACATTTTCATTTTGTAGGTCTGTGACAGAATAAAGATTGATGTTGGATTTGATCAAATATCCTTTAATCAATGGCCAAAGCTTTTAAGGAACGGCCCAAACTCTTCTAGAGAGCCCAAAACTTTCAAGGAACCCCAAACTTTTCTAGAGTGAAAAACTTTAAGGAACAACCCAAAACTTTTAAGGAACAACCCAAAACTTTTCTAGAGTGAAAAACTTTCAGGAACAATCCAAAACTTTTCTAGGGAGCCCAAAACTTTTGAGGAACACCCCTTTTCTTGAGAAAACTTTGCTTAATTGTGCGGACAACATGCCAGCCTGTACACAGCCAGACCTCTGTACCCAATCAACAAAATTGCTATTCTCCCTGCATATTTCCCAAAGTGGCATCTTTTCCCTGGGACTACAGCTTTTGCATACTAACAGCCTGTATTTAATCCTTTGGCAAGCTGCCATTTTTGAGCAGCGAAGGAAGAAGGAGAGAAAAAGCTGGTTTATGGCAGAAAGTTCAGCCACAACAGGCCTGAAAAGCAGGGAAACTATCCAGAGACAACAGACTATATTTCATTCATAAAACATTCATTGGAATATAAAAAAATCTCTCTCTCTCTCTCTCCCCCCTCTCATTCTCATTCTCTCTCTCTCTCTCTCCCTCTCTCTCTCTCTCCCTTTTTCTCTCCCTCTCTTTCTCTCTCCCTCTCCCTCTCTCCCCTCCCTTTCTCTCTCCCTCTCCGCCTCTCTCGCTCTCGTTCTCTCCCTCTCTCCCCTCTTTCTCTCTCCCTCTCTCTCTTTCTCCCTCTCTCCCCCTCTCTCGTTCCCATACTCTCCCTCTCTCCCCCCTTTCTCCCTCTTTCTCTCTCCCTCTCTTTCCTCTCCCTCTCCCCCCTCTCGTTCTCATACTCTCCCTCTCTCCCCCCCTCTTTCTCCCTCTTTCTCTCTCCCCTCCCTTTCTCTCTCCCTCTCCCCCTCTCTCGTTCTCATTCTCTCCCTCTGCCCCCTTCTTTCTCCCTCTTTCTCTCTCCCTCTCTTTCCTCTCCCTCTCCCCCTCTCGTTCTCATACTCTCCCTCTCTCTCCCTCTCTCTCTCCCTCTCTCTTTCCCTCTCTCTTCCCTCTCCTTCTCTCCCTTTTTCTCTCCCTCTCTTTCTCTCTCTCTCCCTCTCTCCCCTCCCTTTCTCTCTCCCTCTCCGCCTCTCTCGCTCTCGTTCTCTCCCTCTCTCCCCTCTTTCTCTCTCCCTCTCTCTCTTTCTCCCTCTCTCCCCCTCTCTCGTTCTCATTCTCTCCCTCTCTCCCCCCTCTTTCTCCCTCTTTCTCTCTCCCTCTCTTTCCTCTCCCTCTCCCCCTCTCTCGTTCTCATACTCTCCCTCTCTCCCCCCTCTTTCTCCCTCTTTCTCTCTCCCCTCCCTTTCTCTCTCCCTCTCCCCCTCTCTCGTTCTCATTCTCTCCCTCTGCCCCCTTCTTTCTCCCTCTTTCTCTCTCCCTCTCTTTCCTCTCCCTCTCCCCCTCTCATTCTCATACTCTCCCTCTCTCTCCCTCTCTCTCTCCCTCTCTCTCTCCCTCTCTCCCCTCCCTTTCTCTCTCCCTCTCCGCCTCTCTCGCTCTCGTTCTCTCCCTCTCTCCCCTCTTTCTCTCTCCCTCTCTCTCTTTCTCCCTCTCTCCCCCTCTCTCGTTCTCATTCTCTCCCTTTCTCCCCCCTCTTTCTCCCTCTTTCTCTCCCTCTCTTTCCTCTCCCTCTCCCCCTCTCTCGTTCTCATACTCTCCCTCTCTCCCCCCTCTTTCTCCCTCTTTCTCTCTCCCCTCCCTTTCTCTCTCCCTCTCCCCCTCTCTCGTTCTCATTCTCTCCCTCTGCCCCCTTCTTTCTCCCTCTCTCTCCCTCTCTTTCCTCTCCCTCTCCCCCTCTCGTTCTCATACTCTCCCTCTCTCTCCCTCTCTCTTTCCCTCTCTCTTCCCTCTCCTTCTCTCCCTTTTTCTCTCCCTCCCTCTTTCTCTCTTCCTCTCCCCCTTCTCATTCTCATTCTCTCCCTCCCCCCCCTCTTTTTCTCTCTTTCTCCCTCCCTCTCTTTCTCTCTCTTTCTCTCTCCCTCTCTTGTTCTCACTCCCCCTATCTCCCTCATTCTCTCTTTTCCTCCCTCCCTCTCTCTTTTAAAACAGACGAAGCATCTCCATGAATTTATTTAAAGAAAAAAAGGAGTGAATTGTGTGAAAGAATGAACGAACAAATTATAGGGGAAAACAACTTTGGTTCTAAAACTTGCAACCTTTGCTAATATGTCCACTGAAAACAGCCATTCATTTCAGCTTGGTTTAGACTGGCATGCTAATAATTCAAAAGGGCAGAGCAGGGCGTAAGAGAATGCCAACAGAGAGGAAGTCCAACTTCTATACAATTGGAGAAAATCCATGCTTAACAATGCAAGTGTCACCCAAAAGGGGCTGTTTCATCATAAATTAATTAATACAAGTCTACCTTTACTATAACGATTGTCTAGATAAGAGCTATGGAATGGTTATTATTTTTTTTAAAAAAAGATTATGTCAGGGAAGGAAATACATTTGATTAGATTACATAACAATAAATCTACATTTTTATTACAAAGTATGTACTGTATTAACGGATATCCAAGCAAGATATCCACACTTCTATGCACAACTGAAGCCAACATGTTTTATTTTTCAATTTTATTTTGAACATCTCCGGCTTGGCATTCCATAATACAACAACTATCCCTGCCATGTGGATAACATTCAACCCACGAATATGCTATAAAAGTTGTCTTAGCAGAAGATCCCATCCTGCCATCACTTCCCATATGCGGCAAACATATTGTGGATCCAAATGTCTAGAAAATATTGCATTAGAAATCTATTATGATCAATATTTGTGTGTGAGTGTGTGTGTGTGTGTGTATCTATATCTATCTATCTATCTATCTATCTATCTATCTATCTATCTATCTATCTATCTATCTATCTCTATTTATTTCTATTATATCTATATCTATCTGTGTCTGTCTATCTCTATCTCTATTATATATATCTATGTCTGTCTATCTGTCTGTCTACCTATATCTATCTATCTATCTATCTATCTATCTATCTATCTATCTATCTATCTATCTATCTATCTATCTGCCTGCCTACCTGTCTCTCTCTCTCTCTCTCTATTATATATCATGTCCCTCCCTCCCTCTCTCCCTCTCTCTCCCTCCCTCCCTCCCTCCCTCCCTCCCTCCCTCCCTCCCTCCCTCCCTCTCTCTCTCTCTCTCTCTCTCTCTCTCTCTCTCTCTCTCTCTATATATATATATATATATATATATATATATATATATATATATAAATATTAAGATGAACACTATACAGAAGCCTGATGATGGCAGATGAGATTCTGCTGAAACGTTGCTACAACTTTAAAAGCACAACTACAATGACGTGGGAAAATATCCGAACTAAGCTGAATGCCATAAATATTAAGAATATATATATATATATACACACACCAATATATCTATATCTGCCTGCTTGCCTGCCTGCCTGTCTCTCTCTCTATTATATATCACATCTATATCTATCTGTCTGTCTGTCTGTCTGTCTCTCTCTCTCTCTCTCTGCCTGCCTGCCTACCTCTCTCTCTCTCTATTACCTCTCCTTCCCCACCTCTGTATGGTGCAGGTATATATTTATGTATGTATATAGCATGTGTACATGTATATTATGTATATGTTTGTGTAAATATATACTGTCTTGAAAGCAGGCAACAGAATTTCATTTTTAATGGGGGCCAGTGTGCTCATAGAAAAAAAATGACAATAAAAGTTATCTTATTTATCTCATCTTATTGTTGTTATTATTGTTATTAATTTGCCTTGATCTGTAGTGGGAAAGAGTGGTGTATATAAGCTTCAAAGGCTGAATCAGATTCTGGGGTTTGGTCCAAATTTTACCCGAGACACACAGCGATGAAAACAATTTTTTTTTTCCTGTTGATCCAAACATTATCCAGCGTGTGTTTTACTAAAGGGCAAACACTTTTCCTCCAGAAAACACAATAAAAATTACTGTAAGCTTTAACTTTTCGAGTTTTGCATGCAGTCCCTTCTCAAAAAACGTTCTAAAAAAAAATTAAACCAATCGATCGGCCTTAACATTTTGTTCTCTTTAAAATTCACTTTTATTGAGGTTTACTACAATGTAAAATACAATGAAAATATAGATTTTTAAAAGGTGGGAGGAGACATGCAGGAAAAACAACAACAACCAAGATCAAAAAGCATCATCTTCCTAATCTTTCTATCAAAGTAAAATGCGAATTACATTTAAAGCCTCAACTTTTAGCTTTGAGTTATTACAAGCCATTTCCGTAGTAACACAAACATTTAATCTTCAAACTAAATTTAATTCCCCCCCACACTTATTTCGAGCCTGAAAACCAAAAGCAGTTTTTCCATGGAAACAGGACCCGATTAATTCTCCACCCTTGAGCTGCAAATATTCTCCTTTAATTGAAATATTCTCCTTTGTTTAAAACAGTTTACATTTCCAAACTCAACCATATCTGTTTTTTTCACCTATCCAATTTTTCTCCCCCTGACTTTCCTATTTGTGAAATGAATCTGTGGGGAATTTCAACATGTCTGTGAAAAATGGCAACTTAAAAGAAGTTTTTTCCTTTTAAAGGGAATTCTGTACACATTAAACTGTAAAAAAGAAATACAGGTAATAAACAAACTTACATTAATTCGTTTAGTGACTGTTTGGAGTTACAACGGCACTGAAAAAAGGATCGTTTTTCACACTTATGACATTTACAGCATCCCTGTGGTCACGTAATCAAAATTCAGATGCTTGGCTACTGACTCATACTTACGACGGTTGCAATGTATGTGGGCATTTAACAACCATATGGCTAGCTGAACAACTGCAGTGATTCTGTCATACCTCTGTTAGAATCTGACTCTGAGGGCAAGGAGGAACAGCCGACAGGGAGTGGGAGTGTGGCCTGGGAGGTTGTGGAGGAAACTGGGGAAGGGCACAGGCCAGCTGGGCAGTCAGAGGAAGACCCAGGCCCATCTCTTCATCCTAGGGCATGCAGGGAGGAGCGGATAAGGGAAAAATGTGAATGGCATGGTCTACAGGGGAGGAAAGGGCCCTGAACCCCTTCATGGACTGCAGCTGTGAGGACTGTTTAAAAGGACAAACTGCACAAGGCTCAGTGCTGGAAGCAAAGCGTGAAATAATTTTAGTCCCTCAGTTCTTATCAGAGTGTTAGTGTCCTTCTCAGTGTGTGTATTTCGATATCTGTGGATGTCTTCAAGCCCTTATCCTGGCTTGTTTCACTAATTGCTTCAGTGTGATTTGTATTGTTTTTTCTATTTATAATTTATATGTGTTTTGACTTTGAACAGCATTTGTTCCTTTTCACAACTGTTTGTGGCGGAGTGTTTTCTCCAGTCAATGATAATTGGACCTTTGAAGCCAAGTTGAAGGAATGAAAATGACTTCACCTGTTTTTGCGACTTTGTTGTTTTTGTATTTCATCCTGGGTCATCACTTCAGGTCGTAAAATGGGGCAAAGCCCATTTAACTGGCTTAGCAAGGGAAGTGGTCACAAGTCAACAGCCATCTGTATAATTATCAGATTTTTTTCACAACCCCATAATCCCTTGCAGAGTGGAGTCTGGGCAATTGAATGGAGTTAGCAGTGTTTACTGGCTGGATGCCCTTCCTGTTACCGATGCAGAGTTTTGTTCCAGCAGATATATTCTCAATGTGCCCAGAGAGAGAGAAATATCTGCCTCTACCTTGGATCGAACCCACAGCCTCCTGATTGTGAGGTGAGAGCTCCACCTCTAGGCCACCCCACCACTTCGAGGGCTACTTATACATGAGAGGAAATCGAAATACCTTTCTCATCTGGGTTAACAATCCTTCAAATTCTTTCAGATTCAGTGGCGGTCCATTAAAGTGAGTGCTGTTGTTTGCAGTTTTTCCCAGCCAATAGATGGTGACTAAAACCTGAAGAATTGAACGGACATTAATTGGAACAAATCAAAACCACCAGGTCAATTCCATGCTACAACAAGTTCTTTCACACTTTCCAGAGGAATTAAATACGTACCCTGGTTTCCTCCCGCCTTTAAAAACAGTCTATTTTCCCCAAAAGCAAGATACAAGTTTTCTCTCACAGCACAAGCGAAAATGAGCATTGAACTGAATGTCTGTCATGCCCTTGTTGGAGTCTGATTCTGAGGGGGAGATTGAGCAGCTGACAGGGAGTGGGAGTGTGGCTCTGGTGGCTGTGGAAGAAACAGGAGAGGAGCACAGTCTGGCTGGGCATTCAAAGGAAGACCCAGAGCCATCCCCTCTTCATCCTAGGGCACACAGGGAGGAATGGAGAAGGGAGCAACATGGCTTAGGGAAGAGAAAAAGGCCTTGATCCCTTTCATTAGTTGCAGCTGGGAGAACAGGATATAAGAGGGGCGTTTTCACACCGCTCCTTGCTGGAAGCAAAGCTTGCGTTATCTTTGTTGAGGCTTATCTGGGTTTTGGCATCCTCCCAATTGTGGGTGCTGCATTATGTTTTGAAAGTCTGCAATTTATCATCCTGGCCTGCCATGTTAATTACTTCAGTGTGGTTTGTGTTAGTTTTTTTTATTATTATTATTTCTAATGATCTTTACTTTGGTTTCAGACTGCATTTCTGCCCTTCGTAGACTGTTTTTGGACCAGTTTCATCTCCAGCTGAGGATAATTGGACACTGGGGCCAACTTGGAGGCATTAAAGAAAATTTATTCTACTTTTGTGACTTTGTTATTTTTGTGTCACACCCCGGGTCATCACAACGTCCATCCCAATTCGATGTAATAGCCATGTTGTTGAGTGTTGAGGGAACAACGTCTATATCAGCCTTGGAAGCATTTTTTTTTTTTTACTTGGAAGCTTCAAGGCTGCCACATTCAGGGCCTGGGAATTTGGGAGGGGGGATTTCATGGTGGGAATTAGAAGATTAGATACAACAACATTCCTTTCTCAGAGAGTCAAGGACACGTTGCCCTGCACCTGGAGGGGAGTGACTGGGGGGGAATGCCTCCAGTTGGGAAGATTTGATTGGGCCATGTTGGGGGCAAAGTTGGAGCTAATAAAGGGACTCTTATTGATTATCTGACTGTGTGGCCTTTGTGCCATGCCCTAAGTCATCACACTGGGATTTCCTGAAAATCCCATGTAGAGCTTGGAAGCTTTGAAAACAGCAATCAGTTAAGCAACAGGAAATTTTCCACTCACAGGACTAAATTTCCCCGAGGGGAGGCAGGAGGCACACACCCATTTATAATGGTGAGACCTGAAATGGTTCTCACTTTTCTAACTTTTAGGAAGTCCAACTTTTCTTTATTATCGTTTCCGCTAAAAGGAGGAGTAGCAGATATGGTAGTTGTGTTTTTGGTTTTTTTTTTCCCCTTGCTTCCATTCAAGAAGCTTGTCAGATCTTTGGCTTCCTAAGGGCGAATGGAAAAAAAAACAAATGAGGAGTTGAAATATTAAAATGGAAGATGTTTTAATGGTTATCCAAACTGCCAACAGAGAGGAAACTCTTACTAGCCAAGGTGTTGGTGCAGAGACAGCATTTAGTTCTTTATTCCTTTGCATCCTTCCTACATCATTTTTACAAATAAGGGAGCAAGCACACATCCTCCTCCTCCTCCTCCTCCTCCTCCTCCTCCTCTTCCAACACCACTCCCTTCTAGCCTTGATGATGTTACCCAGTCTGGTAATGAAGCGTTTCTAAAAGAAAACCTCCAAGTTCAAAGAGCAATAAGGACCCCACAGTCCTCCTCCTGCTCCTCCTCCTTGCAAACCTCATTCTGTTACCTTGTTGGGTGATGAAAGTTCTCCAAGAAAACCACCAAGCTCAGAGAGCCCCAGGGACTACATAGTCCTTTTCCTCCTCCTCCCCCTCCTCCTCTACCCCCTCCTCCTCCACTCCCTTCTAGCACTGATGATGTTCCCTAGTCTGGTCATGAAATGTCTTCAAGAAAACCACCCAGTCAGAAAGCACAAAGAACCCCTACAATCTTGCGTATGGCACAACTAGGGTTCTTTCAGTCAAACAAGTAAGTTTCACCCGACTCCAAAACCAACGAAGAGATTTCAAAAACCAAAAAGAGTTTAAGAAAAGATCAAAGATCATCCCTAAGAACTTTGTTGCTTGTTGCATTGACGTGGATGTTCTGACTTACATCTTTGGTGCCCTAATCCAGCTTTTATTTATAGAGAAGAAAGAAAAGTTGCCCCCCCAAAATTGAACGTCACTGATGGATCCATGTAGCGTTGTTCCTATCTGGAGCTACCTCCCATGGAGTTTGAGAAGGTTCTGTTTCTGCAGCCGATGGGAAAAAAATCCTGATTTTTGCCTTCATACCAAGCATGAAGGCTCCTTTCCTTCAGCTGCCGGTAACTCCCTTTCATTCACTCTTGAATGTCACGGAAAGGCCAAAGGTTTCCATTCACAAGTTAACAGCAGAACTGATGATAATCAAGAGAGGTGGGCCAAAATGTCAGATCCTCCCTCTTCCTGCGGAGAACCTGACCTTAAATATTCACATTCCAAGGTTGTTGACTTTTTGGGGAAAACAAGAAAATTATATACTGCAGGGAATTTGTGTCCTTTCGGCCCCTTTTTCTTGGCATCCCCCCCCCCCATTAATTCAGAGGGGTTGCTTTCTAAGTCAGGAAAAGAGGGTCATTCAGGGCAATCTCTTAATCTCTTTCTTTTTAATTGCAGCTAAAGAGCTTAGCGTGATTCAAGAATAACACTTAGCAAGAGGTTGCTGTTTTCTAACAGGTAGCAGTGCAATTTTAAGAATCCTGTTTAAAAACCCGCACAGATGGCATCTCGATATTGGATTGGGCTCTGGAAAGGAATTTCTAGATTTTCTTTTCTTTTCTTTAATTTTAAAAAGCCTTTATTAGTCAAATTCTACAATTAAAAACATGTTTCCATTCATTTCAGCGTGTTTGTAGTGGTGTTCACTCACATTGACATATTCTTTAGTATGTAGAATATTACTAAATATTATTGCAATTATTTTACATTCAATTTATAGCATATTTTCATATATTTATGTAGTTGTTTACATAATTATACATAATTATACTTAGTCACACAATATTGTTTCCTCTCACCATAACCTTTCATTCATTCCTCTATTTTGTGTCTACCTTGTAGCCAGTTATACTATAAATTCCAAATTTCGTAGTACTCTGTCTCTTCTCTTTCCTTCATTTCCATTGAAAGCTTATCCATTTCTGTACACTCTAAAACCTTTTTTTATTATCGTAATGTCGGAGGGAATACTGTCACATTTACAATTCTGGACAAAGGCTCTTCTTCCTAATTCATTTCTTACTAATTTTATCTCTTAATGTACCCAGTAGGAATGCTGCTGGTCTCAATTCAATTTTCTGTTTTGTAATTTCCTCCAATTTTGAGCCAATCATTTTAATTTCTAGATTTTCAATGGCTGGGAGTTCGAAGTTTGGACTGGAATTTCTAGATTTGTAGTTATTGCTTTGAAAGAATTGAGTATGTCTGGTTTAATGAAAAGAAAGGCCAGGGGTGACATGATAGCAGTGCTCCAATATTTGAAGGGCTGACTCAAAGAAGAGGGAGTCAAGCTATTCTCCAAAGCATCACAAGGCAGGAGAAGAAGCAATGGATGGAATCTAATCAAGGAGAGAAGCAAACTAAAACTAAGGAGAAATTTCCTGACAGTGAGAACAATTAACCAGTGGAATGACTTGCCTCCAGAAATTGTGTTTGCTGGAGGCTTTTAAGAAGAGACTGGACAGCCATTTATCTAGGGTTTCCTGTCTAAACAGAAGTCTGCGTCTGTCTAAACAAGACAGATGCAGACTTCAGAGGTGAATTAGAACTGCAGAAAAAAACAATTACTACCAACCTGCCTTCCATTGAGGACCTGTATACTGCCCGGGTCAAAAAAAGGGGCTGTGAAAATATCTACAGACATCTAACATCCTGGACATAAATTGCTTCAACTTCTACCCTCAAAACGACATTATAGGACACTGCACACCACAACAACTAGACACAAGGACAATTTTTCCCTGAATGCCATCACTCTGCTAAACAACTAATTCCCACAACACTGTCAACTTATTTACGAAGACTGTATTGCTATTATTCCTCTACGAATAGATTATAATAACACTTCCTAGTATCTATCTCTTCCCACTTATGACTATAACTGTGTTGCTTGTATCTTTACAATTTATAGTGTTTTATTTGTTCCCTAGCATGATTTGATTGCTTATCAGTAACCTATGATTATCACTAAGTGTTGTATCTCATGATTCTTGATGAATTTATTTTATTTTTTCTTTATGTACACGGAGAGCTTATGCACCAAAGACAAATTCATTGTGTGTCCAACCACACTTGGCCAATAAAGGATTCTATTCTATTCTATTCTATTCTATTCTATTCTATTCTATTCTATTCTATTCTATTCTATCTCAAATGGTATAGGATTTCCTGCTGGGCAGGGGGTTGGACTAGAAGACAGATAACAGATAATCAGAGTTGGAAGGGACCTTATAGGTCATCTAGTCCAACTCCTGCCCAAGCAGTAGACCCTACACCATTTCTGACAACTTTCTACATGTCAATTGCCAAACAGATAAAGTAATTTTTCTGTTCTCCTTTTTAAGCCACCTCTTTTCAGAATACTCTGGAATATTTCCTAATTTCTTTTCTTTCTTTTTTTTTAAATTCAGTTTCTCCAAGAAAGCACTGCTGTGATAACTCTGTTGGGGTTTCAAATGAAAGCTTTGTAAAAACAGTTCTAGAGTTTGGTCAGTTCGTTTCAGCAACTTCCTAATGGAGGGCCTCTGCAGAGCATTCTCAGTAAATCTTGCAAAATGAAATATTATTTATTTGGAAAGTTTTTGCTGGCTTGGGGGGAAGAGCAATTACTTTCCTGACGACAAGCCAGACTCGATAAAATAATAGTGCTTTTTTTTTAACCCGTGGTTACAATTATGGGCTTCAAAGTTGTATTGAAACGCTCTTGGTTATTTCCTTAACATGACTTGAGGATGTTCAGGAAAATATAATGGGAATAGTTTGGAGTGTACCACGGACACTCATTCCAGAAGTTGTGTCTGGCTTTTGGATAAGTTTATCTAACTCTGTGACCAAATGCATTTTAAAACTTTCCTTCCTTACTGTGCAGTCTCTGATATTGCAACGGCCGTTTCTGGTTTCAATCAGGATGACGGAAGGAAAAAGAACTGCTTTGAAATTAAAATCCCCTTTGGAGGGAAGACAGGAAAGTTCACAGGCAATAAAGCATTTGTACATTCCTGCAAACTGGGTTGTTCATCCGCTTAAGAGATAACAGCGACGTTGGCTACTTCAAATGACTAGAATATAAGAGAAAGAGAAAGAGAGAGAGAATGGCATGGCATGACATGACATGACATAGCATAGAAATTAGGAATAGAAATAGAATGGCATGGCATCGCATAGAATAGAAATTAGAAATAGAGATAAGAATTATAATTAGAAATAGAATGGCATGGCATGACATGGCATAGCATACCATAGCACAGAAATTAGAAATAGAAATCAGGAATAGAATGGCATAGCATAGAATAGAATAGAAATTAGAATTAGAAATAGAATGGCATAGCATAGCATAGAAATTAGGAACAGAAATTAGGAATAGAAATAGAATGGCATAGCATAGCATAGAATATAATAGAAATTAGAAATAGAAATTGGAATTGGAATTGGAATTAGAATTAGAATTAGAATTAGAATTAGAATTAGAATTAGAATTAGAATTAGAATTAGAATTAGAATTAGAATTAGAATTAGAATTAGAATTAGAATTAGAATTAGAATTAGAATTAGAATTAGAATTAGAATTAGAATTAGAATTAGAATTAGAATTAGAATTAGAATTAGAATTAGAATTAGAATTAGAATTAGAATTAGAATGGCATGGCACAGCATAAAATAGAATAGAAATTAGAAATAGAAATTAGAAATAGAATGGCATAGCATAGCAGAGTTGGAAGGGACCTTGGAGGTCTTCTAGTCCAACCCCCTGCTTAGACAAGAAACCTTATACCATTTCAGACAAATGGCTGTCCAATCTCTTCTTAAAAACTTCCAATGATGGAGCATTTATAACTTCTGGAGGCAAGCCATTCCACTGATTAATTGTTCTCACTGTCAAGAAATTTCTCCTTAGTTCTAGATCGCTTCTCTCCTTGATGAGTTTCCACCCATTGCTTCTTGTCCTGCCTTCAGGTGCTTTGGAGCAGGGGTCGCCATCCTTTTGGACCTCAGGGCCCAGCAAACTCATAATTTTAGATTCCCAGGGACCACTAACTGGTTCTGTGGGTATGGCCTAATTTGTGGGTGTGGCTTGGTGGTCATGTGACTGGCTGGGCATGGCTTGTATGTAAACGTTATAAATATTTATATAAATATTGAATTTTTTATAAAAAAAGAGCAACTTTTACCCAAAATCAGGCAAAGCAGGCATTCAGTGATCTATCTATCTGCCATCGGCTAGCTCAGTCTCTCAAATTTGCTTGCCGTGAGTCTGCACTGAATTTGCTTGCAAGCAAGCCTTCAGTCCTAAGGGAAGTGAGCTGAAGATCTAAAGACTAGCTAGAAAGCAAGAAATCCAACCATTTCCTGCTTCCTAACTAATCTGCACAGCAGAACAGGTGATGGTCGGAAAAAGGAAAAATAGCACTTTAGCAGGCAAGTTTACCGGGTAAGGAGTGAGTGGTAAGAAGTTGTGTTTCTGCACAGCCTGGATTAATTGCTTTGGGGGGGGTGCTCTGGGGGTGAGATTTCTCTGTTGCCCACCAAAATTTTCTCGTGGCCCACCGGTGGGCCGTGGTCCACCAGTTAGAGACCGCTGCTTTGGAGAATAGCTTGACTCCCTCTTCTTTGGAGCAGTCCCTGAGATATCAGAACACTGCTATCGTGTCACCCCTTGGTCCTTCTTTTCATTAAACTAGACATACCCAATTCTTGCAACCGTTCTTTATATGTAGACACCGGTTTGGTCATCTAAACATGTTCTTCCTAAAGTTTTATTGTGTTATTGTTATTATTGTTGTTATTCAAAAGACTCTGCTGTGCTCACAGAGGCTTCGCTATTAACTCATCAAAACCTGAGCAAAGTTAGCTTTACATTTGGGGTGTCCAATCTTGGCAACTTTTAAGACCTGTGGATTTCATCTCCCAGAATTCCCCAGGAGGCAAGGAATTCTGGGGGTTGAAGTCCACAAGTCTTAAAAGTTGTGGTTAGGACCTCAACTCCCAGAATCCCCCAATTCCTTCCCACTGTGGTTGCCGAGGTTGGATGGATACCCCCTGTGCATGCATAGCCAAAAGTCAAAAGTCCCAGACAATTTTTTTTTTTTAAAAATCTTTTTTTAGCCCCAGAAATATATTGGAGTTTCAACATTCATTTGCTACACACACACACACACACACAAAAACCAATGTAGGACAAACACCTGGACCCTATGCAGCAAGAAGAAAGGTTACACGTTCGAGTACTTACGTTTTTCAGCTTTCTGCTACCATCAAGATTCCTGCAAAAGAAAGGAGGAAAAAAAAACATTTCAAAAAAGCAGAAATTCCTTCCAGAGTTTGTATAATGTGACAGGTCACATGTTTCCTCCTAAGCAAGGAGTCAGCAGGATGTGTCTGCGGGTTGGAAAACACACAATGGAAAGCGACTGAAGCCATTTATTGATTTGATACAGTGCGGAAGTATGTTCTCATGCACTGCTCGGAGCCCCCACATCGCTAATATTTGAGTTACCGACGAATTAAATATTTTTCCTCCATGCAAAATCAAAGGGAGACAAGGCGGGTAAAAGAGAGAATAAATATGATGGGGGTCCTTGGGGGCTCTCTGAGCTGGGTTGTTTTCTTGCAGACATTTCACTGCCCAACTAGGCAACATCAGTGTTAAAAGGGAGTGAGGTTTGCTCTCTAGCACTGATGATGTTACCTAGTTGGGTAATAAAAGGTCTGCAAGAAAACCACCAAGCTCAGAGAACACCAAGAACCTCAGTCTTCCTCCTCCTCCTCTTCTCCACAAATCCCATTCCCTTCTAACACTGATGATGTTACCTAGTTGGGTAATAAAAGGTTTGCAAGAAAACCACCAAGCTCAGAGAGCACCAAGGACTACACCACCACTACCACCACCACCACCACTACTACGACTCCACAAATCCCACTACCTTCTAACACTGATGATGTTACCTAGTTGGGTAATAAAAGGTCTGCAAAAAACCCCCCACCAAGCTCAGAGAGCACCAAGGACACACACACACCCTCCTTTCAACCCTGAGCTACACACGTTCTCCTTTCTCAGAGAATAAATTCTTCTAACTGGAATAGCTAGCTAGAGTTGGAGAACCATTTATGTCCCTCAGCCATCATTCAGTTGTTTTAGGGAGATGCGAAGGATAGTATATGTGGATATTTTGTGATGCCTCTTTTAAGCCACAGTGGCAAAGACTGGGCAGCTCTGTCCACGGCCACAGACTTCCTTTCCTTCTGTGTCCATGGGGAAAGCTTCATCATAAAGCAGAGTCAGAAGTCACCCCCAAGCACATTTGCTACAATCTACCTCAGGACGCCGGTGGCTCAGTGGCTAACATGCTGTGCTTGTCGATCAGAAAGGTCGGTGGTTCGGACGTTTGAATCCCGAGTGTCGTATCATGGAGTGAGCTCCCATTCCTTGTCCCAGCTTCTGCCAACCTAGCAGTTCAAAAGCACGTAAAAAAATGCAAGTAGAAAAATAGGGACCCCTTTGGTGGGAAGGGAACAGTGTTTGGTGAGCCTTCGGCATTTAAGACAGAGACGTCTTCGGACAGCACTGGCTATTTGGCTTTGTAACAGGGATGAGCACTGCCCCCTAGAGCCAGAAACAACTAGCATGAGTTGTGGTTCGCCAGCAGCTGGTGCAGAGGCAGCGGAGTTGGACAGTGAGGAAGAACAGGGACCATCAGGGAGTCTGGAGAGGACTCGGATGAGGGTCCTGCATCCGATGCAGAGATGGGGCCAGGGCCATCTGGGAGTGGTGTGCTGACTCTGGAGCCTCTGGAATCTGGCAGCAGCGAGACAGAGGAATGAGGGTGCCTGTTCCCAGTGCATGCTTGCATAGAGCTGCCAGAAGGCAAGAACAGTTGAGACAAAAGGGGGGTTTTGGGAATAAGGCTGGGAGGTGATTGCCCCTCCCATAAGGTATAAAGGACAGGCAAAGGTGAAGAAACCTTTGCAGGAAGCAGTCACTTGTTCGGTTCAGATTCATTCTTGAAGCTCTTTGTACTTCAGTTGGTATCTTTTCTAGTTCATTTGATACTTCTGTTTCTGGCAGCACTTCAAAGGTGGGTGCTTATCTCAGGGAATTATCTGAGATTAATTCCCAGCTGGGAATGAAAACAATTCCCAGTGTTGCAATAAAACAACTCTTGTTTTTAAAATAAGTGTGTGCGTAATGACCGTTTAGGAAGCCTGGGTCAGAACACCTTTCCCTTTACCTCTTAAATGCACAGACAAGAATTTTGGAACGTTGTGAAACTCAGAGCACAAGTGAATCTAGAATCAAGAATTTTGTGTGTGTCCATGTGTGTCTTTTTGAGCCAAAAGTCAGGAATCTCAGCCCTGAGCAGGAGTCTACTATTCTTTGACAGCTCACCATCCAGGAAGCAGCTGGGATAAGGTTTTGTGGGAAACCACAGCTCGCCAAGGAAGGATCTGGCATTAGGAAGGATGTCAGAGTATCTTCTCCTCGCAGCCTATTTGCTTTGATTTTCAGCTTACACTTGACTCATCGAGAGCCTGTGAGCTAACTTTAGATAAATAAAGACCGTGACCTTCTGGATAGCATGTCTATTGAGTGAAATCCAGAGGTTGCCACGATGGGCGGGGTCACCCTTCCAAATGCTGTGTGAGCAGGACCAGTTGCTGGGGCGATATCACAACAAAGGAAGCATTAAGGCTCTCAGCCACTTTAGATGTTTCATTGCATTCAAACTTGGAATGCAGAAAAAGAAGAACCCTCAAGTCAACAGCCCTTTTTCCTTCTTCTTTCATTCTTCTACATCAGGGGTGTCCAACTCATGGCTTGGCTGGAGAACTCTGGGAGATGGAAGTCCAAAATATCTTCGAAGTGCCAAGGTCGAGAAACACTGAAGTAGATACATTGCCTCCAGGAGTTGTGAATGCTCCAACGCTGGAAGTTTTAAAGAAGAGATTGGACCACCATCTGCCTGAAATGGGGGAGGGTTTCCTGCCTGAGCAAGGGGGGTGGTCTAGAAAACCTCCAAGATCCCTTCCAACTCTGTTATTCCATTTTATTTTATTATTTATTTTATTTTATTATTTATTTTATTTTATTATTTATTTTATTTTATTTTATTATTTATTTTATTCATTTTATTATTTTATTTTATTTTATTTTATTTTATTTTATTTTATTTTATTTTATTTTATTTTATTTTATTTTATTTTATTTTATTTTAATTTAATTTAATTTAATTTAATTTAATTTAATTTATCTCATCTCACCTCACCTCACCTCACCTCACCTCACCTCTACTCCACTCCACTCCATTCCACTATTCCATTCCATTCCATTCCATTCCATTCCATTCCTCTATTCTATTCTATTCTATTCTATTCTATTCTATTCTATTCTATTCTATTCTATTCTATTCTATTCTATTCCACACTCCACTTCACACTCCACTCCTATTCCATTCTACCCTACCCTATTCTATTTTCACTTACTTGATCGTTGTTCGGCTTGTGGTCTCCTGCAGATCTCCTGGATCGAACAGCTGAGATTCTTTCAGACCCACTTCCCTACAACCTCTCAAGAACAAGGCAATGTTGTCCTGAAAGAAAAACAAATACGATACTTAGTTTTCCCCAAAAGTCCTTTTTTTTATTTTTCCAAAAGGAAACTGGACTTTGGCTTTTTTTGTCCCTGAAGATGTTTCACTTCTCATCCAAAAAGCTTCTTCAGTTCTGACTGAATGGTGGAGAATAGAAAGGGTTGGCACTCCTGGCAGTCATTTAGCGCTCTTCCTGAGAGTCGTTGAGGCCACGGAGGTTTATCTATGCCCTCGGGGTCAGCTGAATAGTGCAAATGGGTGTGGAGCCTTCTTGGAACTGCTGAGAGGATTGTGTTGTAAACAGGTGGTGTCATATTCTGACCCTGTCTGTTGAGAGAGGGCTGTTCAATCTTAATGTAGATGGCTTCTTTGACCCCCTCTTTCAGCAGTTCCAAGAAGATTGCTGTGATGGCCCAAAGGGGCATGGCACAAAGGCAACACAGTCAGATAAGCAATAAGAGTCTATTATCTCCAATGTTGCCCCCAATGTCCAGGTTACCTTCGGGCTGGAGAAAAACTCTCCCAGGAACAGCCTTTGACTGCAGAGAATCAAGTCCAAAACATGGTCAACACAAACTGTAACTTAAAGTCCAAACAAACCAAACTGAAGTAATTAGTTTGGCAGAGCTGGAGCAGGAATTTCAGCCTTGAAGGCATGGCAAAACGCACGCAGTTGGGAAGATACCAGGAATGCAGATAAGCCACGACAACACAGGATAAAGTCACGTTTGCTCCCAGCAGCCTGCTGCACGCAGCCTGCCTTTTTTTATCAACTATCTTCTCAGCTGCAGCTAATGAAGGGAATCAGGGCCCTTTCCTCCCCTGTAAGCCACGCAACCTATGTTGCTCCCTTCTCCATTCCTCCCTGGGTGCCCTAGGATGAAGAGGGGGTGGGCCTGGGTCCTCTGAATTCCCTCTCCCTTGTTCTACCTCTCCCCTGCTCTGTCCAGCTGGACTTTGCCCTTCCACAGCCTCCTCCACAGCCAACGAAGCCACACTCCCATTCTGTGTCAGGTGTCCACCTTCCTCCTCAGATTCAGACTCCAACAGGGGCATGACAATTGCTTCTCTCCAGCAGTGGGATCCTACCTGTTCCACTACCAGTTTGCTTACCGCGCCCGCAGCTTTCCACACACCAGCGGAGGCCTGCAGCGCCAATGAGCTGATCAAGGCTTTTTTCTCTCTTCTCAGCTGATCATTGGATGGTTTTTTTTATACTACCAATTCAGCCAAACTGGTAGCAATTTTTGCTACCGGTTCGGCTGAACCGGTGTGAACCAATAGCATACCCCAATTGCTTCTCTCCTTGATGAGTTTCCATCTGTTGCTTCTTGTCCTGCCTTCTGGTGCTGTTTGGAGAATAGCTTGACTCCCTCTTCTCTGTGGGACAGCTCTTCAAATATTGGAAGACTGCTCTCATGTCATCCCTAGTCCTTCTCTTCATTACACTAGACACATTAAACTAGAAATTAGGAAAGATTTCACCAACCAAACAAGGGACTACAGATATACCACAGAAGAATCTTCTAAGTTGTGGCTTCAAGTATTTACATCATGAAAGGGCCTCTTAGCAAAACTTTGTGTTTAATTGTTTGGTACATTTAGATTAATCCCACTTTAATGGCAAGACAAAGATTTCTACCTGGTATGTTCCATCTGAAAGCAGGGTCTCTGTTTTTTAAGGGAAGCAGTTAAAAGTCCAAGAATTGACGAAATAACTACTAGTACTGCTACTGCTACTGCTACTGCTACTACTGCAAGTGGAAAAAAAATCATGAAATATTGCAACCTGGCCATTGAAACAACATGATTATGGATGAAACATATCACAGCGATACCCATTGTCATTGAGGCCCTTGGTAATTTTTGGTATGTCCAAAAATTTTACAAAACACATTAAGAAATCACAGTTTCCTGCAATAACACCCAGCAGAACCGCAAAAAAATTGTGCTACTCGGAACATCATACAACTTAAGATGGTACTTGGTTGATACCTGGGATGCTGGCAGCCACCCGTATCAACCATTAGCATCAGTCACTAGTATTTGTGATGCATTTTTGAATGTTCAGTTGACTGAATGTCATGTTTAATGAATATAGTATAAGAAGAAGAAGAAGAAGAAGAGGAAGAAGAGGAAGGAGGAGGAGGAGGAGGAGGAGGAGGAGGAGGAGGAGGAGGAGAAGGAGAAGGAGAAGGAGAAGGAGAAGGAGAAGGAGAAGAAGAAGAAGAAGAAGAAGAAGAAGAAGAAGAAGAAGAAGAAGAAGAAGAAGACCACCTGCAAGAAAATCGCAAGATTTTCAGCATGACAAAGTAGCAACAATGGTGCATTGGAAAATCTGCAAGAAACATCATTTGCCTGCAAGTGAGAACCATAAAGTAGAAAAAGTCATAGAAAATGAAGAAGCTAAATTGCTCTGGGTCTTCAGAATCTGCCACACCTGCTACATAACACCCAGGACTTAACAGTTGTCGATATGAAAGACAAAAAAACGTCGGAGTAGTGGATGTGGCAGTGTCTGGAGACTGCAGAAGAGGAGAGAAAGAACTGGAGAAGATAACACAATACAAAGACCTACAAATAGAAATAGAACGACTGTGGCAAAGTCAAGCAAGGGTAGCACCCCTAGTCATAGGCAACTTGGGTGTAGTCCCAAAACAACTGGAACATCCCTTGAACACCATCAGTGGCATTGACAAATTTGCCATCAGTCAATTGTAGAAGGCAGCTTTACTTGGAACACCTTCCATCCTGCGATGATACCTGTAACATCGTCAAACATCCAGATTTGCCTATCCTAGGTCCTTGGTAAAGACTCGATAGGTAGACCAAAATGCCAAACCAGTCTGAAGTTCTGACTGACTGTGCGATTAATAATAATAATAATAATAATGATGATGATGATGATGATGATGAAATTTCAATATTACAAGATTCTTTGTTAAATTCTGTCAACCCTTATTATTATTATTATTATTTAAAAACACAGTAAGACATTAGTTCCACTAAAAGCAGAATCAGCAAAGGAATTTTAAAGAAGAACACATGTACATGGTTTTACAGCTTTTTCAGAGGTCACAGTCCCTTTGTGTGCCAAGGAAAAAGGGAGAGCGAGCGAGAGAGATGCATGGGGTATTATATCCCTCCACTGAAAACTTAGTAGGGCTAGGAAAGAGGACTAAGCCCTGGGGGGATAAGCTTCCAGCTTGCTTCCCGTCGTGAATATTTACTGGGTGATTTACATCATGCGATGTAAAAGGGTTGGTGGCCAGAAGATTCGGAGAACTATGCTTCCTTGAGGAAAGCCAGGACGTACATTCAGCAAACAAGCTGTCAGGCCCAAAGAATCAGATCCACATGTTAAGATGATTTATTGCTAAAACCTATAGAACAAGAATCTAGTCAATTAACAGCACTAAATTGGCCCTAGATAAAGAGTCTGTGGAGATTTTCAGTGTTCCAGGTCATGGTTGTCCCAAAGATGCTTTTTTCAAGAGGCACCTGGACTTCCTGGGTTTTCTTTGAAGACATTTCGCTCCTCATCCAAGAAGCTTCTTCAGCTCTGATTAGATGGCGGGGAATGGAAGGCTTTATAGTTCTTGCAGACAGCTGGTCATTTGCATTCTTTTAGAGAGTCGTTGTGGCCACTTGGAGGTTTATCTGTGTCCTCAAGGTCACTTCAGTAGAGCTTTCAGCAGTTCCAGGAAGGCTCCACACCCATTTGCACCACTCAGGTGAGCCTGAGGACACAGACAAACCTCCAAGCGGCCTCAATGGCTCTCTAAAAGGATGCCAATGACCAGCTGTCTGCAAGGAATATAAATCCTTCCCTTCCCCACCATCCAGTCAGAGCTGAAGAAGCTTCTTGGATGAGGAGTGAAATGTGATCAAGAAAAACCAGAAAGTCCAGTGGCCTCTTGAAAAAGCACCTTTGGGACACTAGATAACAGTTAGCAGAATTCAAGTGGGAATGGACACAGACTGCAGACTGGGATGTAACGATTCCGGGCTGATTTCTCACTTGGCTCTAATTTCCAGCCTCTGCAGGTCATTCTTCCACATAAGTACTTAAATAAAAATATACACAATAAGAGGTGGAAAAACAAAGGGACTGGATGAGAGTTAAGATCCCTTCCATTCCATATGCCACCGACAGGAGATGCTGGGGGGAGGGGGAGGGGAACCAGGGTTATTTTGACCCGTCAATTGGGTGTTAGGCATACTGTTTCAGGGAACTATGAAAACAGCCTTGATTCTCCAAAACGCAAAACACTGAGTTACATGTCAAATGCTATCTTGCTGCACCAAAGCTATGAGGGATGGAGACCGCAACAGAACCAAGATACGGGCGATAAAGCAAAGAAATATTGGCGTAGGACAGGGGTCTCCAACCTTGGCTCCTGGAAGCCTGGCGGACTTCAACTCCCAGAGTTCCACAGCCAGCTTTGCTGGCTGTGGAATTCTGGGAGTTGAAGTCCGCCAGGCTTCCAGGAGCCAAGGTTGGAGACCCCTGGCGTAGGATATATAGCTTAATACAGAGGGGTGCAGTGGCCTAGAGGTGGAGATCTCACCTCACAATCAGGAGGCTGTGAGTTCGATCCTAAGAAGAGGCAGCTATTTCTCTCTCTGGGTACACTGAGACTATATCAGCTGAACAAACCTCCGTACTGGAGACAGGAAGGGCATCCGGGCATTCAAACACTCTGCTAGCTCCATTGAGTCGCCGCCTTCGGTCCGATCTAAGTATAATGTATAAAATCATACATTGCAATGTCCTACCTTTCAATGAATACTTCAGCTTCAACCATAACAATACAAAAGCACACAATAGATGCAAACTCAAGGTAAACTGCACCAAAGTTGATTGCAGGAAATATGACTTCACCAACAGAGTGGTCAATATCTGGAATACTCTACCTGACTCTGTGGTTTCTTCCCCAAACCCCAAAAACTTTAACCTTAAACTGTCTACGATTGACCTCACTCCTTTCCTAAGAGGTCTGTAGGGGGCCTGCATAAGCGCACCAATCATGCCTACCGTCCTTGTCCTATTGATTATTTTATTTTTTCTTATATGTATCCATTTCATGTATTCATAACTATGTTTATACTCATACCTGTTATCTTGTAAGCGATTGACAAATCAAATAAATCTTAAATCTTAAAATGAAGAGAACACCAGAGACTTTTATTTGGGGCTTAATGGAAAAAGACCTGAGGGGAAAAATGGAACTTCGTTGTTATATACGTTGACGGCGGCAAGAATAGTTTATGCACAGAAATGTCTGCATTTTTTTCCCCTTCCTAAGACCAGCACCAAACTAGGCAAATGTAAAAGACAAAGGAATCCTTCCATGCTATTTCTAGATCACAGACATTATCTTCCCCTCTGTTTGATTGCTGCAGATGAAAATTTACAGGAAGAACCCCACATTTCAACATGAAACAAATGCATGAAACGTTTAAGAGCTAACTGGCTCGCCAGCTGGCAAGCGAATCATACCAAATCTCTTGTCAAACAAGGGGCTGCTCTTCATGCAAGCCCGTCCATCGTTCTTCTCTTCCCCTACAGTTCCAGTTTTCTGCTCTTCTCCTTTGGTGTCCAACAAAGTGATGCTATCTTTCATGTCAAGCCCATCCAGAGGAAGCATCAGCAGGCGGCCTCCAAGATCTTTCCCAACGGCCAGCATAAACACTGAGATGAAGAGATGGTCATGGCCCAATGACCACCGAGCAAGAAACGGGTCCTGTTGATACTCAACGGGTTCTGTGGCAGCTGAAAAGCCCAGCTAAGGTTGCCAAGGGAGAACAAGGGGACGGCGGTAGCCAATACGCCTCTGCACTCCTTGGTTGCTGTTCCCTGAAGCGAGCCACTGAACCGCTGGTGCTGCCACGAGCCTTCATGCCCTGCTGAAGTCCATGGCCTCCTCAAAGGAAGGGCAACACATTCCTTTCCTCCTTCCCTTCAAATTAAACAACCCCTTCTCTCCCGTGTGCCAAAGGATACATTTCCATAAAACTCTTTAATAGTCTAGTGTCGCATTTTGGTAGTGGGGATGCTATTACAGCTCAATGGTTTGGATTCATGCAGCTTTGAGGTTTTCCTGCTGTTATGGGAAACAAAGACGAGAAGCAAAATGTTTAGGTCAGCTTCAGGGTCTCGCAGACACACACACACACACCAGACAATCAAGCTGAGTGATTTTGGATGAGTTCTTCTCTTTCAACCCTAGATTGGGAAGGCAAAAGCCTACTGACTGTTCTGACCTAGGCTTCCCAAGATCATGAAGCCGACTCCTCATCCCGATAAAACCCCTTTTATTTAGGTTAAAGGGAATTCCTCTCCAGCAAAGTCCCGGCCAACAGTCTTTCATGAGATTTCAGAACTACAAACCTTTATCAGGCTTGGAGAGTTGCCAGGCCAATATCTTCCAAACACCACGCTATAGCAGCAATTACGTGGCAAGAAGTCAGGAACAGATCTTCACACTAATTAAACGAACTAATTGTCTCCTTCAAACACCACCCCTCTTTTACTCCTCTTTATTCTCTCTGGGAGGGGCCATTCACCATCCACCCTTACTCCCGAGTCGACCCTGGTTCCTTAACTGTTCCCTTCTTCTGGCAGCTCTGCGCATGCGTACACTGGGAACAGGCTCCAACTGTTCTTCTGCCCCACTGATCTCCGACTCTGAAGGCAGCTGATAAGTGGCTAAGACACGGAGCTTGTTGATCAGAAAGGTCGGCGGTTTGGCGGTTCAAATCCCTAGCGTGTCATGGAGTGAGTTCCCATTCTTTGTCCCAGCTTCTGGCAACCTAGCAGTTCGAAAGCATGTAAAAAATGCAAGTAGAAAAATAGGGACCCCTTTGGTGGGAAGGTAAGAGTGTTCCTTGAGCCGTTGGCGTTTAGTCAAGCTGGCCACATGACCACGGAGATGTCTTTGGACAGCGCTGGCTCTTCGGCTTTGTAACGGAGATGAGCACCTCCCCCTAGAGCCAGAAACAACTAGCATGTATGTGCAAGGGGAATCTTTACCTTTACCTTATGTATACACACAATATAGACTAATCTATCTATCTATCTATCTATCTATCTATCTATCTATCTATCTATCTATCTATCTATCTAACTATCTATCTAACTATCTATCTAAAAGGGTGGGGTTTCCTGCAGTCTTAATACTATATTTTCCCACAATAACACAGCAACCTAATCTTCTCCCATGGCATTCTTTCCAATTTTCTGCTAAGCCTTTAATCTAACAGCTATTTTAAAGCCTACACTGCAAGGAATAAATCTTTTTATGTCCCTTTAAAAACAACAAGCACAACTCCAGTGTAATATATAAAAGATACAGATGAATTGGTGATTTACTCCCCGATCTAGAGCTTGTAAAGTATTTTTATACAACAGCTTTGTTTACACAAGCCTTACCCCGTGGCTCAGGCATTATTGCAAGTTTTGGCTTTTACCTCTGATTTTTGTTTTTTTGTGTGTTATCTTTTCAAGGAAAAACATTCCGGATTCCATACGGATTTTATCTTAGAAACTCAGCTAAAGAGCTATTAAGAGTCAGATCAGGAATCTCTCCATGCAAAATCCTCCATTTCGGATGTCTAAAGCAAGCCCTTGGTAAGAAACAAAGTCTTAAAGTGATCGTCCAGAAAAATCAAGTGCTTACTTTGTGATTCGATCGCCGCATCCTCATAACCAAAATTCAGATATTCAGGAACTGATTCATATTTATGACGGTTGCCTTGTCCCGGGGTGGGGTGGGGGAGGATGGTGTCCTATAATTCCCTTTTATGACCTTTTCTGACAAGCAAAGTCAATGGAGAAGCCAAATTCACTTAGCAACTGTTGTTACTAATTTAGCGGTAGTGATTCACTGAACTGTAGCAGGGATGGGATTCAACCGGTATAACAACCAGTTTGGTGAGCGCAAGCACACAGCATTTGAAAAACCTCCCATTTACAGCTCTAAAACTTACTTTCTACTGCAGCCCAGGTGTGATGACCCAAAGGGGCCTGGCACAAAGGCCACACAGTCAGATAATCAGCAGGAGTCCCTTTAGTAGCTCAAACTTTGCCCCCAATGTCCAGGTTACCTTCTGGCTGGAGAAAAACTCTCCCAGGAACAGCCTTTGGCTGCAGAGAATCAAGCCCAAAACATGGTCAACAAAAACTGTAACTTTAACTCCAATCAAGCCAAACTGAGGTAATTAGTTTGGGAGGACAGGAGCAAGAATTCCAGACATGAAGACACGACAAAACTCACACTGTTGGGAAGACGCCAGGAACACAGTTCAGCAACGACAACACAGGATAGTCACGTTTGCTCCCAGCAGCTGCCGCTGTCAGCATTCAATTCTTATAAACTTTCATTCGCAGATGTGGCTAATGAAGGGAATCAGGGCCCTTTCCTCCCCCATAAGTCACGTAACCCATGTTGCTCCCTTCTCCGTTCCTCCCTGCGTGCCCTAGGATGAAGAGGGGATGGGCCTGGCTTTCCTCTGAACTCCCTCTCCCTTGTTCTACCTTTTCCCTGCTCTGCCCAGCCAGACTTTCCCCTTCCCCAGCCTCCTCCACAGCCAACGGAGCCATTCTCCCACTCCCTGCCAGCTGTTCATCTTTCTCCTTGGATTCAGACTCTGATAGAGGCATGGTATCTGGTGAGTAAAACAGTTGATTCACACACCAATCTGCTGTGCCACACGAATCAGCTCAGTTGCAAAATACAGAAATAAAGGACAAACTAAGGCAGGGGCGGGGCAACTAATCTTTGGAACAACTGGTTCATCTGAATCAGTCTGAACCAACTGAATCCCACCCCTGAACTGTGGCACGAAAGTTCGTAAAATGAGGCAGAAGTCATTTAACCAATGTCTCGCTTAGCAACATAAATTTCAGGCTCATAAATCAAGGAGTACCTGTATACACTAACCCTCGGACTAGCCAGAGAAGAAGCTGATCCTATAATCCATTTCATCAGTAGTCATTTAAGAACAAAGGCAGGACTTGGAACAGCATTGCACAGTATTTTTAATTATTATTTTCGGTAACTATAGTTCCCATCAGATGTTTTTCTTCACTGAGCTCTTCCTGCAGGCTCAAGGGCCAAAAAAATTGGGATAAATCATCAATGAGTTGTTTATCCTTAAACTGTCTATTACTTGCCATGGATAAGCTATCTTTTGTAGCCAGGTTGCCAGCCTAACAAAGCTTTGTTGTCTAAACAAATGCTTTATGTTGAATTCTGCCCAATATTCTAACTAAATATTATTACGGCAGATTGCACAGTCGCCTGGACTGTGGGGGGATTGGGATTTTTGTTCACCCTACAGAGCCCTTCCCAAAACCCCAAGATAGGCAAATGTGGTTGTTGAATTATATTAATGGTATTGTCGCTGGATGTAAGCCAGTGGTGGCTAACCTTTTTGAGCTCCTGTGCCAAAAATTATGTGCTTATACCCCTACACCCCTGCGCATGCGATTCCTGCCCTTACATGCACTGCTAATTTGGGGCCCATTTGAGGCCTTTTTCGGCCTCCCAGAGGCTTGGGGGAAGCCTCTGCAGCCTCTGCGGGCCAAAAAATGGGCCCATTTTGTCACTTCTGGTATTTCTGGAAATATAGGAAGGGATGAAACGGGCCTATTTTTCAGTCTCCAAACGCTGCAGAGGCTTCCCTCAGGCCTCTAGGAGGCCGAAAAAGGCCCGAAACTCAGCTGGGAGGTGCGCACATGTGCAGTGAGGTAAGGTTGTCTGGGACTCGCGTGCCCACACAAATGGCTCTGTGTGTGGCACATGTGCCATAGGTTCGCCATCACAGATATAGGCTGTTCCGAGTAAAGCTGAGATATATTCTATATATTTTGTCTATTTTTATTATTAATGTTTCAAAGTACACAAGGGAAAACATACACCCACCCTTCACTGATGGCACTGGGGAATGACTCTTTGTCCAAGTAGAGATTAATTTGAACTGTGAATTTGTTTTTGTTTTTTTCTGCAGAGGGAACTGTCTGAGTGTAGTTACCAAATTCACACACACACAAAAATAACTCAATGTTTTCCTTTTCCTTTTGTCCTTTGTGGCAGCAATTGTAATACACTCACACAGAGAAAGAACGAGACGATGTCAAATAGTCAGGAGCAGAGCAAAAACATAATTTCCAGAACATGGGAGTTAAAATGCAATGAGCAGAAATGTTTCCTTTGACCTCACATTGGTCAAAATTTCAACGATACCCCCGTTCATCTACTGCGTTCCATCGCACAATGGCCCAGCTGCTCAACTCATTGGCAGCTACTTCTGCGTACCTACATACATTTTCACTAGTCTTTCTCCTGTCAGTAATATAGAGCAGAACTACCGTGTTTCTCACATAATAAGGCCGGGCCTTATTTTTTTTTGACCCCTGAAAAAACGGCTAGGCCGTCTTTTCGGGGGTGACTTAATTTCCTCCCCCACCTAGAGCGGCCCATGTGCACGTATCTCTCCGCGAGGCCGCTTCTATCTGCCCATCGAAACTCCCTAAAGGACACAGTCCCCAGCTGCTTCGGGTGAGGCATGGCTACCCCTGTCCCCTCGCCTTTAGGGCAGACTCTTTTCCGTGAGGGGAGCTCCCCAAGCGCGCTCAACAGCCACTTCGATCGGCCGGTAGAAGTGGCTTGGGGCGACAGGAGTGTGTGTGTGCGCTTGCCCCAGGCCGCTTCTACCGGCCGATCGAAGTGGCTGGTGATTCTGCCTTCAAGGGAGCTTCTATCGGCTATCAGGGTATTCTAGCCTAGGCTACCTGCAGGCCACTCCTAAAGGCAAGTTTTCTCCCCCACCGCCCTTCCCCCCCACCCCCTTTCCCCCCCTTTCTCTTCACCTCGTGTAGTTCTAACGAACGATGTGAGAAATGGCGGGGAAACGCATGCTTTTAATAGGCCTTAATTTAGGGGGCGGGGCTTAATTTCACCTCCTGCCAATAAAACATGGTGGGGCTTCCTATTGGTGGAGGCCGTATTGTTGGAGAAACACGGTAGCTCAATACCCGTGCTTCCCTATGGGGTGAGTTTTTGGGGAAGAAAGTAAAAGGAAAATTCTGCCCATCCCTACCAGCATCCATCTGTATTTATCTGGCTAGTGTCCTGCTTGGATACTGAAACAGTATTTGCTGTGTGAGCAAGAAGGAGACAGCAAGGAGCCTGGGCGTGGCTTAGCTCAACTGTTCTGTAGTAAAGCTGCTTGGTGCTATGAAACTGAAACTGAAACTCTTCTGCTTGTGTTTTGCATTTGGAACATATTTCTTTCCAGGTGGGGAGGGGGAGTAGAACTCCTTAGCATCAGAGCATGTTAATAATAATAATAATAATATAGGAAATACAAATGCTCTGATGGTCATTTCGAAAAATCCTTTCTTAGTGAGTATCTAGAAGCCAAGAGGAACACATGGGCCAAATTTCAAGTTTGTAGGCTTTAGGGTTTTTTAATGATACATGAGTGGTATTTCGCTTTTATATATATAGATAACAGAGTTAGAAGGGATCCTGGAGGTCTTCTACTCCAACCCCCTGCTTAGGCAGGAAGCTCTATACCATCCCAGACAAATGGTTGTCCAATCTCTTCTTAAAAATTTCCAGTGTTGGAGCATTCCCAACTTCTGGAGGCAAGTTGTTCCACTGATTAATTGTTCTAAATGTCAGGAAATTTCTCCTTAGTTTTAGGTTGCTTCTCCCCCTGAAGAGTTTCACTCAACAACTATGTTCCTAACCTAACAACTGCAATGGTTCACTTAACAACTGTGGAAAGAAAGGTTGTAAAATGGGGCAAAACTCAAGTGACAGGTATCTCAGTTAGCAACATAAATCTGGGATTCAATTGTGCTCATAAGTCAAAAACTACCTGCATATAACTTTTCCCATTTTGTAATACTCTACAGACAAGTAACAGAGGGTAAATACACCTAAGTACTCTACACCAGGTGGGAATTCTGGGAGCTGAAGTCCAGCAGGTCCAGAGAGTACCAAATCCATCATTTTTGAAAAGTTATAAGCTCGCCAAGTTACTATTTGCTCTTGCTACAGTTTTGATAACATTTCTTCCTTCTGTATTGGGGAAGTTCAAGAAGAAAAAAATATAATGAAACTGCTAGGCTGAACAAACAAGGAACATTAGGAATACAGGTACAGGAATACTCGACTTACAACAGTTCATTTAGTAATGGTTCAAAGTTACAAGGTCATTTTTTAAAAAAAATCTTATGAACATTGTTGGAGTGGTACAGTGACCTAGAGGTGAAGCTCTCCCCCACAATTTGTAGGCTGTGAGTTCAATCCTAGGGTAGAGGCAGATATTTCTCTGTCTGGGTACATTGAGAATATATCTGCTGAACAAAACTGTACTGGTGACAGGAAAGGCATCCGGCCATTAAAAACACTCTGCTAGCTCCATTCAGTTGCCCAGACTCCAACCCGCAAGGGATTATGGGTTTGGGATCATGGGATTATAGGACCACCATCAGTCAAAATTCATATTAGTGGTCCATGGGATTTAAAACTATGAGTTTGGTAGTCCCTGAGGTCCAAAAGGCTGGCGACCCCTGATATAAATTTAGGTGCCTGTCCTCATTCATCTATTTCAAGGAACAAATAAAACATTATTCCTTTATCCACAAAGCAGTCCTCCGTGGGTTTGTATATGGAAACTTGGGATGACAAATAGCCTGAACATAGACAAAACTCATGAATGGATGGACACACAAACAGATGGTTAATTCTCTTTCTTCGGCTGGGGAGTTAAGCCTGCAGTGCATTCTGCCCTTTCTAACCAATGTAATTTTGCAAGATTATTTTCTAAGCTCTTCTTCATCATAAGGCTAAAGGGACAGAGAAGTGATTTTGCTTTATTTCCTAACCAGATTCCTTTAGCTTTAAGATGGCTCTCCTTATCATTTGTTCCTTGACGATTCACTCCTAAGCAACAGAATGAAAAGGAAGCTGACCCAAATCCAACTTGAAATCAACAGGATTTAAGTTATGCACAACTCTATCTTCGATTGCCAACATTCTCCTTTTCTCAATACTTTGTTTGGCTTCATGTTATCTTTGCACGGAGAATATCTAAAATCCCTTCCTCGGATACCACCGGGTCTCTTGGAACACATCTAATTCTTTTGCATTTATTTTTATTCCCAACTTCTTTTCAAAAAAGAAATAATAATAATAATAATAATGATGATGATGATGATGATGATGCCATCAGCATTTGCCAAAGGCCGAAGTGGAAAAAGAAGAGAGAATGGAGAAAGAAAAAAGACTTCAGGGTTCCCAAAAGCTCCTGGCATTTCAAGTAGAGCCAGGACGGACCGATGCCTCCTCGAAAACCAGTAGTTCATAAATAGAGAGGCAATCTTGGAAGGCTTCTTTCTGTTCCCAAGGAACAGGTTTGTCCTCGGCTTACCACTGCCGTTGGGCCCAAAATGTCTGCCACTAAGCAAGACTATCGCGAAGTGAGTTTTATTCCGGGACTTACAAATTGAAGTTCAGCAACTTTGGAAAAATAAATCGTGTGTTATCCCCATTGTAATTGGAGCCCTTGGAGCAATACCTAAAGGGCTACCTGGCTATTTGGAAATTCTGAATTTATCAGACTTGGATACTCTGATTCTACAAAAAAACCCATCCTACTTGGAACAGCTTATATCCTCTAATGCTATCTGAACAGTTCTTAGGTCCTTGGTGAGGACTCAAGCTGCTGAGCTACCAACCAGTCCAAAAGGCTGTGAATCTCATGAAAGATTTAATAATCCTCATCACTACCACCACCACCATCATCATCGTCTTGTGGGACTTCAGAATTCAGACTGACAAGCACTTTGGCCCACAACACGCCTCACATAACAATAGCTGAAAAGAAAAAGGGTTGGTTCATTGACATTGAAATATCTGGGGATGCACGAATTGTAGACACGCAGCGAGAAAAAAATCACAAAGTATCGGGACTTACAAATTGAAATTGAGCAACTTTGGAAAAAGAAAGGGCTACCTCTCTATTTGGAAATCCTGAATTTATCAAATTTGAATACTCTGATTCTACAAAAAACCACCCTACCTGGAACAGCTTATATCCTCCGATGCTACCTGAACAGTTCCTAGGTCCTTGGTTAGGACTCGAGCTGTTGAGCTACCAACCAGCCCCAAAGGCTGTGAATCTCGCTAAAGATTAAATCATCATCATCATCTTGGCTACAATATGTTCACTCATGGAAGGCATGGTATAAAATTGCCAAACACAAATCTGATCAATTCTTAGATCAGAAACAAAAGTATGGGACACCGGATCTTTCAACTATCTCCATCACTCCAAATTAAACTTTTCTTGGTCTGAGAATTAGTTTCAGGACCCAGAAAGGAATGGAGCATATGCAGGGGTGGGCTTCAAAAATTTTAGCAACAGGTTCTCTGCTCGGTGGCTGGGTGGGCGTGACCATGGTGGGCATGGCCTAGTCGGCCTCCTGCACTACGGTGGGGAGGGGGGTGTTTTTGCCCTCCCCAGACTCCTGAGGCTTTCCTCAAGCCTCCGGGAGGATGAAAATGGTCTCCCTGGGCTCCGGAGGCTCTGTGAAAGCTGGAAACGGGCCCATTTCCAGCCTTCCCAAACTTCCGGGAGGCCCGTTTTTCACCCTCCCTGAGCCTCTGCACACAGCCTGCATTTACCTGCATCCAAAATGGGCCACGTGGGGACTCCTGGGAGGGGCAGAGTAGGTGGGGCCAGCCAGGAGTGGGATTTGGGGGTTCTCCGAAGTTCACAGAATCTTAGCTTAGGGGCTCTCCTGAACCCCTGCAAACCCCCAGCAGCTCAACCCAGAGATCAAATCTCCAGCCTTCTTCATTTCAGAAACACAATGGAGAGGACAGAATTGGCTATTGCCGATATTAACAAGAAAAGCAGAAAGCTTTGCCTATTGCAATCTATTCAGAAACAGAGGGGGCTTGGCCTTTGTACTAACATACCTGAAAAGATAAGATATTATTATTATTATTATTGGTGAACAATCGTGACACTGTTCAAAGATGAATTTGGACAATTATAAAAGAAGAACAAGGAAATAATAAACACGGCTGTCTCCTTTTTATCTTTCTCAAGCAGATGTCCTGAACTAAAAGGAGGTTCGATTCACAAACAGCAGACATATTGATTTGCTTTTTTGTCCTCTGCAATAGTGATGTCTATTTGGAACATTAATTTATCAAGATATTTCACAATGGTAAGCTGGGGACAGCTCTGGTTCTGGTTTTGTATTGCCTGGGTTGACCACAATTCCAATTTAGGAGGGCCAACAAAAAGGAAGAATACAGCAGCATATTTTGTAAGCAAACAAAGACTAAAAATAAAAGTCTGGAAATCTGAAGGCCAAACTAAAAGCAACGGATGCAAACTAGGCAAGGAGAGAAACAACCTAGAACGAAGGAGAACTTTACCTCACAGGGAGGACAATTCACCAGAGAGCAGGGATGTCAAACTCAAGGCCCGCGGGATGCATCTGGCCCGTGGGGGTACTTATTCAGAGTTTTTGCAGCATTAATTCAGTGCCAGAAAAATAAACATAGAGGGCTGAGGCTTCATTTAACATCTTTATAAACATAATAAGTAGATTTTACAATACCAGTTGTAGATTTCTCCACCATGGAGCAAACTCAAACAGAAATAGACATGTTACAAGGACAGAGCTTCAGCAGTAACTTACAGCAGCACAGAAACAGACATCAGTTTCACTTTAGTTCAGCAAGCAAGCAGGAGAGAAGCAGTTAAATTTTCAACAGACAGACGCAGAGTTCAACGTAGCTTTAGAGCTGCAGAGCTTAACATAGCGCCACGCCTAAGCTACTTTTAGTTTCAGTTTCCAGCGTAGGCTACACTTCTAATTTCAGTTTCCAAACTGTCCTCATTGGCTGATTTTGTTGCTATGCCTATTCATTGGCTGACCTTGTTACCATGTGTTCTGACCCAAACCCTTTTCCAATAAAACAAACATGAACCAAAGAGAACAGAAACCTTTTAATGATTCTTTACGAATCCCCAGTTAAAAGGCTGCTGCAAACTAATTAACTTTGATAAGCACAAGCTTCATCAAAACTGTGCGAAGCTGCCAAGAATAACAAATAAGAAATATTTCACAACACAAGAGTCTTCAAATACCAACTTAACATACTGTAATGTCCAGGAGGCTGAGTTTCAAAACGTCTTTGCTTCCTGCAAAGAACGTTCGCTTCATAGCTGGCTTTTACCTATTCCATTACCTTGCAGCCTTACTCCTGAATCGCCCGTGCTGCTGCAACTGCTCTTTCCTATGAGCAATCCTGTGTGCGCATGCACTTGGCACAGGCTCCTCGGGAACACCTCATCACTGCTGCCAGTCCCCACAATCTCTGAAGGCAGCAGTCCACTCCCTAATGGTCCTGGCCCCTCATCTGAGTCCTCGCTCTCCTCAGACACCCACACCTGCTGCTGGCTAACCACAACACCATGCTCTATTCCAGTTCATGAATATACTCTGACAGTACTTAAATCTGGCCCAAGGGGCCAGCCAGGCACTATCAAAGTCTGGCCCATGTGGCTTCTGCCAACCAAAAAAGCCCCTCCCTGGAAGCCCAGGGTGTTGCAGGAGGCCCTGGAGACTGAAAACAGGCCATGCAGGGGCAACACAGCACACACACACCCTGCAGCCTGTTTTGGCCAGCAGAGTGCTGCTGGAGCCAGGGAGAAGAAAGAAGCCGAAAATTGGGCCACATGGAGGCCTGGAGGGGCACCTCTGTGTGGTTCATTTTTGGCCAGGAGATTGCAGCAGTCCACGGAGGCAGAAAATGGGCCATGTGGTGGCCTCGCAGGATTTTGGCGTGGCCTGTTTTTGGCTGGAAGAGTACAGCAGGAGATAGGACAGACACCTCCTGCAGCACCATGGAGGCCAAAACCGAGGTGCTTTGGGGGGGTGCATGTGGTCCTCCCCATGCCCCGTTTTGTCCAGTAGGGTGCTATTGGAACCACACAAAAACCCTAAGCCAAAATAGAAGGGGGAAACAGACTTCCCAGAGGCTTGAGAAAAGCCTTGGGACCCCAGGGGAGGGCAAAGAACTGGCCTTCCAGAAGTTCTGGGAGGCTAGAAATGGACCTCCGGAGCAAAGAGAGACCGTGTTTCGCCTTCCCTGAGGCTCGAGGAAAGCCCAAGGTGGGTGAAAAGTGCACACACACACACACACACCCACTGTGGTGCAGTAGGATGAGTAGGCCCCCCCACCATGGCCCCGCCCACTCAGCAACCAGGCAGAGAACCGGTTGCTAAATTTTTTGAAGTCACCCCCCCTGCTCAAGGACCACCTAAGAGAGTTTCTAAGACAGTTTTGTTTGGTATCTGCTCGTTTCCTGCTAAGCTTTCTACAACTCAACAGATTCATTTTCCATCCTGTCCCAAAGCCCCCTTTTTTCATATATATTTTTTTAAAATATGGCTGTTTACAGGAATAAAGAAGCTGCAAGCAGTATCTTTTCCCCTTTTCCTTAGTTCAGCAATCTCGGTCTCCTCCTCCTTTTAATTATTAAAATAACAACCTACTCGGTTGAAAATAACATGGTATTTTAAACAAACCAAAATCCTTTATTTCCCCCCCCCCTTCTTTGTTATCTTGGAAGACTTAAAACCGTCTGCTAAAGTCAGCAGATGCTTTTGTGTCTCGCCCACAAACACACAGAAGGAAATGGCATTTGAAGAGAGGAAAAGAAAAACCAGACTTGCTTGGGGAAATTGGCAGGTTGATGGAGCCTGAGGATAAACCTTGTGTTTTATCCTCTTCTGCAGAACTAAAAATATTCTGCTTAGGTTGATGGAGAAGCACATGTTTCTTATCAACAATTCTAGCGTGTAGGATCAGAAAAGGAATCTACTTTTCAAAAAAAAAAAATGATTCTAGAGGTAGAATACAAGTAGGTATTGGTGGGCTGCTCCCGGTTTGGACCGGTTCTAATGAACTGGTACAAAAAACCATCAGTTGGCCCTGCACACCCTCCCATGCACTATGCCCATGATGGCAAACCTGTGGCACACAGAGCCATTTAAGCAGGCACGCGAGCCCAAGCCAAACTTACCTGCACTGTGCGCATGCATGCACCTCCCAGTTGATTTTTGACCCATTTGAGGCCATTTTCGCCCTCCCAGAGTCACAAGGGAAGCCTCTGCAGCCTCAGGAGGCCAAAAAAACATTTCTTAGTATCTCACACAAACCCAGCTAGGTTTATTCAGTTACCTATAGTTAAGCCAAGCACAGCTTAAAACAGTGCAAGAATTGCAAGGCCATCTATTGTTAACTGTTGAAAATCAGCAAAGGTTTCTTCCTTGCAAAATAAGGATTAAAGGACAAGGCCCTGGATATTTCCAATATAAAATAGACTTTTGCAAAATAGAAATGGGGTTTAAACACTGCTAATAATGCAAAGGAATTATAAAGCAAAAATACGATGTAATCCTGGGGGTAAAGTCTTTTTGTGTGTTTGCGTGTGTGTGCGGTATGGATGCAAAAACTGAAAGAAATTGTTATTCATTAGCAGAACAATGACTGTCCCAAATATGCCTAAAGTAATCTGCTTTAGGCCGGCATAACATTCTTTCCAAAACAAAAATGGAAACCCTGATTAAGTGCCAATGCCTACACCCATATAAATTCTTCAGGAAAAAAAATGCCAGTTGTGTAATTGTGACCCATTACAAAATGCAATTTTCAAGCTTTTCCCCCTGTAACATTCCACTCTTGGAAAGTGATTTAACCAATTCATTGCCTGGTGTAATCTTGAACACACACACACACACACACAAAACACAACATGACACAACACAACACACAACACTGCCCAAGAGCTCTGATTACACAAGTACTTCTCGACTTACAATTTGTTTAGTGACCAAAGTGCTGTAGCTTTGTCCAAATAAGTCCGTTGCTGTAATAAATCCAAAACACGGACTTAGAGCTGTTTTTTTCACACTTACGACCGTTGCAACATTGGAAAGCACCAAGGACACCCCAAATGCAGCATGATGACCAAAAAGATGAGTAGCTGTTGCCTTGTTTCCCTGAAAATATGACGTGCCCTGAAAGTAAGTCCTAGCTTGATTTTTACAGATGCACCCAATATAAGCTCTACCCCCCCCAAAATAAGCCCTAACCTCCCCAAAAATAAGCCTACCCCCCAAAATAAGCCCTAATTAAGATCCTGCCCACTCCAGAGCTTAGTCAGTGGAAGACATCCCCCGAAAATAAGATCTGGTGCCTTTTTTGTGGCAAAAAAATTATAAGACAGGGTCTTCTTTTCAGGAAAACACGGGTAGGTATTTCCATCACAATTTTTCCCCTCCACCAAATCTCTACATCTCCTTCTACCAAATCAAAGCTCAGAAATAAGCAATTTAATATATCTATGATTTACGGGATCTGTCTTTATTATTAACACTTTCTGAGGTTCTCTTTGAAAGTGGTAGTGGGAACTGGGAGAAGACTCCCAGCTTTTGTCCAAAGGCTGGACTTTCTTTGTAGGCACCAAATATTTTCAAAGGCATAAACCAATATTTAGCCACTTATTGGGAATGTTAATCCAGAGCCAAACTGAGACAGGAGCCAAGGAGTATACAGTTCAGCCCTTCAGTTTCGCCTCTGCTATTTCCTACTATTATTCCTGACTATTAGTCCTACTCCCTTACTACACCCTGGGCTATAAATGTCTCAATTCCCATCGGAATAGGGTAAGGAACTGAAGTCATGCCGTAAATGTCTCTCAACCCGTCAAAGAAAATATAAGCCCCAAACAACAAGAAATTCCTTTTCTCCGGAAACTATTTCAAAGTGGGGAATTAAAACAAAAACAAAAATACCCTGCCAAAGACAAATAAATCATTCTGTGTCAACCACGTCTCTCCAGACTTCAAAGAGTGAGCAAAAGTGGTTGCTTTTGCCACAGAGTTAGATTTCAATTCAGTTCTTTCTCGGCTGTGACTATTTTTGAATAAGGTCAAATTCTGCCTCCATGCGCCCCCCCCCCCATGTGTTTTAGTTCCATCTTCACCCTTTTTGTCCATTTCACGGTTAACTTTAATGCTAAAAAACAAGCCAACATAACATACGCGCACACTTCAAAGAATACTACACTGAGGTAGAATCTTGTCCACCCCAAGGATAAAATACCCAGAGACAAACTGAGCAACGTGGTATATGCAGTACAAAGCAGTGAGATATATGCAGATCTGTACATTGAGGAAACAAAGCAACCACTTCACAAACGCATGGCACAACATAGAAGAACAAACATGTGATGACCCAGGGCGTGGTGCAAAAGCCACAAAGTCACAAAAGTAGGTAAAGTCCCTTTAATACCTCCAACTTGGCCCCCAATGTCCAGTTATCATCGGCTGGAGAGAAAACTCTCCCAAGAACAGTTTTTAAAGGGAAGAAATTCAGTCCGAATCCAAAGTACATATAAATTATAATAAAACCAACACAAACCATGCCGCAACAATTAATGAGACAGGGCAGGAAAAGGAATTTCAGACTTCAAAAGATAACAAGACACACACAGTTGGGAAGACGCCAGAACCCAGATAAGACTTGACAAACAAAGAGAATGCATACTTTGCTTCCAGCAAGGTGCTGTGCACAAACACCCTTTTTAAATCATGTTTTCCCAGCTGCAGCTAATGATGGGAATCAGGGCCCTTTTCTCACCCGTAAACCACGCAACTCACGTTGCTCCCTTCTCCATTCCTCCCTGCGTGCCCTAGGATGAAGAAATGGCCCTGGGTCTTCCTCTGAATGCCCAGCTGGACATTCCCAGTTTCCTCCTCAGCCACTGGAGCCACACTCCCACTCCGTCAGCTGCTCTACCTCCTCCTCGGAATCAGATTCCAACAGGGGCATGACAAAACACATCAAGACAAATTCCATCTGTATTTAAAAGACAAAGGACACTCTTTTGAAGACAGCAAAGTCCACATTTTGGACAGAGAGTGTCGTGTCCGCAAAAAGACGCTCAGAGTCGGTGACTATCATTCAAAGCTCTTTATTTACAATGGGGAACCGAACCAGCGAAAAGTAAAAAGCCCGTGGCTTTTATACTTTTCGCTGCGGCGGCCGCGGCCAATGGCAGCGATTCAAGTCTCCCGCTCTTGGTTTGAACCAATCGCGGGAGACTTCAATCGGGCCAATCAGCGCGGCTCGCCTGGCCAATCAGAAATCCCCGCGCCTTAGCCAATCAAGGCGCGGGGATTTCGAGTATGCAAATTCAGGACATAACACCCCTCCCCTCTTGGTATGGTCCATCACGTGGTGTAGTCACGCAGGTAGGCGGGGCTCCGTCGAGTCCTAGTTGACCTGCGCAACTCACTTGCAAGCTGTAACTCGGCCGGAGTGGTCATCTTTTTGGCTGCTCCTGCCTCTGTGCGAACCGGCTGGATGATCGGGCCGGTTCTTTCACCGTGGCTCCCGCCTGGGCCTACCGGGTCGGTTGAGCCACGGATTTCGCCGCTCCCGCTTGGCTTCTCCGAGTCGGTAGAGCTGGCCAGGTGGTTCTTCTCCGGAGGGGACTCGCGGTGGCTGTGTTCCGGTGAGTATTTTTGGTTTATTTTTTCCTGCGATTGTCTATCCGGGTATTCCCTCCCCCCTTGGTTCGTGTCTTGGGGGTTGAGGTCAGTCGCTGTTCGTGACCTGAGCTGGTCGATGTGTCGCTTCCAGGCTCGCCCATCGATGGTTTGGAGCCGGTACGACCGTGGACCAGTGACCTGAGTTATGACGGCTGGGATCCATAGGGGGTCCCCCGTCATATTCTTTGCGTAGACTAAGTCACCTGGGTCAAATGTCCGGTACCTGGAACTGGAGTCTGGGGGCCGCTCCGGGTTATAGGTCGGGTGTAACCTGTCGAGTGGGGACCTCAGCTTTCTGCCCATTAGAAGTTCTGCAGGGCTCTTGTTAGTTGTGGTATTGGGAGTGATGTGCTGTATGAAGAGGAGTTTGTTGATTTTGTCGCTGATCTCCCCGTGGTCCATTTTCCGGAGGGTCTTTTTCGTAAACTGAACCATCCGTTCCGCCCTACCGTTCGCCGCCGGATGCGCCGGTGCTGTTAATGCGTGGCGGATACCCCTCTCCGCCAGGAACCTTTCGAAATCGATGGAAGTGAACTGGGGCCCGTTGTCTGAGACGACGACGTCTGGGAGGCCGTGCGTGGAAAACAGTTTGCACAGTTCTTTAACGACGGCCTCTGTGGTAGTGGATTTCATGTCGCTTACCTCCAACCAATTGGAGTACGCGTCAACTGTGATTAGAAAAGTATGCCCATTTGTGGGACCAGCAAAGTCTAAATGGATTCTGGACCAGGGCCCCCGTGGTGTCTCCCAGTCCCGGATAGGTGCTGCGGGTGGGCTGGATCTGGTCTCCTGGCACCGGTGGCATTTGGCGACCCATGCCTCAATCTGCTTGTCCATCCCTGGCCACCAAGCGTAACTCCTGGCCAGGGCTTTAGTCCTGACGATGCCAGGATGACCCTCATGTAGCATCTCTAAGACCCTCTCTTGCAATCTGTCCGGAATGACCACCCTGTCACCCCACAAAATACATCCTCTCAGTAGTGAGAGTTCAGTCTGGCGCTGTCGGAATGTTTTAAAAGTCTCGTCATTGTCTTTCTCCGGCCAACCTTTTTCTAACCAGTGTAAGATTCGCGCCAGACGCCTGTCCTTAACGGTTTCTCTGGCAATGTCTGATGCGGTAATAGGTAAGCTCTCGATACTTAGGGTGTTTGTTGTTGGTGCTGGGTCAGGTTCAGAGTCAGGTAAAGGCGAGCGGCTTAAAGCGTCCGCGTGCGAAATTTTCTTACCTGGCTTGTGTAGCAGTTCGTAACTGTAGGCTGCCAGGAATTCGGACCATCTTGTCATCCGGGGTGACAAGATGTTCGGCGTGGCCCGGTTTCCAGCGAGGATGCCCAGCAATGGCTTATGATCTGTCACAATGGTGAACGGGCGGCCGTACAGGTATTCGTGGAAACGCTTAACGGCGGCAACTATAGCCAAAGCTTCTTTGTCCAGCTGGCTATAGTTCCGTTCCGGTTTAGTCAGAGTCCTGGAGAAAAAAGCGATGGGTGCTTCCCTCTGGTCGGGGAGGGTGTGGCTGAGGACAGCGCCGACGCCGAAAGGTGATGCGTCGCAAGTGACAGCTAAGGGCAAGGTTTCGCTGAATTGCATCAGGACGGCGTCGGAGGTGAGGAGGTCTTTGGTTTTTTGAAAGGCGGCTTGCTCTCGTCTCCCCCAAGTCCAGGCTGCCGTCTTGTCCAGGAATCTATGTAAAGGTTCCGCCGCCGTTGCCTTTTGGGGTAGGAAAACATTATAAAAATTCAGCAAGCCTAGGAACGCTTGTAGTTCCGTTTTAGACTTTGGGGTGGGGGCTTCCTTGATGGCTTTCACTTTTTTAGTCGTAGGGTGAATGCCATGCCGGTCTAGAAGATAGCCCAGAAACTCTACTTGCTTTGTACATAGTTGGCATTTTTCTCGTTTGACTTTAAGTCCTGTTTCTTTAAATTTTGTTAAGACTTGTCTGAGTCGGTTTTCCAATTCGGCTTCGTTTGGCGCCGCCACTAATACGTCATCGAAATAGGGCACCACCCCCTTGATGCCCTGTAACAAACGTTCCATCAGGCTCTGAAAGATGCCTGGTGCCACGCTGACTCCAAATTGGAGTCGGTTACACTTGAAGGCTCCCCGATGAGTCACGATTGTTTGGGCTTCCGCCGTTTTCTCGTCCACAGGTAGCTGCTGATATGCCTGGGCGAGGTCGAGCTTGGCAAAGACTTTGCCCCCTCCCAGTGAGTGCAGTAAATGTTGCACTATTGGGACTGGGTAGGCGCTTTGTTGCAACGCGCCATTTAGGGTGGCCTTATAGTCCCCGCAAATTCTCACGGACCCGTCTGGCTTTACCGGGGTCACTATAGGGGTCTCCCATCTGGCATGGTCTATCGGTTGCAATACCCCTTGTTTGACGAGCTTGTCGATCTGCTCGTCAATTTTAGGCTTTAGGGCGAATGGTACCCTTCTGGGTTTAAGCCGCTTAGGGGGAACCCTTGGGTCTAGGTCAAACGAGATAAGGGGCCCCTGGTACTTGCCCAAGCCTCCATCGAAGACCTCCTGGAACTCCTGGGCTAGCCGCTGTTCCCAAGCTTCGATGGTGACGTGGTTGACTCCTGTCAGCGCGATGTCAAGCGGGGCGAACCATTGTAAGCCCAGTAGGCTTGGGCGGTCGCGATCGACGATAGTGAGTGGCAGTTGTTCAGTGTGGCCTTTGTAAGTTATATTAAAGTTCTTGGTGCCCACTACCGGGACGCGATTCCCTTGGTAGTCTTTTATGATGATCTTTTGGGCATGCACGTTTCTTTTTTGTAGTGTGGGCACTAGTCTTTTGATCTCGCGCCATGCAATCATGGAAAGGTAGGACCCGGAGTCCACTTCCATTTTGCATGGCTGGCCTTCAATATGGACTTCTACGTGTACCTTTCTGGCGCCATCGGAGATGGCGTGGCCGATGGTCACCGTCTGGTGGGTCTCTTCCTTTCGCCGACCGTCGCCGCCTCTTGAAGATCGTTGAGCACGGTCCCATCGATCGTCTGGTTGGCGCTCTCTGGCTCTGGGCGGGGAACTTTCTCTCCTTCTGTCGTGTTGTTCCCATTTGGGCGGGCTGCGGGTCTTCTTTTGGCGGCAAACTCGGGCGATGTGACCCCGTCGTTCACAATGCCTACAGATAGAGTCAAAGAATCGGCATTCTGACCTGGGGTGGTCGCCGCCGCACCCGGCGCAGTTGGTCCTCGACCTACGACCTTTTCGACTTCGTTGGTCGCCGCGTCCCGTCTGCACGCGATGTATGTCCTCCTCGTCTTCCGACGTGCTGGAGGTTGACTGGTATTCTCCGTAGTGTGCGGTTGCTTCGTTTCTTGTGTCGGCCGACCTTGCCGGGTTGTTGTTTCCGCCCTTCGCGTCAGATCTTCGCATGCTATCAGCTGACGTGCGGGTTGCTTCCGCGGCTGCGGCTGCGGTAAGGGCATCGGCTAGGCTGATGTCGCCCTTGGCCATAAGTCGGCTCTGGAGTGTAGGATCCCATAAACCGAGTATGAAGCGGTCTCTTATGAGACTGTTCAGACCCTCAAACTCGCAGAGTCCTCCTAGGCGCCGTAGCTCTGCGACGAAGTCGCTCAATTTTTCGTCTGGTTTCTGATTGCGGCGGTAGAACTCGTTGTGCCGTATCAGGATGGGGACTTCGGGGGCGTAATGGCGCCGCAGTATAGGTTCGAGGACGTCCCAGTCCATGGCGGTTGCGTCTGCCGGCTTGGCCAATGCTTTGGCCATCTGGAAGACCTCTGGTCCGCAGTGAGTAAGGAAGACGGCGCGTTTTAGCAGGCCCGGGGCGTCCTTCATTCCGGCGCATTCCAGGTACATACGGAACCGATCTGAGTACGATTCCCAGTCCTCGGCGGCGGGGTTGAAGGGGGCGGGTGGTGCAATTTTCGCCATCTCTGCGCTGGAGCTGGTTCTTTGGTGGACACGGGGTTCGGTTCAGGGGCGAGATCCCACCCTCGTCGCCAGTGTCGTGTCCGCAAAAAGACGCTCAGAGTCGGTGACTATCATTCAAAGCTCTTTATTTACAATGGGGAACCGAACCAGCAAAAAGTAAAAAGCCCGCGGCTTTTATACTTTTCGCTGCGGCGGCCGCGGCCAATGGCAGCGATTCAAGTCTCCCGCTCTTGGTTTGAACCAATCGCGGGAGACTTCAATCGGGCCAATCAGCGCGGCTCGCCTGGCCAATCAGAAATCCCCGCGCCTTAGCCAATCAAGGCGCGGGGATTTCGAGTATGCAAATTCAGGACATAACAGAGAGGACCTCTGATTTCAAAGAGGGGGTCAAAGAGACCATCTATGTACAAATTGAACAGCCCTCTCTCAACAGAGGGGGCACGACATCCTCTATCTCCAGTGTACAACACAGTCCTTTCAGCAGTTCCAAGAAGGCTGCACCACTCAGGTGACCCTAAGGACGCAGATAAACGTACAAGCGGCCTCAATGGCTTTCTAAAAGGATGCAAATGCCAGCTGTCTGCAAGGAGCATAAATCCTTCCCTTCCCCACAATTTAGTCAGAGCTGAAGAAACTCCTTGGATGAGAAGCGAAATGTCTTCCAAGAAAAACCAAGAAAGTCCAGTGGCCTCTTGAAAAAAAAAGCACCTTTAAGACAGCCATGATCTGGATGATTTGAGAATTTCCACATACATTTATACTAATATTTATTACACAGAGTCCTGGACATACAACCCACAATTAGGACTGGAGTTTCTGATGATGAGCAATTTACTTCAATTAAAACTGAGAATCTCACTTTAGCTTGGAAATTTGGAACCCGTTTTGAAAAGGCTGCCGAAAATCGATGGGAGCAAGCCCCTATTTCATAACAACATTTACCACTTTTTTTCTTTTTCTTTTATGGCATGGGGAAGAGGTTGCCGAGAGAAGCAAATGTTCCAAAATGCCTCTGTCAAAATGGAAGAAATCAGAGCTGGTACCCCCTCTCGGAAATCGTGTACGGGTTAAGTCCTCATTCTGACGATCACAATGGAGCCCAAAATTTCTCTGGCAAAGTGAAACATCAGTTAACTAAATTTTCTCCCATTTTAAAACCTTCCCTGCCACAGTGGTTAAGCGAATCACTGCGGGTGTTTCAGTTAGTGACAGATTGTTAAGGGAATCTGGCTTCCCCATTGAGTTTGCTTGTCAGCAGGTCTCCCCCCCCCCAAAACAGATCACATGATCCCCAGAATCATGTTGTCAGAACTATCAGTTCGGCGAACCGGATGTAAAATTAGCATCCGGTTCTCCTGAACTGGTACAAATGGTCACAAAAAAGGGATCACATGATCCCCAGGATTCTGCACCCGTCATAAATACGAGCCAGTTGCCAAGTGTCCAAATTTTGATCACATGCCCATGGGGAAGTTGCAATGGCCGTTAAGTGTGGAAAATGCTGACATCACTTTTTTCAGGGCCATTGTAACTTTGAACGGTCACTAAATGAGCCATTGTTAAGTCAAGGGCCGCTGTACTTAAGTAACCTTGGATTTAGAAATGATTAGGAATAAAGTATCAAATAAAGGAGGGGAAAGGGGTTTGAAAGAGCAACACGGCAGCTTGGAAACCGAGAGTGCATTCCATAAATAATTTTTCAAAGATAGTAACTAGGTGACTGAAGTTTTTGCTGTACAAAATTCTAACTGGTGAGCACGATTGATGACACTTGGCTATGGATGTGTCCCATTGGAGAACAGGAATTACGATAGACCCAGAGGGTGGGGGAAATCAGGATCAAGGGTGACAATGAAGGATGTGTCTCAGAGTCAGCTACACCCAGGCAGTGCCAGACATGTTAACTTCCAATAAATCCTTTTGAAGTTTTGGAAGTTTGGCTCGAGACTCATGATTTAAATGGGGTAACTGTCGGAATCCTGACATAAAGCTTTTTAGCTTTTAATTATCTTAGAATGTACATTTATATTCTAATAAATGAAAGGAATAGAAAAATATATAGAGATGACAGGAAACTCATTTTGTTCATCATAAAAGTACATTCCCATATTCCTAATGATAATAATGTAGAAAACAGATGTTTAATTGACCAGGTCTTATATCTTCCAAATATTTGTTCAGTAATCCATGACTGCAGAAGCCATATTATTATAGTATATTCCATGACTGCAATGAGCCATATTATTATAGTATATTCTATTTTGGCTTCGAGTTTTTGTGTGATTTCCATAGCTATCGTTCATTTTGTAATATCTCGCACAAACCCAGCTAGGTTTATTCACTAAATGAACTACATTAAGTGAAGGGCGACCGAAAAGCACAAAGGAAATATCTAAGAATTTTGTTTCCTGATGGTCGTATCACAAGTTAAAAAAAAAAAAAAACTACCTTTGGGACAGAAAAAAGATCAAAGGAAGCGAGCCAAATGACAACAATAATTGGATATTTTTCTCAATGAGGCTACCCAGGTTTAACAGATATGTTTGTGTTACCTTTTGAGAACACATTTCTGGCAAAACACAACATGGAAGTGAAACGACAATTGAAGGATCTCACTTACAAATACTCACCAGTCCTGCAATGGGAGTTGGTGATCTGTTGATCTTTATGACCAAACCAGGCAATATAGAGTTCAACAACCTGTCACAAGAAAGGAGAGTGGCAATATTATCATCAGTCACACACACACACACGGATTAGAAATGGTTTCTTCTACGCACACCACACCTCTCTTCCCAAGCCTCAAAGCTATTGTCTTGGGATAACAACAACAAAAGTTTACAAAAGCTGGCAAACACGATTGTGCAAGTCAAGATCAGCATCTGCAAAGCTCTTGAGAACTTGGACTTCCAGTATCTCCTGAACTGGAAGTGTGATGAATAGAAGGCATGTGTCCAATGTGGGACAACCTATACAACGCCCACCTCTGGCCAAACAAGACAACTTTCCTTCTTATACAGGCAAAAGTCTTTGTTCTTAGTTCTCTAATTACCTTGTAAATCTCTAGTCATGTAATCTATCTGTAAAACTCTAGTCATGTAATCTAACTAAGGTTTACATTTTCCCTGCAACAGATAGATATTTTTCTGGCAGTGTTAACTTTTCTCCATTGTCTCCCTAATTGACCACTGTGTGTGAATTGTCTTGACAGTTGGAGATAGAGATAGTTATGTGCCAATTTCTGGAGGAAATAGGGGTGGCATTTTTGGAAGGATTCATGAAGGATTTATATAACAGGACCATATACTTGATACAGGAGGAATGCAATTGATTGCAGGCATCTGTTTAACAATGAGTAAATGCATAAGGAAATACGTTCACAAGTTAACATATATTTTTCAAGAGAGCAAATGTCTATAGAGTAACTTTCTATTTAATGCTATAATATATTCTATTACATTTACTTATTATTACTATTATTACTATTCCCTTCAACAAAAAGGACTGTGCAAATAAAGATAGTAAAGGAAATAAATTATTCATGTGTTAACTTGAGCCAGAATTGTATTGCACAAAATTGGAAAAGTGAAGAGATTTCTACTGATGAGAATGTGATTAGGAAAATATTAAGAATGTGCAGAAATGAATAGATTAACGCTTGCAACTATGGAGAAAGAACAAACTGAATGTTATATGACATGGGAATTATTTTATCGATGGTTAGAGAAGAAAAATGGAAGCTAGAAATAAAAGGAGATCAGTGAAATATAGAGAGTATGTCAAAATAGAGATGACTGATTGATATGACTATTAGGTTTCCTATGCTTAATATTATTATTATATGCTTATTAGAAGACATGTTAAGAAGGAGAAATGAATAGGTTTACTACTATATTCAATATTATTATCATAAGATTAGAAAATTAATACCAATACAATGTACACTGCGTTAAATTTTGATTGTTATTGCACAGAGATATTTGCATCCATGCGACACACTGTTTAATGGAAGATGGAATGTTTATATTAAAAAATAAAAAAAAAAGATAAAATAAAGAGGACTGTGGACATTCTCTACTGAACTACCTCCCCAGGCTCTGAAAAATGTACTGAAAGAAACATCAATATTTGCTTCTAGCCATTTTATTATGATTGTTGTTTTGCACCATGGTATTTAACGGAGAGAAAGAAAATAAATTCTTTGCAAGCTAACTGCAGCTTTTTTGGTATGGGGCGATGAAGCCTTGTATGAATGATGTGTTGCATTCTGGGTCACTTACACTTAAGTTCACCGCAATAATTTACACATAAGGTTACTCACTCTAAGGTTACTCATTCGAGGTGCACTGGGGAAAAGTATGTCAAGGTTTATCAGCCAAAGCTGATGAGTTGACCTTGCATGACACTGAGGTCGCAGAGTTATCCAACTGCCAAAGCTAGATTAGGAAGTAGTTCTATGTTGTAAATCTTACCCTCAAGTCCAAGAGTGATCCCATCAATCTCAGAGGCCCCTCCAATTCTAGAAGGCCACTCTTGGAAACTTATACCCAGTGCTATATAATCTTTTAGTATTGTTGACGATATATGCCCGTGATGGTGAACCTATGGCACACTTGCCACAGGTGGCACACATAGCCATTTGTGCCAACACATGAGCTGCAGGCAAACTTACCTCACTGCGCATATGCGTGCCTCACAGCTGATTTTTGGCCGGTTTGAGGCCTTTTTCAGCCTCCTAAAGGCTTGAGCAAGGCTCCTGCAGGCTTTGCAGGCCCATTTCATCCTTCCTGTTTTTCCAAAAATACCAGAAGTGACTAAACGGGGCTAATTTTTGGCCTGCAGAGCCTGCAGAAGCCTTCCTCAAGCCTCTGGGAGGCCGAAAAAAGCCTCAAAAAGGCTGAAAATCAGCTGTGAGGTACAGTGCAGGTAAGGGGGCAGTGGGGGTGGGTAGGAGGGGATTACGCATGCATGTGTAGGGGGCATGGGGGGTGCATTGCCTTCTGGGTGCTGGCATGTGAGTGCAAGCATGCAAGCACGCGCACAATTTTTAGCACAGGAGCCCAAAAAGGTTAGCCACCACTGGTATATGCAGTACACGGCAGTGAGCCATATGTAGATCTGTACATTGGGGAAACAAAACAACCACTTCAGAAATGCATGGCACAACAATCTTGTTCTCCGATGTCCCATCAGGACAAGATTCAGCAGTCCACCTGCATTTAAAAGATAAAGGCCATCCTTTTGAAGACAGAAAAGTCCACATTTTGGACAGAGAGGACCTCTGGTTTCAAAGAGGGGTTGAAGAGGCCATCTGTGTCAAAACTGAACAGCCCTCTCTCAACAAAGGGGAAGGGATACAACATCATCTATCTCCAGTCTACAATACAGTCCTTTCAGCAGCTCCAAGAAGGCTCCACACCCATTTGTACCTCTCAGGTGACCCTGAGGACACAGATAAACCTCCAAGCAGCCTCAATGACCCTCCAAAAAGGATGTAAATTGTAATATCTTGGAGGATGGGCGTAATAACAGAGAAAAGACATTGGATAGTAACTTCAACTCTTTATTAGTGACTTCAAAACAGAGCAATGAGCCTGGCAGCAGCAGCTCCTATTATAGAGCTGGCTGCTGCCAAAGCGTCCAATGACAATGATTCAAGCTTGCCGCGCTTGGAGCGTCCAATCACGGCAGCCCATTAACTAGCCAATCGGATCAGTCTGGAGTGACCAATCCCGACCCGCTGTTGATGGACCAATCAGGTTTGCAGGATTACGAGCCTGCTAGTTCAGAACACAAATGACCAGCTGTCTGCAAGACATATAAATCCTTCTGATTGAGTGCCAAAGAATTGATGCCTTTGAATTCTGATGCTGGGAAAAGACTCTTGAAAGTCCCTTAAATGGCAAGGAGATCCAATTAGTAGATCTTACAAGAAAATCAACCCTGCTTCTCTTTTGGAAGGACAGATCTTGAACCTGAAGCTCAAGTAATTTGGCCACCAAATGAGAAGACGAGGACTCATTGAAGAAGACCCTGATGTCGGGAAAGATGGAAGGGAAGAAGATGGCCAAGGGATGAGATGGTCAGATGGCCTCATCAACGCAAGGATCTTGAATTTGGGCAAACACCAGGGGAAAGCGGAAGACAGGGGACCTGGTGCGCTATGGCCCATGAGGGTCAGAAAGAGATGGATGTGATTTAGCGACTGAGCACCAAAAATATAATCTGTAAAATGAGAGCTGAGTAAAGAATATCTCACATCTTTGGCAACCTCTTTAAGGTTCGGTTTCACTTCAGCAGACATTTAACTATTTAAATAAATCAACCAAAGCTTTCCCCAGCCTTCTCTCAGTACTCAAGATGAATTATTTGGAACCAAACCATGTAGTGTTGGCAAACACCACATCTACACGCTCTTCTTTTGAAAGAGATGGTAAATAAAGTAAGATGAAGATATATGGCAGTTAGCGATAGAACACATCCCTGGAAAACATAAGGCTCTTTGAATTAATCTAGTTTCCTATGGTGTTGTTCGTTGTGAAGTCATGTCTGACCCATCGTGACCTCATGGACAACGTTCCTCCAGACCTTTCTGACCTCTACCATCCCCCAAGAGTCCATTTAGGCTCACGCCAACTGCTTCAGTGACTCCATCCAGCCACCTCGTTCTCTGCCATCCCCTTCCTCTTCCCAGTCTTAGGCTCTTCAACAGGGAGTCCTTCCTTCTCATGAGGTGGCCAAAGTCTTTGAGTTTCATCTTGAGGATCTGGCCTTCTAAGGAGCAGTCAGGGTTGATCTTCTCCAGGACTGACTGGTTGGATCGCCTTGCAGTCCAAGGGACCTGCAGGAGTCTTCTCCAGCACCATAGTTTAAAGGCCTCAATTCTTTGGTGCTCAGCCTTTCTTATGGTTCAACTTTCACAGCCATGCAACTGGGAAAAATGTAGCCTTGACTATACACACTTTTGTTGGCAAGGGGATGTCTCTGCTTTTGAGTAGACTGTCTAGATTTGCCATAGCTTTCCTCCCCAGGAGCAAGTGTCTTTTAATGTCTTGGCTGCAGTCCCCAACTGTGGAGATCTTGGAGCCCAGGAAAATAAAATCTGTCATTCTGATTATTTAAAATTGATATTGCAAGTGGGAAGGGAGAGGAAAAAAAATTGGAGCAGAAGCTGAAAAAGGAGGAGATTGCCTAGAATCCCAAAGAAAGGTATATGGTAATTGGACCTCTTTGATTAAACATTAACCCCAGAAAGAGAAAGAGAAGAAGGAAGAAAAGTATTAATTTTTGGAATTTTTTTTTTGAATTATTTTTGATTAAAAATATTTGTGGTTGTTTTGGGAAAAGTTTCTTTTTTCATAATGGCATCGCTTGTGGATGAACTAAAGACTGAATATCAAAAATATAAAAAAGAAGATACTTTGGGCACTTTGTTTCAATTCTTAGAAATGGCGTTATATACTTATGAAAAGTTGACTATGCAGCAGAAGGACTGGGACAAAGAAGAAGAGGAACAAGAAGCCATCTTTGATGAACAATGGGTTCTTTCCGGGGAGGAGGAGAAAAAGGATAAGAAAAAGGGGATTTTAAGAATTATAAAAACAACCAAAGAAGAGAAAAATGAGCGGAAAGGTGGAGGCAAGGTTAGAAAGCAAAGGAAAGGGAGTAAGAAAAGGGAGGAGGAAAGACAAAGGGGTAAAAAGGGCAAGGAGAAGAATAAGCAAGAGAGAAAGGGGGGAGGAGAAGCTTCAATGGGGGGAAGCAAGATCTAAAGAAAAAAAGTTTATTCAGAGACAATGGGTGAATTTAATTTAGGATAAAAGAGGGATTCTGGAGGGTACATAAGATTGTGGTTTTTATATGTGTATTTAGAGTATAAAATTCATTGTGTAATTTTAGAACCTATTAAACAGAATCCCAAGAAAAATTGTTATATGAAGTACTTTTAAGTTAGGGTAATGAGTTATAGACGTTACTCCAATTGGTGTATAGGAGAAGTATAATAAAAGAAAAAAGATGAATGGATAGTTGGAAATAGAACAGACAAAGAATATTATTGAAAATGGTAATAAGATATGAAAGGATATATAAAGGTTTTGTTATGTTTTTTGTTTTTTTTGGATGTTGTATATTGAAAAAAGGCAAAAAAAAATTAATTAATAAGAAATAATTTGGATTAAAAGGAGAAGTTGGGATAAGATATGAAGTTAAATAGACAAAGTATTGATACTATAATTTGATCTTAGTTTTCTTAATGTTGAGTTTCAAGCCAACTTTTGTACTCTCCTTTTTCTCCTGCATCAAGAGTTTCTGATAGCAAGAGCTAAATAATGGGGATATATCCTTTTTCATTCCCAGGATTAGTAAAAAAAAATGTAGCTTCCAATATTTTATTTGGAAGAAATGTTTGGAGTGAATGCTGAACAAAAAAAAAATAGTCGCATTGAACTGTTGAGGCACATCAGCAACAATGCTTAGGGTTTATTTATTATTTATTTATTGTTTATGTATTTATTGTTTATTTATTTATTTATTTATTAGGTTTACATAGTTGCCCCTCTGAAAAACACAACTCTGGGTAGCTCTCAACCACCATTAAAAATGAGAGAAAAAAATTAAATGCAAAAACACAACCCTGGTGTTTCAGCCTTCCTGAAAAGCCTGTTTTTTTTCTGCTTTTCCCTATCACTGTCCTATGAAGAACCACAATTCTTCAGACACGGGTGATGGGCTAGAATAGGAAGTGGCTGCTGAGAAATCAGTTGTGATGGGCTATGAAGGACATCCAAAACTATGCCCCTGCCTGTCACTCGTGAAGGTCCAATTAAACTTATCTATTGCTACTCAGGCCTAGGGACAGGAATCTTCTCAACTAAAGGTTAGCATCTACTTGGAGTTAGATAAGTTAGATAAGAATTCAAAGGAGGTTGGGTTTAATTCGCTTGAGACTACTTAGGGATTCTAGGCTAATCCCTCTCTTGACTCTGCCACGTCTTCCCCTACAACTGTGTCAAAGGCAATGTTGTTGTTTTTTAATGTGGCACATCATAGCTCCTTTTTATTTAAAGACACTTTTTAAAAAACAGTTGATAGCATCACCATTCCTTCAAAGGAAGTGGGGGTAAAGTCATACACTCCCGTAGCAAAATGCAAAATGCATCTTTTGGCTCCCAGCCCGTCATGCCCCTGGTGGAGACTGACACTGAGGGAGAGGAGGAACAGCTGACAGGGAGTAGAAGTGTGGCTCCAGAGGTGGTGGAGGAGGCTGGGGAAGGGCAGAGGCCGGTTGAGCTGTCAGAGGAAGACCCAGGCCCATCCCCTCTCCATCCTAGGGTACAAAGGGAGGAGAGGATCAGGGAAAAATGTGATTTACTCAGGAGAAGAGGGCCATGATCCTCTTCATGGGTTGCAGGTGTGAGATCTGCATAAGAGTTTGGACCTGCGTGCTAACAAACGCTGGAGACAAATTAGTGTTTTATTCCTAGATGAGGTTGGTCTTGGTTGGTGTTCTTCCAACAGACTGTACCTGGTTATCTTCCTGAAGTTTGTAATTATTTATTCTGGTCTGTCGTGGAATTTTATTCAGTGCGGTTTGTTGTTGGTTTTTGCTTCATTATCTGCTCATTGAATTTGAACTGTATTTCTTTCATTTGGAAAGTTATTTTGAAAATAGTTTAATCTTCAACTGTGAACAATTAAACAGTGAAGCCAAGTTGAAGGCATTAAAGGACCTTTATTTATGTTTTGGTTTTTGTTATATTTTTGATACACTCCGGGTCATTACATAGCCTTTGAGTGTTTTTTTTTTCCTCCTCCAATTATATTATTTCCATTTTGTCTGAAAGTTTTCAGGTTGCACTTTGATAATAACATTTATTGTTGCTTTGGCTCTGGAACTAAGATGAAATTTATCATCTTTTTTTGTACATGGTACCAAGACAGAATAGGCTCCTATTCTGGCCAATGTACTTGTCTGAGTTTAGATTTTTGTCCTGAATGAAGCTCAATATTTTCCTCCAGTCTAAATACCAGACAAATCTATGAAGCCAATAACAACTTGTTGTTCAAATACCCAGCGACATACATTTGAGAAAAGTGTCAAGTTCTTGTCATTTAGTGGCATGGGTCATACATATTGTTCCTGTGAGAACAAATAATTGGCTTATGTATATGAATACAAGTTCCTAACACAACAAAATAAAGCTAACAATCTCTAGTTGAAAACAAACCCTTTCTTTACTAAAAATTGTACATGCTGTGCAGCTGTTCTTACTACTATGCAGCAAATACATTTACAAGCATCCAACACGTTTGACCTCTAGATACCCAAGTATAATAACACAAATAACAGAGTTGGAAGGGACCTTGGAGGTCTTCTAGTCTAACCCTCTGGTCAAGCAGGAGACCCTATCCCATTTCACCCAAATGGTTATCCAATCCCTTCTTTAAAACTTCCAATGTTGGAGCATACACAACTTCTGGAGGCAAGTTATTCCACTGGTTAATTGTTCTCACGGTCAGGAAATTCCTCCTTAGTTCTAAGTTGCTTCTCTCCTTGATTAGTTTCCATCCTTATTACTTCTTGTCCTGCCCTCAGGGGCTTTGGAGAATAGCTTTGCTCCCTCTTCTTTGGGGCAGCCCCTGAGATATTGGAACACTGCTATCATGTCACTAGACAAACACAAATCCAGCAACTGTTCTTCATATTCGTCTGTGAATTGTCCTTCAATATCACATTTCAATTCTTACTATGTTACAGAGCCCCTGATTATGACATTGAACATGTAAACAAGTTAAATTCACTACTAACATCCTGTGGACATCCTGCCCACACACTTTTATCTTTCTTGGTGACCTTTGTTTCTTTTTATTTTTCTTATACATATCAATTTCATGTATTCATAACTATGTTTATACCTATACCTGTTATCTTATAATCGCCTGACAAAATAAATAAATATGTTTTAGCCTCCAGTTCCCTAATCATCTTTGTTGCTCTTCTCTGTACTCTTTCTAGAGTCTCAACATCATTTCTTACAGTGTGGTGACCAAAACTGGATGCAGTATTCCAAGTGTGGCCTTACTAAGGCCTTATAAAGTGGTATTAACACTTCACATGATCTGGATTCTACCCCTTTAGGATTGCATTGGCTTGTTTGGCTGCTGCAGCACACTGCTGGCTCATATTTAAGCGATTGTCCACTAGGACTCTAAGATCCCTCCCCCAGTTAGTACTATTGAGCAAGGTACCACATATACTGTACCTGTGAATTTGTTTTGTTTGTTTTTCTTGCCTAAATGTAGGACCTTACTTTGCTCTAGATTGAATTTCATTTTGTTAGATAGGGGGTTGAAGACCCTTCTGTATCTTAAAAAGCCGATGTTCTGGAGTAATGGCAATTCCTACCAACTTGGTGTCGTCTGTAACAATACAATAACAATACTTTGTATACAAACAATATACACAAAAAGGCCAGACAAGGAATCATGGAAGGAAACTGAACAAGGAGAGATTCAACCTGGAAATAAGGATAAACTTTCTGACAGTGAGAACAGTCAACCCATGGAACAGAAGTTGCCCTCAGAAGTTGTGGGAGCACCATCACTTGAGACTTTCAAGAAGAGATTGGACTGCCATTTGTCGGAAAAGGTGTAGGGTCTCCCACTTGGGTAGGGAGTTGGACTAGATGACCTACAAGGTCCCTTCCAACTCTGATTATCTGTTTATCTACAAACTAATATCCATCCAAACCAAGATTCATTCTTTCTTTCTTTCTTTCTTTCTTTCTTTCTTTCTTTCTTTCTTTCTTTCTTTCTTTCTTTCTTTCTTTCTTCCCTTCCCCCCCTCCCCCCCTACCCTCTCTCTTAATCTTGCTTTTTCCAGGCACAGAATTGTATTAAGACAATTTTGGAACATACAAAAGGAAATTATGATGAACACACAACACACAGAAGCGAATGTATTGGATTGCAAGCATTACTCTATACAGCTCTATTTCTAAAACTCAAATACTCTTCTACCTAGCTCATCTAGTCAGCTGGCAATAGCAATAGCCTTTTACGTGAAAATTCAAAATTCTGTGGTTTCTGAAACAATCTGATTTGAGATCTTAGGGAATAAATAATCGGGATAACTTTCAGAGCCATGGAAATTTTCATGCCACAAATATGCTTTATATGCTGCTATATATACCCGTTGCTTGATTAACTCAAAATACCTATAGATTTACTTTCCTGTTTTGAATTTATTAGATAGCTTGCTTAGTTGTTGTTTTTAATTCGATCTATTTTAATGCTCCTTCTAAAAGGACTGTTTTGATTTATTTATTTCTTTTTAACAGGAAAATGATTACTATAGAGCTAAATACAACTGGGCTGTAACCTTCTTCAGTTTGATACCCTCCACAAATTTGGAAATGCTTACCTCACCATTATCATGATCTCGTAAATCATCTTTAATCATTATCCACATACATAGTGAGCCTCCAATCAGGGAAAACGGGTTTATATATATATATATTGCAATTGCTTCATGTCGTAATTTATTATTCTACAGACCATTTTTCCTCCAGCATGCAAGGCTTTGGCCCAGATGGATTCACAGGAGTAGAATATTTAAAAAAAATAATCTTGGAACCCTTGCTAGGTTGCTAATGGAAGAAGTCTTTCTCTAAAGCAGGAATCCCTCTTCCCCTGCCAGACTCACAATGCAAAAACGGTTTGACTCTCAAAGGAAGGAATCTGTTGCAATGCTTATAGAATACAGGTGTCTCTACAAGCATTTCCATTTTTTCCAGAGGGGAAATTGAGTTCCAATGAAACAAACATTTTCCATTTGCAATCCAGGCCATGGGTTTTCAAAGTTCCTTGCTGTCTGGCTGGTTCAAAAAGCAGCAAAACCTTCAGGATGTAAAGAAGCACAATATCAATTCCTTCTTCCCAAGTCTCCAGGTCCTCTTAATTTGGAGAAATACAGGGAATCTTCTTCTAGTGACTGCTCAAAGTTACGACGGCACCACAAAAAGTGACTTATGATTGTTGTTGTTTTTTACGTGTACAGCTCTTGCAGCATCCCAAGGCTCACCTGATTGACATGCTTGAAAACTGACTTGCATTTATGTGTCCCAGGGTCATCGTAACATCGAACAGTCACTAAGCAAACTCTGATACGTGCAGTTCTCGACTTAACAACGGTTCACGTCGTGACTGTTCAAAGTAAGTAGTAAGAGGTAAGATTCAATTACGTTTGAGACAACCTGAGAAACTGTCACATTTCAAGTCAGGCTGCTTATCTATCATGCTCACTCCCACGTTAATCAGAATGCCAGATATTTTATGTACAGTATCCCACATATGTAACAGCTGCAAGCTAACCATCAATCACTCCCTCTTCCAGCACTGATGAGGTTATCTAATTGGGTCATGAAACAGCTGCAAGAAAGCCATCACGCTTAAAATGCACTAAGGACCTCCAGAATTCTCCTCCTCCGCCTCCCCCCTCATTCCATTCCAGCACTGATGATGTTGCCTAGTTGGGTCATGAAACATCTGCAAAAGAAAACAACCAAGCTTAAAGAGCAAGGAAAACAGCTCAGAGAGCACCGAGAACCCTACAATTCAAATCGGCGTGACTAATATTCTCTTCTGAAGTAGGAAGTGCTGAGGGCCATTGTTTTCCAATGGGAAGCCAGGTTTTGAACCTTGTTCAGCATTGTTTTGTTTTTTTTTAAACAAATTTTATTAATTTTACAAAAACAATACACAAATAATCCAGGCATAACAATTTGAAAATTATTTTCTTAAAAAAATAATAATTAAAGAAGAAAGCCAATAGAACATACAAAATAATTCCAAATTGTAATATCAATATTTACATTATCTATTTAACTTCATATCTTATCCCGACTTCTCCTTTTCATTCTAGTTATCCAAATTATATTTCTTGCTTATTAAAATTTTATTGCCTTTCATAAACATACAAAACACAGAACATAGAAAAAAAAAACCCTAAAACATCTTTTCTGAAGGCTGCTTGATCCTGGGTTGAAACTCTTCACACAGATACAAATTCAAACATCATATTCACTTTATATATCCTTCCATATCTTATTATCATTTTCAATATCATTCTTTGTCTGTTCTATTTCCAACTATCCATTCATCTTTTTTCTTTTAATATACTTCTCCTATACACTGATTGGAGTGATGCCTTTAACTCATTGTCCTAACTTAAAATTACTTCATATAACACTTAATTTTATCTTGGGATTCTGTTTAGTACATTCTAAAATTACACAATAAATTTTATAAAAAAGGTAAAGACTCAACAATAACTAAGTAAAATCCTAAGCACTATCCATATCATTAAAAAAAAAACTAATCGTATATATTAATACTCATTTATATCTTAAGCATTTTACTCTAAATACACATATAAAGACCCAATCTTATGTACCTTCCAGAATCCCCCCCCCTTTTTTTTCAATTAGATTCACCCATTGTCTCTAAATAAGCTTTTTTTCTTTAGATCTTGCTTCCCACCATTAAGGCTTCTCCTCCCCCCCTTTCTCTCTTGCTTATTCTTCTCCTTGCCCTTTTTACCCCTTTGTCTCTCCTCCTCCCTTTTCTTACTCCCTTTCCGTTGTTTTCTAACCTTGCATCATCTCATTTTTCTCTTTTATGGTTGTTTTTTCAAACCTTAAAATCCCCTTTTTCTTATCCTCTTTCTCCTCCTCCCTAGAAAAAAAACATTGTTCATCAAATATGACTTTTTCTTCCTCTTCTTCTTTGTCCCAGTCATTCTGCTGCATAGTCAATTTTTCATAAGTGCATAACGCCATTTCTAAAAATTGAAATAAAGTGCCCAAAGTATCTTTTCCATCTTGTTCTTCCTTTTTATATTTTTGATATTCAATTTTTAATTCATCCACAAGCGATGCCATCATAAAAAGAGAAACTTTTCCCAAAACAACCATCCAAGTATTTTAATCAAGAATAATTCAAAAAAGATTCCAAAAGTTAATGCTTTTTTTTTTCCTGTTTCTACTTCTCTTTCTGGGGTTACTGTTTAATCAAAGAGGTCCAATTACCATATATCTTTCTTTAGAATTCTAGGCAATCTCCTCCTTTTTCAACTCCTGCTCCAATTTTTTTCCTCTCCCTTCCCACTTGCAACAACAACTTTTAAATGATCAGAAATCCATACCTCCAATAAGGGTTTTCCAATTTCTTAAATTATTAAGTCCAATGTCCAAAGAGTCTTTTGTCCCTTGGCTTTAACTTTCAAAATAATTCACCTTCAATGCCCAAATAAATTTCAAATCTTTATCTGCTGTTTCTATGGGGTGGGAGAGTGTAGAAAAAAAAAAGTTTCCCTTTAACAGCTTTCTCCGCCGCTTGCCGATCTTTTTAGGGATACAATGTATCCTCCAGCAATTCAAACAATTCAGTTCCAGAGAGTTTGAGAGATTTTGATTAGCCTGGCTCAGCCAGCACTTTCACTTTTCCTGCTTCCTCCAGCACAATCTTACCCGGTTGCAGGCTTCTTAGTGGCGGCCATTACTGACCGCCGCTCCACCACCTCAGGAAAAAGGGTTTTTTCCAGACGAGGAGGGGGTCTGCGACACCCCCAAACCCCTGTCCGGCTCCCCTCTCTTTTCGGCTGCCTCTACAGGGCAGCCATATCCCCTGGGTCCATTTGGATCGGGGGCACCTCGGCGGCAAGCACAGCAGGAATCGCGGATGATCGCGAATTCCTGCTGCCCCAAAGCCACGCGGAACCGGAACCTTGTTCAGCATTGTTTAAGCAGGAAGAATGGAGAGATATTATTCTCTAGCCATTCCTAGAATGCTTTGAAGATTTAGAGTCACTCTGACAGGCATAATTTGGTAAGGCAGAACGCTTTCCTTTGCATTCAAGGGACTGCAAGATATATCTTTTTTAAAGATAAAACCTCTCTCTGCAATTTCAAGCAGGCTCAAAGTCTCTATCACTGTTCTGACCAAAGCTTCATACCCTTTTTTTCTGATTCATTAAATCCAGTCATCCCTGTCATGCTGAATCCAAGGAGGAAGATGAACAGCTGACAGGGAGTGTGAGTGTGAGTATGGCTCCGTTGGCTTTGGAGGAAACTGGGGAAGGGTAAAGTCCACATGGGCAGAGCAGAGAAGAGGTAGAACAAGGGAGAAGGGGTTCAAAGGAAGACCCAGGCCCACCCCTCTTCATCCTAGGGCATGCAGGGAAGAACGGAGAACAGACCAACATGGGCTGCGTGGCTTTAGGGGGAGGAAAGGGCCCTGATTCCCTTCATTTGGCCACAACTGGGAAGAGAGTTGAAAAGAGATGCAAGCTGAGTGCGGTGTCTTCTGGGAACAAACATGACTTTATCCTGTGTTGTCTTTTATTTTTCTGTGTTCCTGGCATCTTCCCAACCGTGTGAGTTTTGCCATGCCTGCACATCTGGAATTCTTGCTCCTGCCCTGCCAAACTAATTACCTTATTTTGGCTTGAGTGAACTTATAATTACAATTTTTGTTGACCATGTTTTGGACTTGATTCGTTATAGTCAATGGCTGTTCCTGGGAGAGTTTTCCTCCAGCCCAGAAGGTAACCAGGACACTGGGGGCAAAGTTGGAGCTAATAAAGGGACTCCTACTGATTATCTGACTGGGTTGCCTTTGTGCCATGCTGTTGTGGTTAGCCAGCAGCAGGTGCAGATGGCTGAGGAGAGCAATGACTCTGATGAGGGGCCAGGACCATCAGGACCAGTGGACTGCTGCCTTCAGTGATTGTGGGGGCTGGCAGCAGCGATGAGGAGGTTCCTGAGGAGCCTGTGCCAAGTGCACGTGCACAAAGGATTACTTGGAGTAAAGAACAATTACAGCAGCACAGGCGACTCAGGAGTAAGGCTGAAAGGTAATGGCCCCTCTCTGAAGAAGATAAAAGCCAGGTTTGAAAAAGTGTTCTTTGCAGAAAGCAAAGAAGCTCTGAAGTTCAACTTGTGGACATCTTAGTTCGTGTTTGGAGAATCTTGTAAATTAGTCTTATCTCCGGGGTTTTCGCATCATTGACAAACAATTTGGCAAGGCTCTTTCTTGTCAGAGCTAATTAGTGGAAAGCAGCCTTTTATCTGTAAAGGAACAGCATTCGTTATTAAACCTTAAAAGGTGGGGGCTGCTGCTTTGTCTGTGTTTGCTCTTTGGGAACCCAGTTGGGTCAGAACACACACCCCAGGTCATCACACGTCCCTATCTCTGTCTCCAATGGTAAGTTGCAACCGGTTTAACAACTGGTTTGGTGAGTGTGCTTTGCACACCCACGCAGCATTCAAAATCCGCCCATTTTAAGGTTAAAAAATTACCTTCGATGTCAGCGCTGATGAGTAAAACAGCCGAGCAGTGGCAATCTGCTATGCTGTGTGAGTCAGCTGAGCTAAAAAATAGGGAAATATAGGACAGGAAAGAGCAGGGGTGAGTGGGCAGGGCAAACTGCTCACCAGAACAACCAGTTCACTAGAACCGGTGCGAACCTGTAGGAGCCCATCACTGTCTGTCTTCCTATTTTCACTTCTCCTCTTGATGCCATTCTAGAAATACTGGGAACTCTTTTATAAAATCCACAGTCAAGTACCCACATGGAAATCTCATCATTCTTATTTTATTTTATTTTCCTGCTGTGAAGAATGCTTCTGTATGAGAGACGGCCCTTAGCATCATTAAATAGTGCACTATATTTGAAAGCCTCCCTCGGGAACGCCATAAAGATAAAGATGCTATATCCAGAACTGGAGAATCCCCACCAGATGTTCATGGGGGTGTTTAGAAAAGCCACCATGATCGTCCAACTCCTAAACAGGCAAAAAGAGGCTGAATGATGAGCCAGAATTATTTGCTTTGGCTAAGCTTGTTTGGGTTGGAGGTCTTAAGACGTTGCCTTTGGCCTGAAGTCAGTTGATTCTTAGTCAGCAAATTCTGCACAGCAACGTCTGGGAAACTGACTCTTTTTAGCAAAGCCAGCCACTATCTGCATTCTTAGCCCATGCCGAGGGCCATTCCAAGCGCCTGGCAATACATCCCCCCAAATTTTTAAGGTTGGAGGGGGTCCATCAACATGATATATGCACTGTGATGAAGGTTTCTGTATTACTATTATTATTCTCATCCTTCCTATTACCAATCTCCTTTTCTACTTATGACTATAACTTTGTTGCTTGTATCTTTACGATTTATATTGTTTTATTTAGTTTACTAGTATGATTTATGTTGATTGCTTATTTAGTATCCTGTGGCTATCTCTAAGTGTTGTATCTTATGATTCATGATGAATGTATTTATGACTGTGATCATGATTTATCACATATATCTTTGATGTACACTGAGAGCTTATGCACTGAAGACAAATTCCTTGTGTGTCCAATAAAGAATTTATTCTATTCTATTCTATTCTAAGCTTCATTCTATAATATTCTATTCTCAACTTCATTCTATTTTATCCTAAACTTCAATCTATTCTATTCTAAGCTTCATTCTATTCTATTCTAAACTGTATTCTATTCTAAACTTTATTCTATTCTAAACTTTATTCTATTCTAAACTTCATTCTATTCAATTCTAAACTTCATTCTATAATTCTATTCTATTCTAAGCTTTATTCTATTCTATTCCAAACTTCATTCCAAACAATATTCTATTCTATTCTGGGAATGTAAAAAAAAATCTTTGTTACTTACTCACACAGCAGCACGCCATTTTCTAATCCTAATCGAAAATGTTTATCGCCGAAAGTTTTTCCGGTGACTTGCTGTAAAAGAAAAGAGGGGAAAATTAATTGGTTGGATGGGACAGGATTGTTTCTGGAGAAATACAATCCCAACCATGGAGTGTTCGGCTGCATGGCACTATCCAAAGGGAGTGCACTCTCATTGGCCAACCCAACAGGCATGGTGGTGGCTGGAACACCATTTTGGAGAAGACCAGAATAAATTTTTTTGGCTGAAGTGCAGAGATCTCCGAACTTGGTAACTTTAAGAAATGAAAGCTGCGAGAAGATACCAGGGTTAATTTTCCAAGAGTTGGTTACAGTAATTGTTTGTTATACAGTAACTCCAAGGTTAACTTCAGACCAACAATTCAAGCCAACAATACCCCAATGAAGAAAGTGCCAAAGAGCCATCAATAAACACCCCAACCAAAGAACCTCTAAGGTCATCCTCACCCACACAGACAAGGCAAGGCACCAGAATATAAACTGACAGAAAACATCATCCCTTTCTAGCACTGATGATGTTACCTAGTTGGGTCATGAAATGTCTACAAGAAAACAAGCAAGCTCAGAGGATACCAAGCACTCCACAGTCCTCCTCCTGCTCCCCCTTTCTGCAAATCTTACTCCCTTCTAGCATTGATGATGTTACCGAGTTGGGTCATGAAACATCTACAAGAAAACAAGCAAGCTCAGAGAGCACCTGCTAACGACAGGCAATCCTTGATTTACGAGCCCAAAATGTCTGTTGCTAAGTGAGAAACTTGTTCAGTGAGTTTTGTCCTGTTTTTTACAACCTTTCTTTTCACATCTTGTGCCCGCCAGCGGTCAGCAGAGCTGGCAGCAGATTCGGACAGTGAGGAGGTTGGGGAGGAACATGGGCCAGTCCTGGAGTTTGGGGAAGGCTCTGACAAGGGCTCTGTGTCAGAGGCAGAGATGGGACCAGGGCTGTCCGACAGTTATCAGCTGCCTTCAGAGTTGGAGATCAATGGGGAGGAAGAACAGCTGGAGCCTGATCCTAGTGTGTGCATGCACAGAGCTGCCAGAAGAAGGGAACAGCTAAGGAACAAGGGTCGACTTGGGAGTAAAGCCACAGGTGGACAGTGAATGGCTCCTCCCAGAGGGAATAAAAGAGGAGCAAAAGGGGAGTGGGGTTTTGCAGGAGACAATCCATTCATTTGGGTGAAGATCTGTCCCTGCATTCTTGTCAAGTATTGTCTGCTACAGTATGGCATCTGAAAGATATCAGCCGGGCAAATCTCCAAGCCTGATAAAGGTCTGTTATTGGGAAACCTCTTGAAAGACTGTTGGCCAGACTTTGATGAAGAGGAATTCACTGTAAACTAAATAAAAGGAGTTTATGAGGATGAGGATGCGGCTTCATGCTCTTGGGGAAACCTAGGTCAGAAAATCGCAATCGTTATGTGTGAATCGTTGTGGTTTTTAAATGAGTGACGCAGTTGTTGAGTGAATTTCGCTTCCCCAATGACTTTGCTTGTCAGAAGGGACTCACTTGATCCCAGGACCCTGCAACCATCAAAAATATGAGTCAAAAATAATGGAGTGAGCTTTCTAGACATTTCTTCTATTTGCCTTTTTATATATACTATATATAAAGGAAAACTGTCAAAAAGACAACAGAAGAAATGTCTAGAAAGCTCTCTCCATTATTTGAATGAGAGAAAGAAAAATATGTATATTGCTTGGGTCCCATTGAGAAAAACATGTATAGCATTTAACTGAGTTGCATGTAGCAAGAACCATCAACATTGTGGTTATCTTTTAAGTGATTTTAAATACGTTTGTTAGGCTCATATTTGGGGAGAAAATGGGAGGAATTCCCTTTAGGTAAATTTTGAATAGTTTTATTTTAAGTAAACTGCTTTAAAGTTTTTAAAACTTTTTAACAAAGGCTTTCGGTCTGGACTAAAGGTGATGCAAGAGGCATTGATATGCTGTATACCAGAGGTTGCCAACCTTTTGGACCCCCAGGACCACCAAACGCATAATTTTAAATCCTGCGGACCAGAGACCCTGAGAAAAATCCCCTCAAAAAGTCTGCAGGAAAATCCCCCACCCTGTTTTCCTATCGATCGATCGTTCTTTATTTGGGATTGCAGGAAATCGTCTCCAGCTCCGTTCTCGGGGGGGTGGGGCGGTGGAGAGAGAGAGGGAGAGACTTTTGGCTTCATGCAAGGAAAGCAGCATAAGCAGCAGAAGTCTTTCTTTCTCTCCCCCAAACTCCACCAGAAGTGAGTCGTTGCCAGCGCGGCCTCTTGGAGCAGAAGCCTTGCAGGGTCCCAAAGACTCATTTCTGGTGGAGTTGTGGGGAAAGAAAGAAAGATTTTGGCTGCTTTCCTTGCGTGCAGCCAAAAGCAGAAGAAGAAAGAAGCAGAAAGAAACAGCCTGGTGGCCAGGCTAGGAGCGTGGAGTGAGAGGGGCAAATTACCCCCCTCCGTCCTTTCCCCCCTCTCCTCACTACCTCGTGTTGTTCACAATGCAAGCAATGCAAGCCTTATGTTCCCATGGGTCATGTGGGTAGCACAGCCTTGTGTTCCCGTGCAGCCTGGATTAATTGCTTTGGGGGTGACATTTCTCTGCAGACCACCAAAATTTTATCGCGGACCACCAGTGGTTGGTGACTACTGCTGTATAAGGTATGTAAAAAACCCAGACCTGTGTCAAAATGCCAGATCCATGCCAAAAACAACCTGTGGCATGACCACAACATGAAGCATGCTACCCAACTGTTTTCAGTTCATAACCGAGTCTTGCCATGATCTATTGTGTGAAAGCAAACCGGTATTAGAATAGTTTACAGGAGAAGCAGGAAAAAAAGATACAGGGGGGAGGAGGAGGGTAGAAAATTATAAACACAGGCATTGCAAAGAAATGCATTCTTTTCCAGCCCTTCAAGGTGTTGGGAACACCGGGCATTGCCGAAGCCTTAATGAGAGTCTAGCTAGGCCTCTCAAAATGATGATTTGCTTTATAAACAAGATGCATTGCAAGGAAGGAAGGAAGTTCATTTCCACCCTTTGTCTGAGGTTGCCTTAAGTGGAACCCAGCCTGAAAAATAGAATTTGTTTAAAAAAACAGACAGGGCAAATATAAACCGTCTGTTAAGTTTGAGCATGGGCGAGAAGAATGGAGACAAGTTTCTGAATGGTGAACTTCAGCTCTTAATTTACATCGTGACTTGTTCATTTAACATCAGTAAAACCCGCCTTATAAACCTTGTAACGTTTAACCAATAACAAGCTAGGAACACTAGCTTTTATAACCAATAAGAACTCTCTGTTAAGGGCCAATCGGATTCCCCAGAACGGGCCAATCCGATCCGGCCGCTTAACAGCCAATCAGAAGTGCAAGGCCAGAACCCTGCACTTACTCCAAGCTCACACTTTATTAATTATATTGCATACACAACACCCCTTCCCCCTGGTTCCTTAGTTCAGGGCGCAGTTACATAGTCCCTAAAATAGGACGGTTGTCTTTTTAGTCTCTTTGATTTTCGTTGTATCGGTTGGTTGCAATCCCACTGAGGTAGATTGTTGTCTGGCAGTGGGGCTGTCTCTGGTTCAGAGTTCACTTCTACGTCGTTGCCCACATTTTCCGCGATTCCCTGAGGTGTAAACATTTCTCCCTCCAGCTCCGCTTCCTGAGTTTCTATTAAATCGTCATTTCCTTCGAATGGGTTTCCTAGGGCTTCATCTTCTTCCATACCTCCCCCCCCCTCAGTTTGGTCATAGGGGAGTTGCGAACTGGCTGCTGCAAGCCACAACCGTAATTGGTTGATATGCCGTTTCCAAAGTTTATCGTCAAGGCATTGCACGAGGTAGGATCTAGGGCCGGTTGCACATACTACTGTCGCTTTCACCCACAACGGGTCACCCGATAGGTTTTTTGCATAAACCAGGTCTCCTACCTGGAAGGTGTGACAGTGGCCGCTGGATCCTAGTGGTTTCTCTGGTTCATACGCAGGGTGCAACCGGTCAAGGTGGGAGCGGAGCTTTCGTCCCATTAGCAGTTCAGCGGGAGTTTTGTTGGTGACGCTATGTGGGGTGATGTGTTGCAAGAAGAGGATTTGGTTGACCTTGTTGTCAATGTTGTCATAGTCTACCTTTTGCAAGGTTTTCTTCACAAATTGAACCATGCATTCTACTCGGCCATTGGTCGCAGGGTGCGCAGGTGAGGTGAGCGCATGGCGGATGCGAGGTACTGCTCGAATGCAAGTGCACTAAATTGTGGGCCGTTATCGGATACCAGGACGTCTGGTAATCCGTGGGTTGCAAAGAGTCTGTTTAGAATCTTGATGACCGCCTCAGAGGTCGTAGTCGTCATGCGATGAATTTCGAGCCAATTGGAGTAGGCATCGACGGTAAGCAGGAAGGTGTGGCCCTTGGTTGGCCCCGCGAAGTCCAGGTGAATTTGGGACCAGGGTCCACGTGGTGTCTCCCATTCAGTAGGCATGGCTTTTGGTGGGGCGTTGCTGACTTCTTAGCATTTGGGACAAGCTTTAACCCACTGTTCGATTTGCTTGTCAATGCCTGGCCACCATGCGTAGCTTCGTGCAAGGGCTTTCATTCGCACGATGCCGGGGTGGCCATCATGCAAGGTTCTCAGCAGCGCTTTTCGGAGCCGTTCTGGAATAATGACTCTATCGCCCCAGATGACACAGCCTTTCTGGGAGAAGAGTTCGGTCTGTCGAGTTTTGAATGGTGTGAAGTCATCTGATAACTGGTCCTATGGCCATCCGCGTTCTACCCAGCTTAGGACTCGTGCTAGGGTGTGGTCGCGTTTGGTTTCTCTCGCGATATCTCGGGCGGTCAGTGGCGGCGAGTTGAGTGCTTCGATTTGCAGCGTGGTTACCGTTGGTGCCGGATCGTCGAGAGTCTCTGGAAGCGGTGCTCGGCTCAATGCGTCAGCGTGGGGAATGGCCTTCCCCGGGTGGTATTGCAGCCGATAGTTATAAGCAGCTAAGAATTCTGACCATCGGGTCATCCTAGGGGATAAAATGTAGGGAGTTGGCTTATCTCCGGCTATTATCCCCAATAATGGTTTGTGGTCAGTCACAATAGTAAAAACCCTACCATACACGTATTCGTGAAATCTTTTCACAGCTGAGACAATTGCGAGGGCTTCTTTATCAATTTGTCCATAGTTCCGCTCCGTTTTTGACAGAGTCTTTGAAAAATATGCAACAGGGGCTTCGTTCCCATTAGGCAGTACGTGGCTCAAAATGGCGCCCACCCCGAAAGGCGATGCATCACAGGTTATAACTAACGGCAAAGTCTCGTTATACTGCATGAGTACAGAGTCAGAAGTGAGCAGTTTTTTAACATTTCGGAACGCCTGTTCTTCATGATAACCCCATAACCAAATTGCTTTTTTATCTAACAATCGGTGTAACGGTTCAGCGACAGTTGCTTTGTGCGGTAAAAATACATTATAAAAATTGATGAGGCCTAGGAATGCCTGGAGATCGGCCTTGTTTCTTGGCCTGGGAGCGTTTTTGATCGCTTTTAATTTACTTTCGGTAGGGTGAATGCCCTGGCTATCAATCAGGTACCCTAAAAACACTGTCAGTACACAATTTACATTTGTTTTTTTTAACCTTAAGACCGGCCTCTTGGAATTTTTTTAGGACTAATTTTAACCGGTCCTGTAAGATTTTTTTTGTAGGGGCTGCAATTAATACATCGTCAAAATAGGGGACCATGCCCTTTATCCCTTGCAATAACCTTTCCATAAGGCTCTGAAAAATCCCCAGGGCTACACTCCGAATTGCAGCCGGGTACATTTAAAAGCACCTCGGTGCGTCACAATAGTTTGTGCCTGTGCCGTTTTTTCATCTACTGGTAATTGCTGATGTGCCTGAGCTAAATCCAATTTAGCGAAAACTTTCCCACCCCCCAGGGAATGGAGGAGGTGCTGCACCACCGGAACTGGATATGCATTCTGCTGCAGGGCGTGGTTCAAAGTGGCCCGGTAGTCCCCACAAATTCGGATTGACCCGAATGGCTTAATGGGTGTTACAATAGGGGTTTCCCACGGGGAGTGATCGATGGGCTCCAACACCCCCTGAGCTATCAGTTTGTCGAGTTGTTCGTTGATTTTTGATTTTAAGGCAAACGGAACTCGACGGGGCTTTAGGTGAATGGGAGCTATTTTTGGATTTAAGCTGAATGAGATCGGGGTCCCCTTGTACTCGCCTAAGCTGTCCGTGAAGACGTCCCTGAACTCAGAGATAAGGTCTTCCTCCCAGTCACAGCCACTGACTCGGTTTACACCGGCCACTTCAATGCCAAGTGGCGCGAACCATTGGAGGCCCAGTAGGCTAGGCCTATCTCTATCGATGATCGTTAATGATAATATGCTGTGTGCTTCTTGAAAGAGACTCGGACTCGGTAGGACCCGACGACGGGGATTCGATTCCCCTGGTAGTCCTTGAGGATGAGGCGTTGGAAACGGAGATCTTGGCGTTGAATTGTGGGGATGAGTTGCTTGAGTGTCTTCCATGACACCATCGAGAGGGACGATCCCGAGTCGATCTCCATGTGGCAAGGCTGGTTCTCGATGGCTACCATGACTCAGATTTTCTTAGTGTCCAAGGCTGAGGCGTGACCGATAGTGATAGTATGGTGAGCCTCTTCTCTCTGCAAAGCTCGATTTCTGTAGGAGTGGTTTACTGGCTCTCGCCTTACAGGACAGTTTCCTGTCGATTGGCGATAGTTAGCCCCTTTTGAGGCCTGGCTGGGTCCTGGCAAGCTGCGGCAGACCCGTCCAATGTGGCCTCATTTCCCGCACTCATGGCAGAGTGCGTCGCGGAATCTGCATTCAGATCTGGCATGGTTGGCTCCACAGCCAGCGCAAGGGCGTAAGGGCTTCGGGCGAGGGTCCCGGTCGGACCGTAGTCGATGGACCCCTTCTTCGTCGCTGTCTGACGATGAAGAGAGGTCCTCGTGGTGCGTTGTCACGAGCTGCCCTTCTGAACTAGGTGAGATTTCGCTGGCCGGTGGTGGTACCAGAGTGCGGTTTCGGCATAGTTGTGCAGCCGACTTCTTGGTTGCTTCCGCTGCGGTAGCATTGGCAATGGCGTCGGCAAGGCTGATGTTGCCTTTCTCCATCAGCTTGCTTTGGACGCCTGGTGCATCTAATCCCAGAACTATGCAATCTCTTAGTGCTTCTTCTAGATCGGTGAATCCGCAGAGGCATCCCAAATTTCGGAGGTCTGCTATGAAGTCAGCTACGCTCTCTCCCTTTCGCTGGCTTCTTTGATAAAACTCGTGGCGTCTCACGAGCGTAGGCACGGTCGGGGCGTAGTGGTCTCGCAGGATAGGTTCGAGGTCGTCCCAATCCATGGCCTTCACTTCTCGGGGTTTGGCTCGTGCCTTAGCCATCTTAAATACGGTTGGACCGCAATGCGTCAGAAACACCGCCCATTTCTTCCTGGCTGTGGCGTCCTTTAAGTTGTTAGTCTCTAGGAACATTTGGAAATGATCCATGTAAGACTCCCAGTCTTCTTGTGATGGATCGAACGGAGCGGGTGGTACGATGCCGCCGGACATGGTTCAGTTGTTGGCATCGTCTGTCACGTGCTCAGTGTTCTTCGAAGTTTCGTTGGTTCAGATGTCTCCACATCCCATCCTCGTCGCCAGTGTTAAGTTTGAGCATGAGCGAGAAGAATGGAGACAAGTTTCTGAACGGTGAACTTCAGCTCTTTATTTACATCGTGACTTGCTCATTTAACATCAGTAAAACCTGCCTTATATAGGCAAACCTTGTAACGTTTAACCAATAACAAGCTAGGAACGCTAGCTTTTATAACCAATAAAAACTCTCTGTTAAGGGCCAATCGGATTCCCCAGAACGGGCCAATCTGGTCCGGCCGCTTAACAGCCAATCAGAAGTGCAAGGCCAGAACCCTGCACTTACTCCAAGCTCACACTTTATTAATTATATTGCATACACAACACCGTCCATTTAAATCGTTTGTGTTGCTTGATTTAGAAACAGGTTGGCCAGAGAGCCCTGGGCCTCAGGCAAAGGCTGGTTTTTCTTTGACAAGGCCATGCAAAAGGTCTGCACAATTTTTCTGAAGTTTGAGTGGTGGCAAGTGGACTTCATTCGATTTTTTTTTTTTTTTTACTGCTTTGGGATCTTTTGCTGCCCAAATTAAGTTTCCTCAAATAGTGAAACAGGTTTTTCTTATGCTTAGATAGGGCATTCGCTCCATTAATATACCACAGGATAGACTTAAACATCTCCATTTTTAAGCACCGTAATAGGTTCCTGTACAACTACTGTGTTTCCCCGAAAATAAGACCCTGTCATATTTTTTTTTGCCACCAAAAAAGGTACCAGGTCTTACTTTCGGGGGATGTCACCCACTGACTAACCTCACCTGCGCACGTCGCCCCCGGCCTCCTTTTCGCTGTCAGAGGCCTTCAGGAACTTCTTCTGCGGCCGGCAAGGCTTTCCTGAAGGTCTCTGCAGGGGATCGATCCTGAGTTTTGTTATCAGCTCCAGAGGCCTTCAGGAAAGCCTTTTCTAGCCTTGCCGGCTGCAGAAAAACTGGGCCAGCAAGGCAGGTGCCGGGGTATCCGAGGCCTGGCTACAACTCTCGAAAGATAAGTAGTAGGGCAGCTCCACCCTCCCATCCCCACCCTAGCTTAATTTGTACCCATCCACTCTGGAGTGGGCGGGATCTTAATTAGGGCTTATTTTGGGGGTAGGGCTTATATTGGGCACATGTGTAAAAATCAAGCTAGGACTTACTTTCAGGGTAGGTCATATTTTGGGGGAAACAGGGTATCTTGGCCACATCTTTTTCTTTCTGCTTCTCTCTGCCATGTCACCTTTTTAATGGCACCTTTTGTGTCACTGACTTCTTCTTCTCTAGGCCCATTTTTCCACATGGATTTGGAATTCATTTGTATCTGATCAAAAAATATTAGGCTTTCTCTATGGAAGTCAGCCTAAATCTTTGCTCATGGTAAGTATCACCCCTTCCAGGTTGTCCCAGATTGTCCTCTGTTTCAGGATATCAGTAAGCATTACTTTTTTCCTCAAAATTTGGACTGGAATTTCCTTCAGAACAAATAATATCTATAATATTATCCATTTTCAGCCTGTTTTTAAAATGGCAATCCAAAACCTGATCTATTTAATTTGTATTTTATATATAAATATAGATATAGACATAAATATAAAAGCCAAGTACCACTCACGAAATCTTCAGAATCTTAAAGCCTACAAATTTGAAATTTGGCACATATGTTTCTCTTGGGTTCTAGGTGCTCGCTAAAAAAGGATTTTTTAAAATGACCATCAGAGCATTAGCATTTCTTAATACAACAATTAACATGCTCTGATGCTAAGGAATTCTACTCCCCCCTCCCCACCTGAAAAGAACTCAGTTCCAACTGCCAGTTGCCTCACATTCCGTTACCTCAGTTCAAACTGTCAGACGTTCCATTCCTTCACTCAGGAGCGACCTGGGGCTCTTTATAGTACTAAACGTCGGTACCTCACCAAAATGTCTGCCTTCCACCTATGGAACTGCTTCTGGACTCAAGATGAATCTGTTACACCAGTTGAACCCCACCACTGCATTAAAGACATAAAGTGTTCTTTCATCACATATTAGCTCCCTATAGTTTAACTTGATAATACACAATTATTTTGCTGTAAGAGATGATGACGCTTATTAGCTGCAAACCTGAACACAACTTACCATGCGGTCAGCAGCTTTCAGCCAAGTCACTGGAACTTATTTCTGGGTAAACATGCATGCTCTGGAAACAGGGTGTAAAATTACAACTTAAATCCCTTAATTTATACAAAGGAGAGGGGGGAATACTTAAGAGCTAAAACATTTTCTTTGTTATTCTATTTCCAAGCCCCAAGCCAAAACATGTTGATGTTTACTTCAATACTAATACAGAAAATTTATAGTGTGGGGTTTTTTGGTCGTGATTTCAAAACCAGATATGTCTTTAAAGTTTATTTTATGTTGGAGAGTTAAAAGCCTTGAAAAATAAAAGGTCGGAATTAATTAATTGGACTTCTGAATCTGCTTTATTACATCCAAAAGCTGTGCTTCAAATGCAGATCACATATGGTATTTCCCATCCTTCAGAAAGGTCTATGTCTGTCTCATTTAATCAGGAAATGTTGACGTGCGTTTCCCATGTCACTTCACTCTTATGGATTTATTTTTCTTATTAAGAAAAATTTATGTGGCTACCAAACTCATTCAAGGTGACTGGGCAGCTGGCAGAAACAAAATCTCAAATACAAAACCAAATGACCCCCCTCATCTTCTGGGGACAGCAATCAATCTATTTGATGGTTGCCTATCTTCCTGGGGTCCTGTGATGACCCTGGGTGGGATACAAAACAAACAAAGTCACAGAAAACAGGTGAAGCCCCTTTTATTCCTTCCATTTGCTTCCAAGCTCCAAATATCTTTGACTGGAGACAAAGAAAACTCCCACACAGTTACACGAAGAAGGAAAAAAGCAACACAAACCAGGTAAGATAAGGGCTGGAGGATGTCCACAGATAACACACACTGGGAAGGACGCCAAATTCAGAGAGGAACTATAAAGATATTTACACCATTTGTTTTCTGCATTTGCCAGTACGCAGGTCCAAACTCTTATTCAGTTGTCACACCTGAAGCCCTTGAAGAGGATCAAGGCCCTTTCCTCCCAAGTAGATCACATCTCTCCCTTATCCTCTCCTGCCTGCATGCCTTAGGATGGAGAGGGGATGGGCCTGGGTCTTCCTCTGACTGCTCAACCGGCTTTTGCCCTTCCCGAGCCTCCTCCACAACCTCGGAGCCACACTTCCACTCCCTGTGGCTGTTCCTCCTTTCCCTCAGAGTCAGTCTCCACCAGGGGCATGACAGGTGCTCTCAGGCCTCTAGCAGGACCAGAACACAGAATAATTGTGTTGGATGGGACCTTGGAGGTCTTCTAGTCCAACCCCCTGCTCAGGCAGGAAACCCTATATCCTATTTTAGACAAATGTCTTCTTAAAAGCTTCCAGCATTGGAGCATTCACAACTTCTGGAGGCAAGTCCAATTAATTGTTCTATCAAGAAACCAGGTCTTTCAGAATGTTTCAAAACCAAGGCCAATCTTATCCTTACGAGGTTGAGGTTCCACAGAGAGGGAGCCACCACGGAGAAGGCCTTGCTTCTTGATCCAACATGACAGGCCTCCTCAAGGAAAAGGGCCCTCCTGCACATATCTACAGGAAACACTGATTGGCAAAGAAAAGTTTCTCCAATGCAGTGGTGGGATTTAACCGGTGTAACAACCGATTCGGTGAGCCCGCTCTCACCAAGTGAACTACCAGTTTGCATTGTGATTTTGTAAAGCCTAGGTCAGAATGGGGGGGGTGGGGTGGGAGGAGAGAGAGAAAGACTGGGCCATGCAAGAGGCTGGCTGGAACACATGGGCATACATATGCAGCTCAATTGGTGCAATTAGATTTGCCTGTGTGTACATGCTCGTTGGCCCGCTGCTTGCAGAAACTGAGTTGCACACTTGCGTACTGCTTATAGGCCATGGGCTGGTAGTGGGAGCTGTGACCCGGTGGGGGTTAGGGACCCTCTGATCTACTTCATGTCTTATGCCAAACCCTCTGATCTACTTCATGTCTTATGCCAAACGCACACACACACACACACAAAAAGCAATGGACATGCTTGAAAACAACATGAAGCGGATGTTACTCAGCAACCCCCTGTGAATCTACAGATGTAAGACACGCCATGACCACTCACACACACCCCTGGCTATGTCCTTGCCTTCCAGATGTCAGAGCTCTCCAAAGCTATCAACACTGCTTTAAAAGGAACCAGATGGCCAAGTTTACTGCTCCGTTTTAGGCTGTAATTATTTATAATCATAAGATCAAGTTTGTAAACATTGACCGGCCAGCCTATTAGTACTCTGCGAAGATGGGAGGTTATAAGCTCTATAAGTGATCAGCCTCCAAGAGACATGAAATCTCTCTCTCCCTCTCTCGGCCTCCGTTGCTTCTCTTTTGTCAACTCATAAAGTATTTCTATGGTCTTGTTAGAGTTGCCAACAGAAAGGGAGGGGGAGCAGAATATCCATCTACCTATCCCCAACCTTCATCCATCCATCCATTCAGCTATCATCCTTCCTTCCATCCATCATTCTTCCATCATCCATCCATCCATCCATCATCCATCCTTCCCTCATCCATCCATCCATCCCTCATCCCTCATCCATCCATCCATTATCCATCCATCTTATCCATCATCCATCCATCTATCCATTCATCCAACCATCATCCATCCATGCAAGCGTCATCCACCCATCCATCATCTTTCCATCCATCATCCATCCATCATCTATCCATCCATCAGTCATCCATCAACTATCCATCCATCCATCCAACCATCAATAATGGCTCTCACACTTTTTCTTTCTGAAATAATTCAACCTCTAAAGCATAAATTCAATTATTATTTTTTTTCACCCAAAGGTCTATAGTCTAAAAGCTTTTCCGGTCAGCCCTAAATACAGATATTGTCTTTTGACTAATTAAGGAAGTCATTTTAGCCTATCTCAGGAAGTTCATCAAGCATTCCTCCGTTGAGGATAGTGCCACCAAATCTTTCCATCTTTGTGCCTATTAATAGTCTCATTGCAGTTATCAAACATAAAAACAAAGCTCCATTGTTTCTTTTTCCAGCTGTTTTTCCATCAATCCCAAAACAAAATGCTTCCAGTTTCAATTGCATATTTATCCTAAATAACCTCTGAATTAATGGATTTGCAGCCAAACTTTTCCAGCTTTCCTGTATGTCAAACAAGCATGATACAAATCTCCCTTCATCTCGTTTCCGTTTCTGATATAGGTTTCAGATACTTTTATAAGGGGGGCCCTAAATTTATGGACACAATCGAGCCTAAAATGTATGTTGCTAAATTAGGATATTTGTTAAGTGAGTTTTGCTCTGTTTTATTACATTTCCAGCCACCGTTTTTAAGTGAATCTTGGCTTCCCCGCTGACTTTGTCTGTCAAAAAGTTACAAAAGTTAATCATGCGACTCCCAGGGACACTGCTACCGTCTAAATATGAACCAGTTGCCAATGCTGTAAGTGTGAAAAACAGTCAGAAGTCACAGTGCCATTGTAACTTCAGTCACTAAAAGAACCTTTGAAATCAAAGACTACCTGAATATCTCTGGAAAAAAGGAAAGATGCAATTGTTTTAACCAAAAAGAAGAAGAAAAAAGTTCATTCGTTCAACAAAGTACCTTTGCGTGAATTTTCCGCCACTTTTGAAATTGTCCCCATTTTTTATTTAACTTTCAAGTTGAGAATTTTTACAAGAGAACTGAGAATAATTTTAAAGCTGTGGGTTTTTAAAAATGTCTTTAACACATTTTTGCAAAAAAGAAAAAAACAACCCAAAAATTATTTTTTTCGAACAGTGATTTAAAACTCTGCCTGGAAATAAACTGGCAAGCCAGCACAAATTTTTCACCACTGATGAAATGCGTTTAGTACTCTTTGTCCCCATTAAAAACCACCCCATTCAATTTTGATCCAAATATATTGTATGATTAATCTTTATGTATAAAGATTTGTGTGTAAATATGTATCAGATATGTATAAAGCATATGTATGTATCTGACATATGTGTTCCTTTCATGAACAGGCTATGACCAGTTCTAGTCACCACAATATAAAAAAAAGTTAAGACTTTGGATTTTCTTTCTTTCTTTTTCTTTTCTTCCTTCCTTCGTTCCTTCCATCTCTTTCTCCCCCCTTCCTTCCTCTTTATAACTTCCTATTTCCTCCATTTCCCTGGCTGAAGTGGTTCTTTCTTTCTTTTTCTTTCTTTCTTTGCTTCTTTCCTCCCTTCTCTCTCTCTCTCTCTCCCTCTTCCTTCCTCTTTAAAACATCCTATTTCCTCCATTTGTCTGGCTGAGGTGGTTCTTTCTTTCTTTTTCTTTCTCCTTCCTTCTTTCTCTCTCTCTTTCTCACCCCCTCTCTCTCTCTTTCTTTCTTTCTCCCCACCCTTCTTTTCTCTTTAAAGTGCCCTATTTCCTTCATTTCCCTGGCTGAGGTAGTTCTTTCTTTCTTTCTTTCTTTCTTTCTTTCTTTCTTTCTTTCTTTCTTTCTTTCTTTCTTTCTTTCTTTCTTTCTTTCTTCTCCTCCCTCCCTCCCTCCCTTCCTTCTTACTCTCTTTCTCCCCCCTTCCTTCATCTTTAAAACCTCCAATTTCCTTCATTTCCCAACCACCTGAGGTGGTTCTTTCTTTCTTTCTTTTTCTTACTTTCTTTCCTTCCTTCCTTCCCCCCTCTCTCTTTCTTGCCATTTCTCTCTCTCTCTTTCTCCCCACCCTTCCTTCCTCTTCAAAACGTCCTATTTCCTCCATTTTCCTGGCTGAGGTGGTTCTTTCCTTCCTTCCTTCCTTCCTTCTTTCCTTCCTTCCTTCCTTCCTTCCTTCACTCATTCATTCTCACTCTCTCTTTCTCCCCCCTTCCTTCCTCTGTAAAACCTCCTTTTTCCTCCATTTCCCTGGCTGAAGTGGTTCATTCTTTTTTTTCTTTATTTTTCTCTATTTCTCGGTCTGTCTTTCTGTCTGTCTGTCTGTCTCTCTCTCTCTCCCTCTCTCTCTCTCTCTCTCTCACACACACACACACCTCTGAAAAAATTGAATACATTGAACCAGAATAGAGCTGGAAGGGACCTTGGAGGTCCTCTAGTCTAGTCCTCTGCTCAAGCAGGCGAACCATTGACTTACGGCCATGTATCTAGTGGAGTCCATGCCAAAGGCCTAATGGAATATTCCATGTCAATGAAATGTACTTATTTTATTTTTGGTTAACAACAGCAACAAAAATTCCTAATTTCCAGGGAGTGTGTGAAAATGAAATGTTCAGATAATGCAACACAACATGAATTCCTCAAATAGAGAAAAAACCAAACACTTTCTTCTGCCTGCTCCCTTTCTCCAAACCTCATTAAACAAACTCATCAGATCCTTCTGGATGAAGACCAAAAGGTCTTCAAAAGATGATGATGATGATTATCTATATACATAAAAGTGAAATACTCCTCACACATCATCACAAAATCTCCAGAACCGTAAAGCCTACAAACTTGAAATTTGGCACCTATGTTCCTCTTGGCTCCTAGGGGCTCACTAAGAAAGGATTTTTCCAAATGACCATCAGAGCATTTAGAGTATTTCCTGTACTACTACTATTATTATTATTATTATTATTATTATTATTATTATTATTATTATTATTATTATTATTATGCTCTGATGCTAAGGAGTTCTACTCCTCCTCCCCACCTGAAAAGAAATCTGTTCCAAATACAAAACACAAGCAGAGGGGAGGAGTTTCAGTTTCAGTTTCACAGCACCAAGCAGCTTTAGTACATAACAGTTGAGCTAAACCATGCCCAGGCTCCTTGCTGTCTCCTTCTTACTCAAATACCGTTTCAGTTTCCAAACAGCCCTCAACTCTCTTACACACTAATCGGACGATGAAAGCCAGATGAAAACCGATGGATGCTGGTAGGCAGAGGCAGAATTTTTTCCCCTTTATTTTCCTCCCCAAAAATCTTGCCTGATCACATAGTTTCGTAGTGAAGCACAGGTACCCTGCTAGTTGTTGTTGTTGTAATTATTATTATTATTCCAACATTATCCATATTTTGTAGGCTAATCTGATGATGGCATATTCCTTCTACTGGTCCAAATATTTGGGGTAAGTGTTTGCCGATAGCTTGCAAAAACTTTCCTAATTGTCCTTCGCTTTTTAGCATTTTGAGATGTTAGAATACATTAGTCACGGTGAGATCATTTTCATTTCTGGGGCTTTTGAAAAAACACGGCTGGCATTGACATGTAATCCCTATTAGGGCGGGGGTCATTGTTAGGCTGCAACCTAAACTTTCTTTCAGGATGTTTGACAAGTCACGCAGGTCAAAATCCGAGACAACTGCAAGTCTTAACAGAATTAACAGGATAACAGAGTTGGAGGGGACCTGGGAAGGTCTTCTAGTCCAATCCCCTGCTCAAGTAGGAAACCCTATATTATTTAAGACCAAAAGTCTTCTTAAAAGCCTCCAGTCATGGAGACTTTTGAAAGCCTCCAGTAATGGAGCACCTGCAGCTCAGTGGCAGGATCCAACTGGTATAACAATCGTTTCGGTGAACACGCGCTGGTCCATATTAGCCGAATCCCACTCCTGCTACAGCTTCTTAAAAGCTTCTAGTGTTGGAGCCAACCTACAACTTCTGGTGGCAAATCGATCCACTAATTAATTGTTCTAAGTGTCAGGAAATTTCTCCTGAGTTCTAAGTTGCTTCTCTCCTTGGTGAATTTTCATCCGTTGTTTCGTGTCTTGCCTTCTGGTGCTTTGGAGCAGTGGTTGCCAACCAGTGGGCTGGCGACCACTGGTGGTCCATGAGAAAATTTTGGTGGTCCGCAGAGAAATGTCACCCCCAAAGCAATTAATTCAGGCTGCGCGGAAACACAAGGCTTGCATCGCTTGCATCGCGAACACGAGGTAGTGAGAGGACGGGGAGAAAGGGTGGAGTGGGAGAACTTGCCCCACTCACCCCTTGCACCTCGCCTGGCCACCGGGCTGCTTCTTTCCACTCCCTTCTTCTTCTGCTTATGGCTGCACACAAGGAAAGCAGCAAAAGTCTTTCTTTCTCTCTCCCAAACTCCGCCAGAAATGAGTCTTTGGGGCCCTGCAAGGCCTCCTGCTCCAAGGGGCTGTGCTGATGCGACAAGTCTCACAAAGACTCATTTCTGGCAGAGTTTGGGAGAAAAAGAAAGACTTCTGCTGCTTCTGCTGCTTTCCTTGTATGAAGCCAAAAGTCTCTCTCTCTCCCCTGAGAACGAAGCTGGAGATGGTAACCTGCGATCCCAAATAAAGAATGATCCAATGGTAAGAAAACAGGGTGAGGGATTTTCCTGCAGACTTTTTGGGGGATTTTCCCAAGGTCTCTGGTACGCGGGATTTAAAATTATGAGTTTGGTGGTCCCTGAGATCTAAAGGATTGGCGACACCTGCTTTGGAGAATAGGGTGACACACACACTCCTCTTCTTTGGGGCAGCCCCTTAGATTAGATGGAGAACATTGCTCCCACATTTCCAGGTTTTTAAGTGAGGCTCTCAAAACTGGCTCCTTTGGGTAAGCATGATCTGCGGGAAAGTTGTATTGGTTGTCCTTCCCTTGCTTTTTAAGTTAGCTACAGGTAAAATTAAAGGAAATATGATAGTTTTTACAGCCATGCCTGAAATCTATTTTTGGGAGGATGCTCAGCCAAAGCTCACATCGGAAAAGGACTGGGAAAAATATTTTTTTAAAAAAACAGACTGCATGGCTCCCTTCCAGAGCAACGTGTAGGACAGGCGCAAATAAAGACAGCTAAATAAAAGTGCCAGATGACTTTAAGTAGGTTAAGTAATAGAAGAGAAAGAGAAGACCGAAAGAAAATCTCATGCTTCTCATTTGAGAAAGTTATTCTTCTATTTTTCCTTCTTTCAAAGCTGTCTAGAGGTATGCATGGGAATTTGTCTGGTTACCCAGTTCACAAAAAATATGACCCGCGACTTACAAGCATAACTGCAAATGCAACAGCCTGACAAAAACTAGGACTAAAACTTACCGTTGAGTCCTTGGTGCTCTTTAAGCTTGGTGGTTTTCTTGCCTACCAGCCATTTGGAAACCTGCCCTCATGAATAGACGAGTACCTAACATGAAGAATGACACCAGACCCACACCCACGAGGGCCACACAAGATACTACCACCACACTTCCATGTAGAAAGCAGACTCACACCCACAGAGAAGATGAGACACAACCACGGATCAGAAGCCGCACCGCAGCTGTATCATTACCCTCTTCAAACCCCTGACGCCCACCATGAAGATGCGGCATATATATATGAGAGGGGGGAGGGAGGGAGTATAAAGAGAGGGTGAGAGAGAGGGAGGAAAAGACAAAATTCAAATTAGAGTAAAACAAGAGTCAGTCATCACTACATCATAAAATAAATCCTTAAACCCTCAGCTAAGCGTCTTCTGTGTTTCTAACTGTAATGAAGCAGAATTCAATAATTTGCAAATGCTTCTATTTGCTTTTTATATTAAAAGAGAGACCACATTTAGCCCATGTTCATTGTAAAGAAAATTCACACTGGGACATAGGCAAATAATGGACACTTTTCATTAAGTTTTATTGTTTGCACAGTTGGTAATCATTTGACCCAACGCCTGGGTCTTTTTTTTAAAAAAAAAAGCTCATCCCAGATGTTTGCCTTGCTGAAAAAAAATAAAGAAGAACAAAACTCCTTTTAAAACAAAGGGAGCCAAATTCATCTTGGGGAAAAATAGCTTTGAAAAATCTTACACCCCCATATGAGTTCAATAATTGCAAGGAAGATTTTAAATGACTCTGTTGAGTTCCAAGGCATAAAATATTACAGTGCATTTTTTTTTTCCTTTCCGCTTGTCACAGTTCCACAGAGGGCTTGTGGAGACTCAAACTTCTGTCGTCTTAATCTCAGAATGGCTCTGGAATTGCTTAACATTTAAAGAAACAACGACAAGCTAAACGGACTTTGCTATCGATCCAAATTTGGGATCAACCCAATCACGGAACCTCTTCCATCATATCTGCAGGTTCCAAAAACACATAAAGAGGGTTGTTTTATAGAGTAGTATTAGTTCCTCCCTTCAACTCGATTGTATCCCTCTGTCAATGCAATTTAGGATTGCATTGGCTTTTTTGGTTGCTGCTGCACATGGCTGGCTCATATTTAGGTGGTTGTCCAACTCCATTTCAATGAGGGCCACATCAAAGCTGTGCTTGACCTCGGAGAGGTGGGGAAGCATGGCTGACTGGGTGGGTGTGGCCCGGGGTGGGATTCTATTGGTTCTGTCCACTTCTGTAGAACTAGTTGCTCTGAAAAGCAGCAAACAGAGAGCATACATGGAACTGGTTGTATGTCTGCTGCTGTTTTGGCCCACCCGCCTGCCTGGGCTCTTACCTGTCTTATTTCCTGCGTTTTCAACCACAGCTGCTTTGCGGTTGAAAAAGCAGGAAAAAAGTGCTTTTTCAACAGCTGTGCGCTGGCGCGCAGCACTGCTCAGCTGTCCAGGAAGCTAGATGACGATATACACACGAGTGCAAAATGTAAAATCACCGAAACGGTATTTACACCGGTCGGATCCCACCCTGGGGTGTGGCCAATTGGGTGGGCACGGACAACTTGATGTCCCCACCCTGCTGGCATGTTTTCTCTTTGCATTGGGTAGATCGGGCCGAAGTGATGTGGGCTGGCCCCTTACATTTCCCACGGGCCAGATCCAACCACATCACGAGCCAGTTCTGGCCTACGGGCCTCATGTTTGACACCCCTGTACTATTAACATGTGGACGGAGTACCAGGAAATGTAGAGATCCTGATAACCGATCTAAGACCTTCTTTGAGTAACAGCATAAGTAAACCGATGAAGCCACACATCCCCAGTTCTCAACATCCCAACTGCAAGTGGCAACAATGGAGCATCTGTCCTCCCCATAAGCGTCAATGCTCTGCAGATGCCACATTACACTCTGCGATTGTATAGAGAGGAGGTTCGGGAGGGGGGAAACAATGGCATCTGTCAATCATGGAGAACAAAGGACAGCAGCCAACGCTTAACAGGAAAAGGCAACAGGAGGCCCAGTGGCTAAGAGGGCTTGGCATTCCATTCCAAAGTCAACTGAAAACCCATAAACAGGGCCAGAGGGGTCTTTAAAAAGAGGGCTGGCCTTGGGGAAGAAGGGGTAGAAGCACTAAAGCAGCTTTTATGCCATTATAGCACAAGCTTTGCTTCCTTTCTACCTTTGCTCTGACCCTGTGGAAACATCTGCACCTAAATGTCACCAAGGAAATGCAATTCGTTTTCCAAATAAATCCAGTCCACAGGCCCATTCAGCCTAGAATAGGCCAAATCTGCCACTAGATTATTTTCTAAAATCCATGCAGGATTTTAGATAACGCTAAGCTTGTCTTCCTGCCTGCTACAGAAAGTTTTGGAATGAAGAATGGAATGGAATAGAATAAGATAGAAGTAGGAGTAGGAGTAATAGGAATTGAGTAGAGTGGAGTGGAGTGTGGAGTGGAGTGGAGTGGAGTAGAGTACAGTAGAGTAGACTAAGAATAGAATTAAAGTAGACTAGACTAGAGTAGAGTAGAGTAGAGTACAGTAGAGTGGAATAGAATCTAAAAGGGACCTTAGAGATCTTCTAGTCCAACCCCCATTCAAGCAGGAGACCCTTCACCATTCCTAACAGAGGGCAGTCCAATCACTTCTTAAAAGCCTCCAGTGATGGAGCAACCATAACTTCTGAAGGTAACTTCTGTTCTACTGGTTGTTCATCCTCACTGTTAGGAAGTTACTCCTTAATTCCAGATTGTTTCTCCCCTGGATTAGTTTCCATCCATTGTTTCTTGTCCTACCGTCAGGTGCTTTGGAGAATAATTTAACCCCCTCTTCTTGGGGTAGCCCCTCAAATACTGGAAGACTGCTATCATGTCACCTCTCAGCCTTCTTTTCTCTAGTATGGCCAAACCCAAATCTAATAGGAAAAAGTTGACTCCCTTTTCTTTGGGGCAACCCCTGAGATATTGGAAGGCTGCTATCATGTCACCCCTAGTCCTTCTCTTCATTAAACTAGACATACCCAGTTCCTGCAATTGTTCTTCGTATGTTTTAGCCTCTGGTACCCTATCTATCAGAAAGGTCGGCAGTTCGGCAGTTCAAAACCCTAGCACTGTGTAATGGAGTGTGCTCGGGTTACCTGTTCCAGCTTCTGCCAACTTAGCAGTTCGAAAGCAAGTAAAAAATGGAAGTAGAAAAACAAGGAGCCGTTTGGTGGGAAGGGAACAGCGTTCCGTGCGCCTTATCAGCATTTAGCCATACTGGCTACATGACCACGGAGACGTCTTCGGACAGCGCTGATCCTCTGGCTTTGTAACGGAGATAAGCACCGCCCGCCAGAGCCAGAAAGACTAGCACGTATGTGGAGGGGAACCTTTACTTTTACATTTTTACCGTACAATCATCAGGAACAATATCTTGTATATATTTTCAGGGCCCAAGTAACACAGTTCGGCTAAAGGTTAGAAGGTAGGCTAAGACCTTTACCTTATCAATACCCAGTAAGTAATAATACCTCAATATCTGAATAACACATAGTTTAGCAATACACAAATAAAATTTGGTGAAGGTTCAACGACTTGGGCCATCTTATCACTGTGAACTAAAATAGAAATATTTGTGGATGGGGAGCACGGGGAAGGAAAATTCAGTCAAAAGATGAAGAATTGAAGCCGAATGAAAATTGGAGTCTCTTCCCCGAGGAGGAGTGTGACATCTTAGCTTGAAATGCAGACCTTCCTCGCTCTGGCTCTCGGATCCCACTGGATGAATGCGGTGGGAAAATATTTGGCTGAAGCTTTCTCCTCCAGCTTTCTTCCAGCTGGAACTTTTTCTTCTGTCCTCCAGAGGTTTTCCATACCCATGTGCCTTCCCTCCGTATCTTGCCTCTTTCAGATCTTCCACTCACCCACAAAACTGTCCCAACTGCTTTCTCCTACACTACACTAAAAAAACTTCTGAGGAGGAAGGAAAGAGGAACGAGGAGGAAGGGGAGGAGGAGGAGGAGGAGGAGGAAAAGAAGAACAAGAACAAGAACAACAAGAACAAGAACAACAAGAACAAGAAGAAGGAGAAGGAGAGGAGGAGGAAGAAGAAGAAGGAGAAGGAGGAGAAGGAGAAGGAGAAGGAGAAGAAGAAGAAGAAGAAGAAGAAGAAGAAGAAGAAGAAGAAGAAGAAGAAGAAGAAGAAGAAGAAGAAGAAGAAGAAGAAGAAGAAGAAGAACAACAACAACAACAACAACAACAACAACAACGAGAAGGAGAAGGAGAAGGAGAAGGAGAAGGAGAGGAGGAGGAAGAAGAAGAAGGAAAAGAAGAAGAAGAAGAAGAAGAAGAAGAAGAAGAAGAAGAAGAAGAAGAAGAAGAAGAAGAAGAAGAAGAAGAAGAAGAAGGAGAAGAAGAAGGAGAAGAAGAACAAGAAGAAGAACAAGAAGAAGAAGAAGAAGAAGAAGAAGAAGAACAAGAACAAGAAGAACAAGAAGAACAAGAAGAACAAGAAGAAGAACAAGAACAACAAGAACAAGAAGAAGGAGAAGGAGAGGAGGAGGAAGAAGGAGAAGAAGAAGACGACGACCCCCTGGTCATCTTCTTATTTTGCTGTCTCTTGGATTATAGAGAAAGCAAAGAAGTCTCGGATGTCTAATAGGTAAAATGAAGACAAGGCAGATCAATTGAAAATTGTTCACAGAAGAACAATTTTCACTCCTAACGTTTATCCATTATATGAGTTCTCATCACCTCACAGATTCACCAGGTGGGGCCCCAGACTTAACCACTGATTATCTAGGGTAAAGGATTTAGGAGTTGGAATATTTACATCTCAACATTTACATTCCAACAGCTCATTGCTTCCTCACCTAATAAGCCTGTCCATACTAGCTGAGGAAAGAAACTACCCTGGTGGACATATATGAGGTCCCACCTAACCAACTCACTCTGACTGAAGAAGCTACCTGGACAAGCTGTGAAACTTTCAAACCAACAAGGAAAGAAGTCCAGTTGCCTGGACTCAAATTCTATCTGGATGACTGAGAATTTTCATCGACATGTTGTTGTTTGGCCCAACCAAGCGCAGAAGAACGCTCCTTGCACAGAGTGTATTAATCAATCAAAATAAAAGAATAAAAGAGTTGGAAGGGACTTTGGAGGTCCCTAGTCCAGGGATCACCAACCTTTTGGACCTCAGGGATCACCAAACTCATGATTTTAAATCCCGCAGACCAGAATCCCCAAAAAAGTCTACAGGAAAATTCCCCACTCCATTATCCTACCAATTAATCATTCTTTATTTGGGATCGCAGGATACCGCCTCCAGCTCTGTTCTCAGGGGAGAGAGAGACTTTTGGCTTCATGCAAGGAAAGCAGCAGAAATTTTTCTTTCTCTCCCCCAAACTCTGCCAGAAATGAGTCTTTGCCAGTGCAGCCTCTTGGAGCAGGAGGCCTTGCAGGGTCCCAAAGACTCATTTTTGGTGGAGTTTGGGGGACAGAAAGAAAGACTTTTGCTGCTTTCCTTGTGTGCAGCCAAAAGCAGAAGAAGGAAGAAGCAGAAAGAAGCAGCCCAGTGGCCAGGCGAGGTGCGTGGGGCAAGTGGGGCAAGTCCCCCCCTCTCTGCCCTTTCCCCCCTCCCCTCACTACATCGTGTTGTTTGCAATGCAAGTGACGCAAGCCTTGTGTTCCTGCGCAGCCTGGATTAATTGCTTTGGGGGGTATTTTGGGGGTGACATTTCTCTGCAGACCACCAAAATTTTCTCACAGACCACCAGTGGTCCCCAACCCACTGGTTGGATACCACCATTGTAGCCCAATCCCCTGCTTATGCAGGAAAACCTATACCATTTCAGACAAATAGCTGTCCAATCCCTTCTTTAAAACATTCAGTGTTGGAGCATCCACAACTTCTGGAGGCAAGTTGTTCCACTGATTGATTGTTCTCGTCGTCAGGAAATTCCTCCTTAGTTCTCGGTTGCTTCTCTCCTAAGTGAGTTTCCATCTGTTGCTTCTTGTCCTGCCCTCAGGTGCTTTAGAGAATAACTTGAACCTCACCCCCTCTTCTTTATGGCAGCCGAAAAGGTAATCTAATTAGGTTTGCGAGTAGACAGGCTGCCTCCAGGTCAGTCTTGACTAAAATCAGGACAATTTATGAGAAATTGAGAATTATGAAGATCAAAAAGTCCATTATTTGAACACCGTTCTTTTTCCCAAACCAATTCAAACAACAGCAGAATTCTTTAAGACCTGCAAATTCGACAAGCCAGCACATTCCACTAGAAGAAGAAATATCCGCTTGTCAGTACAATCTTGCCATTTTTCTACTTGCTTTTCCCATCTCAAAGTGATGGAGAATGGGCGTTGGTTCTTACCTGACATGCCGTTTCTCTTGGACTGGGAGGATTGTCCAGAGGATGGGTGGAGCTTCAGTCTCTGCTTATTGTAGGCTGAGTTTGATTTCTGAGGAACGCTCCTCCCTCCATCACGTGGCTTGCCATCTCATTATCCCAGTTTATGCGAAGAAGAGAAGAAAGAAACAGGCATTCGTGCTGTCCCTTTTGCTAGACTTAAGGTGCCTTGGCCGAAACGAGAGCCCGCCCCCCCCCAGACGGTGAAAGGAAAAAAAGGGAGGGACTGGACAATCCTCCCAGTCCAAGAGAAACGGCATGTCAGGTAAGAACCAACGCCCATTCTCCTTGGAACTGCTCGGATTGTCCAGAGGATGGGACATACCAAAGCTGGGGCTTGTCCTACGGGAGGGACACCGTCTGGCTTGTCGAGTCCTCGGGATCCCCGAGCACCCTCTGGAGGACCCTTCTACCGAAAGACGCCTCCGCCGCGGCATACTTATCAATCCTGTAATGCCTAATAAAAGGCGACGGGGAGGACCATGTTGCTGCCCGGCAAATGTCGAATATAGGGGCCTGTGTAGCCCAGGCAGCCGATGTCGCTGCACTCCTGGTAGAGTGAGCCGTGATACCCCTGGGCACTGGGAGTGCCTGAGCCTGGTATGCCCTAGAAATGGCCACCCTTATCCAGCGACCTATAGTAGTAGAGGTAACCTTGAGCCCTTGTGACTTTGGTTGAAAGGAAATGAACAGGGCCTCGGATTTGCGGAAAGACTGAGTACGTTTAATATAAATCCACAAGGCCTGCCTAACATCTAAGGTGTGCCAAAGCTGTTCCCTATCATGAGATGGCCTGGGGCAAAAATTGGGGAGGATAAGTTCCTGAGCCTTGTGGAAAATAGAATTAATTTTTGGGAGAAAGGAAGGATCAAGTCTAAGTACTACTCGGTCAGAGTGGAAGACGCACAGGTCTTTCCTGATTGACAGAGCAGCGATCTCTGAAATCCTTCGGGCCGAAGTAATAGCCACCAGAAAAACTACTTTGTAGGATAGGAACTGGAGGGAAACTTCTCTAAGGGGTTCAAAGGGAGGCTTGGTGAGGTAGGTCAAGACCTTGTTGAGGTCCCATGTTGGGAATCTGTGAAGGGACGGAGGTCGTAAGTTTGAGGCGCCTTTTAGAAATGCCCGGATGCAGGGATGGTGAGAGAGGGAATTAACCCCCTCGCAGGAAATTACGGTGGATAGGGCTACAACTTGATGCCTTAGAGTGTTGGGGGAGAGACCTTTACCAAGACCCTCCTGGAGAAAATCGAGGACTTTTGCTACCGATGGGTTTGTAGGGTCAATGTGGAGATTGGCACACCATTTGCGGAAACTGTTCCAAGTGGCGTCGTAAATCCTTCTGGTAGAAGGACGCCTAGCTGCTAAGATGGTGTTGATGACCTCCGTGGAGAAATTCTCCCTTTTTAGACGTTCCCGCTCAACCTCCAGACGGCTAGCTGTAGCCATTGGGGGTCTGGGTGAAGAAGGGGGCCTTGAGAAAGAGAGATCCTGTCTGCTGGGATCCTCCAAGGTGGAGCTACTGATAGGCTGCGGAGGTCCACAAACCAGGAGCGATGGGGCCAATAAGGAGCTACCAGAAGCACTTCCGCCCTTTCTTGAAGGACCTTCTGGAGTACTCTTGAAACTAGACCCAGAGGGCGAAAGGCGTAAAGAAGGCCCGAGGGCCACGGGCATCGGAGGGCGTTGTGGTTCTCCGCCCCGAGGAACAGGAATCTGGAGATGAACCGTGGAAGCTGGGTATTGCTGGGGGAAGCAAACAGGTCTACCACTGGCAGGCCAAATATTGATGTCGCCTCCCTGAACAGGTCTGGGTGGAGGTGCCATTCTGCCTGGTCTATGGTGGACCTGCTCAACCAATCTGCCCTGGTGTTGAGGGTGCCTGAAATGTGGTCCGCCCTGAGTGAAAGGAGGTGAGACTCTGCCCACCGACAGAGGCACTCGGTCTCCCTCATTAGACTTGAGGACTGAGTGCCCCCCTGTCTGTTGATATGTGCCTTTGCTGTTATGTTGTCGGTGAGAATGAGAACGTGGCTGCCCTGAATATGATGTAGGAAGCTGCGGAGGGCCAGGTGGATGGCGTGAAGCTCTAACCAGTTTATGTTGCGCAGCCTCTCTGACGGTGACCATCTGCCCTGAGCTGTAAGGGAGAGAAGGTGCGCGCCCCATCCGGACAGACTGGCGTCTGTGGTGACGATGAGTCTTGGAGGCTCCTTGAGGAGGCAGCCCTTGTTGATCGATGCCTTGCTCCACCAGAGGAGGGAGGTGAGAACCCTTGGCGAGACCTTGACCTTGCTCCTTGAGTTGCTTGTCCCAGCTCTTTGATACGGAAGCAGGAACCACTGGAGGGATCTGGAGTGGAAACGGGCCCAGGGAATAACGGGAATACAAGAGATCATTTTACCTAATAACTTGGATAGATCAAGGAGAGAGACCTTCCTGTGTCGTCTGATGAACCTGACTGATTGTTGGATGCTGAGGATCCTTTCTGGGGAGATGAACATTCTCCCCATGACTGTATCAATTATAGTCCCTAGGTGGGGTAGTCTAGTGGTGGGGGCCAGTTGGCTTTTCTTCCAATTTATGAGGAACCCATGTTTCTGGAGGGAGGAGAGGGTAGAGTGGATATCCCTGATAGCCTGTCCCCTGGAAGGGGAGAGGATGAGAATATCATCCAAGTAACAGTGGAGCCGCACCGGGATGGATCTGAGGTGGGCGGCCAGCGCGGCCAGAACCTTGGTGAAGGTCCTGGGGGCCGAGGCTAACCCGAATGGAAGGGCCACGTACTGAAAGTGTAGGTTGTTGTAACTGAAACGGAGAAATTTTGAGTGGGAGGGTCGAATTGGGATGTGTAAATATGCCTCGGAGAGGTCTATAGAAGACAACCAGTCTCCCTGCCGAACTCCCAAAAGGATGGATTGAAGTGTGTTCATTTTGAATCTACGGTACACTAAGTGACAGTTTAAGTGTTTTAGGTCCAAAATAGCCCTCCATCCCCCCGAGTGTTTGGGCACCACGAATAAACGTGAATAAAAACCCCGTCCCCTTTGGGATGGAGGAACAGGCTGGATAGCCTGAATGTCCAGTAGGTATCGAATTGCCTCCTCCATGAGGTTGCGTTTGGAAGGGTTGTTGGAGCGGGGACATGAAATGTAAAAATCGGGGGGGGGGGAGAGAAACTCGAGGGCAAGGCCAAGCCTGATTGTATCCCTGACCCAAGCATCTGAAGTGGATGAATCCCATTGATCGGCGAAGGCTTTAAGTCGCCCGCCAATGGGAATAGTGTCAGGAGGCTTATTTGGAGCGGCGGAAGGGCCTGCTGCCAGAGCCACAAAAGGGCCTCCTGAAGTTCCCGCCTCTTCTGTGCCTGTTGAAGGGGTCGGACCTGTCCTGGGACTGTCCTGAACCAAAGGAGGAGGACCCCTGGTGTCTGGGAGGAAAGGGTTGGTGATAGGGACGAAAGGGAGCCCTGCGAAAGGGCTGCAGAGATCTGGAATCAGACTTGCGGGAAAGAGAAGGGAGGAATTTCTTTTTATTCCTTCCCTCGACTAGGAGAGGGTCCAAGGAAGTACCAAACAACTTGCTTCCGGCTATGGGTGCGGAAGTTAGCTTGACCTTGTGCTTGAGATCCGCCTGCCAGGGTTTTAGCCAGAGCAGGCGCCGGGCCGAGACGTGGGAAGAAATGGTGCGGGAGGAGAATTTTACGGAATGAAAGGTGGCATCCGCTGAAAACTCAGCAGCGGCCGTTATTTTGGCAATATGTTGACAGGCGTGGATATTGGAGGTCGGGACATGTTGCTTAAGCTGGCGAAGCCAGCGAATGGAAGATCTGATAAAAAAAGAAGCGGCCGTAGCTGACCTGATTGCCCATGCGTCCGACTGGTGAGCTCGCCTTAATGCGAGCTCTGACCGCTTGTCCTCTGGTTTGAGTGCCTCTAAAGGATCACTGAGGGTGGAGGAAGAGGTCAGCCCTACGACGGGCTCATCAACCTCCGGGGTACTCAGCAAGGTCGAGAGCTCTGGGTCGAGGTTGAAGAACCTTTTATCATTGGCCGAGGGGGCCGGGAGAGCAACTGAAGAGGACAGTTGCTTGGACGCCAGGTCCAGGAATATGGGAGGGGTAGGGATGACCTCGGCCTCCACTACCGGTTGACTGAACATGGAGTCCTCTTGTCCCTCCAAAACTACGGGGATGGGATCAGAGGAGGTCTGGGCTGTTAGGCCCGAGATGTTCCTAGCCTTGTAGAGGAGGGATTTAAAAAGCTGGGGCTTAAAGAGCCCTACAAAGGCGGGCTGGTCCGGAGATAGACCCTCGTCCTTGGACATTTCCGCCTCTGATGGGTCTGAGTCCGGAAGAGGCTCATTGTATGGTAAGGACCCCAGGTCATATTGTTCCTCCTCCTCCCTGTCTAAATCTAGGTCCCCTTCCACTTCCTCCTCGTCTTCCCTGACTGAAGGGCAAACCTCCCCTTGGGGAGGCATAAGAGAGAATGATCTTACAGATTCGGTGGCCTGCGGAGGCAACCCCGGTCTGGTCATCTGCTGCATCCCTTCTGCAATTCCCTGTCGAATTGCCATTTCCATCCAGACTCTGATCTGCTCCGGAACTGCCTGAATGAGAGGTTCCTCTTGGCGTAGGCCAGCGGCCGTGGACGTGAAGGTGACCTCAGGAGTTCATCTGGTTGGTGTGCCCAGGGCTTGATGCCCTTGAGAGGGCGAGCTGTGCCTAGATAGGGAGGAAAAAGCTGCAGGAGGGGGAGGGAGGGTGGAGGTGGAAGGAGTGGCAGGTGCTGGAGGCACTGAGCCTGACTGTCTAGCACGTCTGTCTATTTGTTTCTAAAGCCTTGTGACGTCTTAAGGCGTCCTTTTGAGAGGCTTTGGACTGTGCAGGTGGTGGGTCTTTGCCTTGGCCTTCAAGGAAGGCCCCTTTGAGGGATTGCTCTCTGCCATTTTGGATAAATAGGAGTCCAATCTGAGGCGGTTGGCACGCCTAGGGGTCGACCTACAACGAAGGCCGGGAGCCCTGGGAGTTCCTTTATACCTTGGCACACTTTCCCCCGAATATTATAAACTTGAATTAATAGGATTCTTTGCTCCGTATGATTATTCCCCCCCCTCTCTGTTCTTTCTACTTTTTTTTTTTTTTTTTGAATCAAGGCCTATGATTTGCCTAGAAAGAACTGAAGAAAAACGACCTTGCAAGGTCTCAGATTAAGGGCCTTGAGGGCAACCAGGCCTAACCAACTGCCGACCCAGGCAACAACCGGGTGGGAGTGGTAGAAAGAACCACAGCTGCTACAGCTGGTTGCGGTGAGAGCCAACAGGGGGAGGAGGAGAAAAAAAACTCCAACAGCAAAAAAACAATTCTTTTTTATTTATCTATATTTTTTTTTTAATCAGGCCTACGGGCCTGCTGTATTGAATAGGCCCTCAGTAAGGCAAAGAAATGCACTTCAAAATGGCGCCCGGCCACGAGGCAAGCTTCAAAATGGCGGACGCCACTAACCGATCCTGTGGAAATTAATCTGGCAAGGCCAGAAGGATCCCAGTATCAAAACAGAGGTCCCAAGGGAAGCCCACAGAGAATAAAGGCAAACAAGCCTAAAACGCGAGGAAAAATTCAAACTGAGCTTGGGGGGGGGGGCGGAACGAAACGGAACGAAACGGAGCCTTTTAAAATAATTTTTACAAGGCAGAGAAACTGAGAAAAAAGGGGTGGGGGAGGCAGCGAAACGCTTTTGAGCCTACCCCTTGGCAACCCCTGGGGGGGGAAACCCTCCCAGGAAACTAAGCCAACGAAGGAACCAGCCGCGCAGGGCTAAGGAGATAGAAAAGAATAAGGGTGTATACAACCTGAACAGATAGAAAAAAGGAGGTGAATGAGGGGAATCCAGCAACGGCCAAGAGCACATAAACACACAGCCTACTCTGCTCGAAGGCTGAGCATAAACTGGGATAACGAGATGGCAAGCCACGTGATGGAGGGAGGAGCGTTCCTCAGAAATCAAACTCAGCCTACAATAAGCACAGACTGAAGCTCCACCCATCCTCTGGACAATCCGAGCAGTTCCAAGGAGAAAGAAATGTTTTCTTCTTGCCAAAGCATTGTTGCCAAAGTTGCTATCATTCCAAGCAGTTACCCAATTTATTAAGAAAACTTCAAAACTGTGGCACGCTGCTACTCACTGCAGGGACATCAACAAGCAACGAATTGGGCAAATTGCTGGGGATTTTTTTTTCTTGCACAAGAGATTGTTTCCCACATGTTATTTTAATGGGTTATTTTCCCTGAATGCAAGGGCTACAAACTCAGTTCAAATATTTTTAAAAGCTGGGGTCATCTGCGCCGAAGTGAGATGTCTCTATGTTGTCCACGTTTTTAAACACATGTTGTCTTGCCTGTTGCTTGTTATTTTAAAGTTATTTTAAGCAGAGGTGAAATGCTGCTGTTTCGGCATGGTTCGCCCAATCTGGTAGTAAAAAAAATACTACCGGTTTGGCCGAAACGGTATTTCTGACGATCAGCTTGGCGACGATCAGCTGTGCCGTGCGATTTAGATTAGCTAGAAAGCAGGAAATTGTCAGGTTTCTTGCTTTCCAACTAATCTAAATCGCACGACACAGCTGATCCTCCCCTCGCTGTTGTACTTACTTCAGAAGCCACCCTGTTAGGAATAACAAGGTTACCTAATGTAGTTTGGGTAAGATAATATATATAAATTATGATAGTAAGTTTAATTGTGTGTCACTTTAAACTGCAAAGCATGTAATTTTGGGTGCGGCTGTAAAACCACCATAAGAGGGAGCAAGAGAACCTGCTGGATTGCTGACTATGCTGGATTGATGGTTTGCTAACTGCGTGTTTCCTACTGCTGAGTTTTTTGAATGTCGAAGGAAGAAAGGAGGTTTGACTTCTTCATATCTCTACTGCGAGGAGATATATTACTGGACTGATATTTGTAAGTTTACTGACCTCTTTTTCGACACTGGACTTTGCAACTGAGTAATCCCCGGACGGACTGAACTAGTGAATGATATATGGACTGTTTTGACTATGCTAAAACTCTTACTGGAATAAACTATTTAACTAGCACAGTGTATCTGTTTTACTGAGTGTAAACTACAAAAACGTTTATCTCACATATTTGCCTGACTGACTGACTGCCGTGCAGATTCTACTAGGGTGTGTCCCTAACACTGGTTATGGGCCCAGCTGCACAGTCAGACTAACCAGGATATAACAGGCTTATATAAAATGAGAGTTAGTGTAGTTACACAATACTGTAAACAGACAGCTGTGTTTTATAAATTATAGTTTAATATCCAGAGAAAGATGGCACAAGTCAATTTACCAAGTTTGTCTCTAATATCCAAACTGGATGGAACAAACTATGTTTCATGGTCTATGAAATGCAGTCTACTTCCATGCAGAGAAGGTTTGTGGAGTATAATTCAAAACCCACCAGAGGTAGATGCTTGGGATCTGGAGGATGAGGATGATGCCCAGAAAATACAAGAATATAAACTGAAGAATGAGCAAGCTCTCTGTATAATAGGACTGACATTCTGTGACCAGCTGCTTGTACATATTCATGGAGAAGAAACAGCTGCGAAATGTTGGGAAAATTTAAAGAAGATTTATGTTCGAGACAGTGTAGGAGCACATATAAATCTTACACGGAAACTGTTCAGAACACATCTTCAAAAGAATGGAGACATGTTGACTCATAAACACTATGAAGAAGATTTTTCAGGAACTGCATGAAAAAGAATTTATCTTCACAGAACTACATCAGGTTTATATAATTTTGTCTTCGTTAGATGAGAGCTATGACGACTATGTAACTTCACTGAAAGTACTGCCAAAAGATAACCTCACATTAACTGACATTACTGGCAGATTAATTGAAGAAGCCAGGAGAAGGCTTGAAAGGGATCAACTAAGAAGGGAACACCCACAAGAAGAGAAAGAATCTTCGACAGCCTATACAATTAGAAAATGTTATAATTGTAGAGGAAAAGGACATTTGGCTAGATTCTGCAAGAAAGGAAAACGCCACAATGCCAGCCAGAATGCTAAAAGGCATCAAAAGGATAAAAAATGCTTAGAGTTAGCCATGTATAGCAACAAAACTGTGAATAATAATTTATGGGTTGTAGATAGTGGAGCATCGTACTGCATAATGAAAGATAAGATTTCTGAAGATGTCCACGAGTTCACAACAACTATTGTTAGCTAATGGCTGGAAAATGAAAGCAAAAGGTGAAGGTATTGCACATTGTTCTTGCATAAAAGAAAATGTTAAAATGTTGTATGTACCACAACTTAAGTTTAATTTGCTTTCGGTTAGAGTTTTGGTTAAATTAGGTTATGTAGTTACCTTTAGGGGAGAAAATTGCATAATAGAAAAGGAAGGTAAAAAAGTGACTGCAACTTTAAAAGGTGAATTGTATGTGTTAAAAGATAATCAATTAGAGGTGGCTAACACAGTGTATAATAATGTTAAGCCTCATGACGAATGCATACATTTGTTACACAGACGTTTAGGGCATATAAATTTTAAAATGCTCAAGAAAACGGTTGAACTGTCTGAAGGTATAAAACTGAAGCCTTGCAGTAAGTATTTGCACTGCAATGCTTGCAGTCAAGAAAAAAGCAAGGTAATACCAGCAAATAGAATTAATGGATTTAAAACGAAAGAGCCTCTAGAGGTCGTATTTGCTGATGTTATAGGTCCTAAAAAACCAAGTGTGGGAGGTGCTCGTTATATATTAAGTATAATGGATCATTATTCTAGATATGGTTTCTGTTATTTAATGAAGAGTAAAACGGAAACATATCAGAATTTCTTTAATTGGTTGAAGTTTGCAGAAAGAAAAACTAATAGGAAACTATTAACTCTTGTAACTGATAATGGTACAGAATTTATAAATAATAAATTCCAAAATGGACTGAAGATGGCAGGTGTTGAACATAAAAAGTCTGCACCATATAGGCCACAACATAATTCCTTTATAGAAAGACGAGGCAAAATAATACAGGCAATGGCTTGTACTATGTTGTCGGATTCAGGATTACCTGAAACTTTGTGGGGAGAAGCAATAATGTGTGGTAATCATATATTGAATAATGTTGTTAACTCAACAACAGGTGAATTACCATTCACATGGTGGCATGGTAGAAAACCTGACCTAAGCTACATGCACACATTTGGAGCACCAGCATGGGTGCATATTCCTACACAACTGAGACATAAGGGGCAGCATAGGGCTAAAAAGTTATTCTTTGTAGGTTATGAATCTAATCACAAATCATACAGATTCTGAGAAAAAGGTACATCTAGAGTTTACTGTAGTGCTAGTGCACAATTCCTTGAACATGTAGGGTGGGAAAAACTGGAGCAAGATTCAAGTAAGGATGTAATCATAGAAACCTAAAAAAGACCAAAACAACATTTCAGTAAAAATAAGAGTACAATTAAAGAGGAAGTACAGGAAGAGCACATAGGACCAGAACAGGAAGAAATAGATAACCAGGAACAGGTAGTACATGAAAGTCCACCTGTAAGCCCTGTAATACCTAGACGTTCAACACGTGAAACCAGACCACCTGACAGGTACCAAGCAAGTGTAGTTTGCCAAGTTAGTAAAATTCCAACTACTATTGAAGAACTTAGAATGTATTCTGCAAAGGATCAAGAAAATTGGCATAGAGCGATGGAGAAGGAACTAAATTCATTGAAACAAATGGAAGTTTATGAAAATGTTAAATTACCTCCAGGTGAAAAGTCCATTGGCTGTAAATGGATATTTAAATTAAAAACAGGTAAAAATGGGACTGTTACCCATAAGGCTAGGTTGGTAGCTCAAGGATTTAATCAAACTGCATGTGATTATGATGAAGTATTTGCACCGAGTCTAAAAGCAACAACCTTGAGAGCAGCTTTGGTGTGGGCAGCTAAAAAGAACCATATCATAAATCATTTAGATGTAGAAACTGCTTATCTGCATGCACCATTTCAGCACACAATATACCTAAAGAAACCTGTAGGAATTAAGGATGATAAAACAAATAATGACTGTTGGAAGCTTAAAGAGTGTCTCTATGGATTAAAACAATCTGGTTACGAATGGAACCAATATATTATTAAGGAGTTAAACAATATAGGGTTTAAAGCAGGTTTAGCTGATCCATGTGTATTTAAGAAAGAGACAAATGGAACAGTGTCATTGTTATTGTTGTTCACTGATGATATTGCATTAATTACAAAAACTAATGATGAAGCTACTGAAATAATATCATTATTAGGTAAGAGGATAAAATTAAAGCAATTAGGAGAGATAAAACAATATCTAGGATTAACAATAAATAAAATCAAAGATGACTATAAGATATCTCAAGAAGATAAGATTTATCAATTACTAAAAACATACAAGATGGAACTTTGTAAACTGGCAAAAACTCCAATGAGTCAGGAATTTGGCCACACTGATGTTCAAAGTTCAAAATTCGATAAGACTATCTATCAATCGCTAATTGGTAGTTTATCATACATTAGTAATTGGTCAAGGCCAGATATTGCCTATAGCATTAAACAATTGGCAAGATTCAATGCTGAACCCACTGAACAACACTGGCAAGCGACAAAGCGTATCTTAAGATATCTTAAAAAGACAATGCACTATGCATTATATTTGGAGCCAAAAGATGATCTGATTTTAAGTGCATATGCTGATGCAAGTTTTGCAACAGACATAAACACTAGGAAATCAACTTCAAGTAGGGCTATACTGTTAGGAAAAACACTGATTGGTTGGAGGTCAATTGACAGCAACACATAAGTACGTCCACAATGGAAGCAGAATTTTAATGTCTATCTTTATTATGTACTGATTTAATTCTGTATAAACAGTTGTTATTCGATATGGGAATAACTGTTAAGGATTCTATTGTAGTATATGAGGATAATCAAGCAGCCATACGGATGGCTACAAATATTGCTGTGAAAATGAGATCTAAGCATACAGATCTTAGATATCTGAATGTAAGGCAATCTGTAAAAAATGGTTTGATAAGACTGGAATATTGTATGACTGAAGAAAATATTGCTGATCAATTTACGAAAGCCCAAGTCAAACACAAAGAAAGTTGTGATGACTATGGGTTAAGGTTGTAAATATATATATATATAAATATTATTATTATTATTATTATTATTATTATTATTATTATTATTATTATTATTATTATTATTATTATTATTATTATTATATTACCCAAAAGGGGAGTATGTTAGGAATAACAAGGTTACCTAATGTAGTTTGGGTAAAATAATATATATAAACTATGATAGTAAGTTTAAGTGTGTTTAAGATAGTAAGTTTAAACTGCAAAGCATGTAATTTTGGGTGCGGCTGTAAAACTGCCATAAGAGGGAGCAAGAGAACCTGCTGGATTGCTGACTATGCTGGATTGATGGTTTGCTAACTGTGTGTTTCCTACTGCTGAGTTTTTTGAACGTCGAAGGAAGAAAGGAGGTTTGACTTCTTCATATCTCTACTGCAAGGAGATATATTACTGGACTGATATTTGTAAGTTTACTGACCTCTTTTTCGACACTGGACTTTGCAACTGAGTAATCCCCGGACGGACTGAACTAGTGAATAATATATGGACTGTTTTGACTATGCTAAAACTCTTACTGGAATAAACTATTTAACTATTTAACTAGCACAGTGTATCTGAGTGTAAGCTACAAAAACGTTTATCTCACATATTTGCCTGCCTGCCTGCCTGCCTGCCTGCCTGCCTGCCGTGCAGATTCTGCTGGGTGTATCTCTAACACACACCCCACCCCATTTTTGCTCCCAGGCTTCCCTGAGGCCTAGTAGGCCAAAAATGGGGTGCAGGGAGTGCTTCATGCCCCCCTCACTCCATTTTTGCTTCCAGGAGGCTTCCCTGAGGCCTAGTAGGACAAAAATGGGGTGCGGGGGGTTCTGCACAGCCCCCCCTCACCCCATTTTTGACTCTCCCATCACATGGCCACATAGCCACACCCACCCAGTCACATGACCACATAGCCACGCTCACAGAACCAGTAGTAAAAAAAAAATTGAATCCCACCACTGATTTTAAGGTATGTATTTTTATTGTTCTGTTGTTAATGACACACCAGTGGGGTCAGCTTCATGAGATGGGCAGCTATATAAATTTAATTTCATAAATTAATAAATACACAAATACACCCAAATTGGACTTTTTGTTTATTTTCGGATCTGGGATCTATTCTCTCCCTTTCTGGTTGTGTAATTCTTTTAAAAAAATATCTAAACTTTTTACTATCAGTCCTTAGAGGAGAAAAGGAAGAACTCGGATCAAATCAATACTAACAATATTGTAAATGGGGAGAAAGGTATAATTAAAAGATTGGGTTGGTTTGAGAAAGAAGAAAACCAAAGCATATGTGATAAAACAAAAACAACGCTTCAACAATATTTCCCCAAACTTTCTAAAAGAGCATAGTTTTGTGACAAAATACCACACTGTGGAATGTCAATGAATATAAATATGAAACCAAAATGAGTTTTCATTTCTTTGGAAATCCTGCACAGGCAGAAGAATTTCAAGCATTTTTAAAGTGTCCAAAAACATTTAGAGATTACCATGTTTCCCTGAAAATCAAGCCCTGTCTTACATATTTTTTGCCTCCAAAAAAGACACCAGGTCTTATTTTAGGGGGAACGTCATCCACTAACTTCACTTGCGTGCATCACCCCCGGCCTCCTTTTCGCTGTCAGAGGCCTTCAGGAACTTCTTCTGCAGCTGGCAAGGCTTTCCTGAAGGTCTCTGCAGCCAGTAACAGAGCTCTGGATCGATCCAGAGCTTTGTAATCCACTACAGAGTTCTTCAGGAAAGCCTGGCCAGCCTTGCCGGCTGCAGAAGAAATGGGCTGGCAAGGCAGGTGTCGGGGTGTGCAAGGCCTGGTTATACCTGACCAAAGGTAAGTAGTAGGGGATCTCCACCCCCTCATTCCCCATCCTGGCTTATTTTTTACCCGTCCACTGTGGAGTGGGTGGATCTTAATTAGGGCTTATTTTGGGGTAGGGCTTATATTGGGTTCACATGTAAAAAAAAAGGCTAGGACTTACTTTCAGGGTAGGTTGTATTTTCAGGGAAACAGGGAAGCAATAAACTTCAGGAAATTTTTATTTGAATGACAGCCTCCCCTGGGCTCCAGAGGCCCTCAGGAGGCTGAAAACGAGTACTTCTGGTATTTCCGAAAGGCCTGCTTTTCGGCCTTCTGAGGCTCCAGAGGCTTCCCTCGAGCCTCCGGAAGGGTAAAAACAGACCGAAAATCAAGTGGGAGGTGCGTGCATGTGCAGTGCAGGTAAGGGGGCGGGGCGGGGGTGTTGTGAACATATGCACGTGGGAGGGTAGGGTGCATTTCATTGTGAGTGCCGGCACGCACGCACTTTCAGCACACCACAACAAAAGTTTCGCTCTCACTGAGCCAGGCCTTTAATGGACTTGATTAAACTGACCCCAAATACAGAACCTCCCACCACTGTTAAGCAAAATCACTGCAGTTGTTACATTGGTCACACAGTCATTAAGCGAATCTGCCTTCCCCACTGACTTTGCTCGTCTGGAGGTCACAAAAGGGGATCATATGACCCTGGGGATTTGCTGCAACGGTCGGTAGGTGTGAAAAACAGTCGCAAGTCACTTTTATTTGCACCATTGTCACTTTGAGCAGTCATTAAATGAACTATTGAGAGTCAAGGACTGCCTGCATCGAATTGTGAGGCTACAAGAATAGAATGGTTAATTTTATTTATTTTTAGCAGAAATGGATTACTGGAGGCATTACTGAAGCTATTAAGAGTCTGGATTATTTAAGAACTCCAGAATTAACAGCACAACTATAATTAGGTCTAATGCTGAAGATCAGCCACCTTCTATCCTCATTCTAACTCAAATCACCATCAGGTGAAGGTGAGTCCTCGCTCCCACAACTTCCGACCATGTTTCCTTCTGGTTAGTTGGCAGGTGCAGGAAAATTCCGCAAATCCAGTGAAATATGTACATACCAGAATACTAAATTCTGTAACGGCTTCATTCCTTATGATTAGGGGCCTAGAGGCTAAAACATATGAAGAACCATTGCAGGAACTAGGTATGTCTAGTCCGATGAAAAGAAGGACTAGGGTAGACATGATTGCAGTGTTTCAATGCCTCAGGGGCTGCCACTAAAGAAGAGGGAGTCAAGCTATTCTCCAAAGCACCTGAAGGCAGGACAAGAAGCAATGAATGGAAACTAATCAAGAAGAGAAGCAACTTAAAAATAAATTCTATTCTATGTTTGATTCTATATTCTATTCCATTCTACTCCATTCTACTCTATTCTATTCTATTCTATTCTATTCTATTCTATTCTATTCTATTCTTACGCCATCTGCCTTGTAAATTCACATTCTCTTTCTTTCTTTTCTTTTTCTCCCTCCCTCCCTCCATCTATCTATATTATATCATACACACACACAGACATACAAACTAGACTGATGTTCCTCTGTGTCATATACTTGTGTATGTAGGTATATGCATACTGGTTTTCTTTTGAGAGCTAAATGCAATGGAATTTCATTGCTGATTCGTGTATATTTAAAGTGACAATAAAGTTCTATTCTATTCTATATTCTATTCTCTGACCTATTGTATTCTCTATTATCCTATTCTCTATTATCCTATTCTCTATTATTCTACTCTATTACTCTATTCTCTATTATTCTATTATTCTATGCTACTCTATTCTATATTCTATTCTCTAATCTCTAATCTATTCTGTTCTGTTCTATTTCTATTCTATCTACTCCGTGTTTACACATTAATTCTGTCCAGCACAAACAGCACTGGTTCTGTTTTGCCGGAGTGAGCCTTTACAGATTGAACAGGATCTAAATAATTTCTTTCCTGGACCTTCCGACTGGAATATTTTTAAGAGGAGATACCAAGGGATGAAGCTAAAATGACTGCATGCTCCTTCCTCCACCTTTCTCCCATGGCACACAGGGAGTTATAAATCTCACAAAACACCCTTCTAGGCAATGCAAAGCTAATTGTGTCTCTGAGGCAGAGACAAAAGCAAAGGCTCAAATCCTAGTTAATGCAGAGTGGTTCAAAAGAATGAGATAGATACAGAGAAATGGAGAAAGCCCAGAAGCCCAGAGAGAGATAGTTCTATGAGGATGATCCCTGAGTCCTTGGTGCTCTCTGAGCCTGGTGGTTTTCTTGCAGACATTTCATGACCCAACTAGATAACATCATCAGTGCTCGAAGGAAATGGGGATTATGGAGGAGGAGGAGGAGGAGGTCCTTGATGCTCTCTTAGCTTGATAATTAGATGATTAGCTGCAGATATTTCATAGCCCAACTAGGGAACATCATTAGTGCAGATAGGAGAAAGAGAAAGAGAAGGAGAAGGAGGAAGAAGTGGTTCTTGATGTTCTCTTAGCTTGATAGTTTTACTGCAGACATTTCATAGCCCAACTGGGGAACATCATCAGCTTGGATAGGAGAAAGAAAAGGAGAAAGAGAAAAGGAGAAAGAGAAGGAGGAAGAGATGGTCCATTTCAGTTTCTATTTCATACACTTTTTTAAATATCATGTTCTGGATTTTCCTCCCCTTGAATTCATATCATACATATGAATTGTATTTGATTTTGAATCTGAATTGTGTCATCCCTGGGACGGTGCAATGATCATAAGTGTGAAAAACGGCCATAAGTCACTTTTTTCAGTGCCGTTGTAACTCTTGACGGTCACTATTAACAAATTGTTGTAACTGTCAAGGACTGCCTGCATTTTATCACTATTTTCTCATTTAATTCTGCCCCGTCCGATAGGCCGTGATGTGAATTTCTGTGCCAAAAATTAAACCACTGCAAAAGGGGTTGTAAATGCAAACAAGTGTGAAGAAAGATTTACACCTGGGCTGGAAAAAAACCTCAAAGGTACAAAGGTACAGTTTAGGCAAAACCTCGTAGTCCTAGCGGACGAGGACTTAAAACATGAGCCAGCTGTGTTCGGCAGCAGCCAAAAAAAAGAAGCTAATACAATCCTCTGTTTGTATAATATTGTTTGTATAAACCAGGGGTATCCAACCTTGGCAACTTTAAGACTTGTGGACTTCAACTCCCAGAATTCCTCAGCCAGCTGGCTGAGGAATTCTGGGAGTTGAAGTCCACAAGTCTTAAAGTTGCCAAGGTTGGACACCCCTGGTATAAACAGAGGCACAGAATCAAAATCACTTAGTACCACTTTATAAAAGTAAAACCACACCTGGAATCCTGCATCCAGTTTTGGTCAGCACACTACAACAAAGACATTGAGACTTTAGGCAGAGAACCTTACATGGACTATGAATGCTAACATGCTTGTAAAGAAGGCACAGAAGAGGCTGTATTTCCTGAGAATGCTCAGGAAGATAAATCTATCTCAGCATCTACTTCTGACCGACTACTGCAGCACCATTGAGATTGTCCTGACATAGGTCATTTTTGCATGGTATGTGTCATACCCCTGGTGGAGACTGACTCTGAGAGAAAGGAGGAACAGCCGACAGGGAGTGGAAGTGTGGCTCCGGAGGTTGTGGAAAAGGCTGGGGAAGGGTAGAGACCAGCTGAGCAGTCAGAGGAGGACCCAGGCCTGTCCCCTAGCCATCCTAGGGCACACAGGGAGGAGAGGATAAGGGAGAGACGTGGTCTACTGAGGAGAAGAGGGCCTAGATCCTCTTCATGGGCTGCAGCTGTGACAACTGAATAAGAGGACGGACTTGCGTACGGGCGAATGTTGGAAACAAAGCGTGAAAATATCTCTAGTTTATGGTTCCTCTCTGAGTTTGGTTTCCCAGTGTGTGTTATCTGTGGACGTCCTCCAGCCCTTATCTTGCCTGATTTGTGTTGCTTTTTTCCTTCTTCTTGTAACTGTTTGTGTGGGAGTTTTTTGTCTTCTGTCAAGAATATTCGGAGCTTGGAAGCAAAGTGAAGGAATAAAAGGGGCTTCACCTGTTTTCTGTGTCTTTGTTTCTTTTATATCCCACCCTGGGTCATCACAGTATGGGAGCAGCTCTGTAGAGGACAAAAAGGCTCTTGTAATGCCCCTGTTAAGAATCTGACTGAGGAAGAAGGGGAACAGCTGACAGGGAGTGGGAGTGTAGCTCTGGAGGTTGCGGAGGAAACTGGGGAAGGGCAGAGGCCGGCTGGGCATTCAGAGGAAGACCCAGGCCCATTCCCACTTCATCCTAGGGCACGCAGGGAGGAGCGGATAAGGGAGAAACGTGAATGGTGTGGTCTACGGGGGAGGAAAAGGCCTTGGTCCCCTTCATGGGCTGCAGCTGTGAGGACTGTTTAAAAGGACAAACTGCACATGGCCCACTACTGGAAGCAAAGCATGAAATGATTCTAGATTTTCAGTTCTTATCTGAGTTCTGGCATCTTTCCCAGTGTGTGCATTTCGATATCTGTGGATGTTTTCAAGCCCTTATCCTGCCTTGTCTCACTAATTGCTTCAGTATGGTTTGTGTTGTTTTTTTCTATTTATAATTTATATGTATAATTTATATATATTTAATGCATATATAATTTACATATATGAGTTTGAATGGAATTTTTTCCTTTTCACAACTGTTTGTGGGGGAGTTTTTTTTCTCCAGTCAATGGTAATTGGACCTTTGAAGCCAAGTTGAAGGAATTAAAATGACTTCACCTGTTTTTTTTTTTACTTTGTTGCTTTTGTATCTCACCCTGGGTCATCCCAGCTCTACAGGGAATCATTAAAACTGCCCAGAATATCATCGGGCTCCAGCTACCAGCCTTGGACGACATCTTCACGTCTCGCTGTTTGAGGAAGTCACACAACATTCTCAGAGACTCTTCCCATCCTGCTCACAATCTTTGTGAACTGCTGCCTTCTGGCAGAAGATACAGAACCATTAGAACTCGGACCACACGTTTTTCTGAACAGTTTTTATCCCAGAGCTATAATTGCACTTCACAATGAACTTAAGGACTACCATCAGCGAGCTGTTTGACAGTATGACTTGGTCTGTTGTGTGGATGCTTGTGTGTTTTTAGGAGGCGGGGAATTTTGGCAGGTGGGGAGGTGTTTGGGGATTGTCATGTGTGTCCATGTTTAGTCTGGTCTCTGGGTGTTACGTGAATTTCGTTGTATTCAGTGTATATACTTACAATGACAATAAAGAATTCAATTCAATTCAATAAAGAGAAAAGTAAGTAAGATGATTAAAGGCCTAGAGACCAAACCATAGGAAGAACAGCTGCAGGATTTGGGTATGGCCAATGTAGATAAAAGAAGGACTGGGGGGAACTTGATAGCAGTATTCCAGTTGCAACAAAAAAAGAGGGTGTGGTCTTTTTAACTGCAGCTAGAATTTGTATTTGCTCAAAATTGGAAAAATGAAAATATCCCGACAGAGGAGGAGAAAATAATAGAATGTGCAGAGATGAGTAGATTTGACACTGGCAATTAGAGAGCAAGAAGACAAAGAATATTATAAAATATGGGATTTATTTTATCAATGGCTAGATAGAAAAATAGGAACATGAAATATATAAAATAGAAATATAATGCAATAGTAAATACAATACAATAGTAATGATATATGTTATAATTGATTGTGATGGAATGGATTATAATATGAATTAGAATCAGTAAGAACTGAGATTTGCTCTAAAAAGATAGTGCGGATCTGAAATCAAAGTCTTAATGATGATGTAATAATAATATAACATGACACAGAAAGTTGATTAATATAATTTGAATGTAAATTTAAATATAAGAGGAAAGGAGCATAGACATTATGCACAAGAAATAAATACCAACTGACACACTGTACAGTTGAAAGAAGGTTTTGTTTATTGTTTTATGTTTATGTTTGTTTATGTTTGTTATTAAAAAAATTACAAAAAATTACAAAAAAAGAAGGGGGGGGCATTTATTTTACAAAGCACTTGAGGGCAAGCCAAGAAACAATGGATGGAAACTAATCCAGGAGAGAAGCAACCTGGAATTGAGGAGAAACTTCCTAACAGTGAGGACAATTAACCAGTGGAACAGCTTTGCCTTCAGAAGATAGATAGAAAGATAGAATTCTTTATTGGCCAAGTGTGATTGGACACACAAGGAATTTGTCTTGGTGCAAATGTTCTCAGTGTACATAAGAAGAAAAGATACATTCGTGCTTCCATCACTGGAGGCTTGAAGAATAGACTGGACAGCCACTTGTCTGAAATGGTATGGGATGCTGGAGCAGGGGGTCAGGCTAGAAGACCTCTAATGTCCCTTCCAGCTGAGCTGAACTGAAAATAGAGTGAACCTGCCTCTTTGTCCCTGGCATTCTTCCCACGTTAATTGGATGCCAGAGACCTGGGAGAAACGTTTTCTGTTCGTTTCACTTTCTCCTTCCTTGCAAGATTTTAAAGATGGTGTAGGGAGAAAGGTCGCTTGTCAATCTTGTATATCTATCCCATGGTGAGCTCCATTCTCTTTAAAACTACAGTTGCTTGTACAAAGCTACCTTGTCCTGCTTTGAACGACTCGGATGTCAATTCATCTGGACAAAAGACCTTCCTGGCTAATATTTTCCCAAGCTTTGAGCGCCAAATGTTAATTTTATCTACTTGTTTTCTTTGGGGGAAATCTGTGCTCTGCATCTACTCTTTCTGATAGCCACTTGCAGCCCTTTTATTCCCCCCCCCCAAGAAGATGTGATTGCTTTAGCACAGTAGTTGCCAACCAGTGGGCCAAAGACCACTGGTGGTCCACGAGAAAATTTTGGTGGTCTGCAGAGAAATGTCACCCCCAAAGCACCCCCCAAAGCAATTAATCCAGGCTGTGTGGGAACACAAGGCTGCGCTGCCCACATGGCCCACAGGAACACAAGACTTGTGTCACTTGCATTGCGAACAAAATGAGATAGGGAGGGGAGGGGGGAAAGGGTGGAGGGGGGAAACTTGTCCCATGTGCCCCATGCACCTTGCCTGACCACCGGGCTGCTTCTTTCCACTTCCTTCTTCTTCTGCTTTTGATTGCATGCAAGGAAAGCAGCTAAAGTCATTCTTTCTCTTCCCCAAACTCCACCAGAAATGAGTCTTTGGGACCCTGCAAGGCCTCTTACTCCAAGAGGCTGCCCCAGTGTGACAAGTTTCACAAAGATGCATTTCTGGCGGAGTTTGCAGGAGAGAAATAAAGACTTCTGATGCTTCTGATGCTTTCCTTGCATGAAGCTAAAAGTCCCTCTCTCTCTCTCTCTCTCCTGCACTGAGAACAGAGCTGGAGATGGTATCCTGCAATCCCAAATAAAGAATGATTGATCGGTAGGAAAACGGGGTGGGGGATTTTCCTGCAGACTTTTTGGGGGATTTCCCCAGGGTCTCTGATCTGCAGGATTTAAAATTATGAGTTTCGCTGTCCCTGAGGTCCAAAAGGTGGGCGACCCCTGCTTTAGCAGGTTCAGGAGCTGAGCAAGCAAAATATCGGAATAATCTTGCTCTAGAAAAATCAAGTTAATACTATGGGGAAACCAAGCTAGCTTGTCTTCATTCGTACGTGTTGAGATATATTTTACGGCTGGCTTCTAAGGATGCCCACAGAAAGATCTGGAAGCCCGGCACACAGACAAATGTACCATCAACAGATACACAGAGATAAGCAACGTGGACACACCATTCAAAAGAGACATTAAAAAAAAGGAAATAAAATGATCAAAATGTTTCCTCACCACCAATCAAAACCCAAATAAAGTGTGATTAACAGCAAGATTAAAACCTGAACAGTCAATATTTTAATCAAGGGACTACCAATTCAGACGAATAAGATAAAAGTGAGGAACCAAGTTCACTCCCATCAATGCTAATAGGGTGAGGAACCAGAGAGCAAGCTCATTCTCTCCTAGCACTGATGATATTACCTATCTGGGTCATGAAATGTCTGCAAGAAAACAACCCAGCTCAGAGAGCATCAAGTTCAACCCTGAATTTACAATTATCTTCTGGAAGAAAGATCTCTTGTCTACAATATAAGGCAGTAAATAAGCACCTCAGAAATTCAAATGGGAAGATTTGGTTTATTTTATGTAAATTGCAAGTGGAATGTCTTCTGAACACCAAGTTTGTATAGGGGGAAAGAGAAAAAAAAAGCTGTGTTAAAAGAGTTTAAATGAATCATACAGAAAATGTATAGAATGCATTTCCAGACTCCACTTTAACTAAAGCTACCACTTTAGGATGCCAAAATCCAGATATTATTAGAGGACAGCCATTGCTGGTAGAGGGCTTCCTGCTTGAGCAGGGGGATGGACTAGACGACCTCCAAGATCCCTTTCCACACTGTTATTCTCTACCTCTTAAAATTCCCAGAAAGGATTTGAGAAAGGAACAACAGAAAAAGCACAGGATTTCCTGGGCCACTGAAAAAAACCCACAGGGATTTTATTGGAACATTCACCGCACCCACTCCCATAAAATAGATGAATAGAACATTAATAAGTCACATTAACTCATCCTCTCTTTACCGGGTAGGATCAAATCACTGTATGACGTCAGTTTTCGCTAACTTTCAATAACCCCAGCACTGTCGAGTATCACACAGAAGATACAGAACAGATTTCTAGCATGATAGGAAGCAGATCCTAACATGCCATCAAGAGAAGGAGCAGACCTTGGCCCTCTCTATGCAAATCTTTGAAGCCAAACTCTTCATAAACAGATTTGTTTTCATGTACTAAGTTTCACATTCCAGACTCCAGACAGAGAATTCAGACATTTTAATTGACTGCATCTTACTATGCTCTCCGTAAAATACTACATATATGTATATGTATATGTATGTGTGTATGTATGTATATATGTGTGTGTGTATGTATGTATGTATGTGTATATGTGTGTGTGTGTGTATCTTTGGTTATTCGGGTTTTCTCCCGTGTAAGATTGGAAGTATCTAGGCAACGTTTCGATGAAGTCTCATTCATCATCTTCAGGCTTGGTCTTCAGCTCTGTGCTTGTCAGAGTGATGTGAGCTTGCAGCTGCTTCTTCCTTTTAACTGCTAGTGGGGGTGTGACTTGATTGGGTGGGGGCTTGGCTGTGTTCTGATTGGGTGGGAGTGTGTTCTCATTGGTTGGGGGTTTGGCTGTGTTCTGATTGGTTGGGGGGTTGGCTGTGTTCTGATTGGCTAGAGGTGTGTTTATTTACTGGTCCTCCCGCCTACCAGCCTACCAGCCATTTGGAAACCTACCGTCATGAACAGATGAGTACCTAACATGAAGAATGACACCAGACCCACACCCCTGAGAGCCACACAAGATGCCACCACCATACTTCCATGTAGAAAGCAGACTCACACCCACACAGAAGATGAGACACGACCATGAACCAGAAGCCGCACTGCAGCTGCATCACTACCCACTTCAAACCCCTCTGAGCCATACATGAAGCGAACTGACCCCCACCATGAAGATGCAGCACGACCACGAACTCGAAGCCAAACAGCAAGATCACAGCTCACCAGCTCAAATCCCCCAGCAACTAAGACTAACCTGAGCACAACCAAGCCCCCACCTGAATAGAACACTCCTCCAGCCAATCAGGACACAGCCAACCCCCCAACCAATCAGACCACAGCCAAACCCCCAACCAATGAAAACACACCCCCACCCAATCAGAACACAGCCAAGCCCCCACCCAATCAAGTCACACCCCCACTAGCAGTTAAAAGGAAGAAGCAGCTGCAAGCTCACATCACTCTGACAAGCACAGAACTGAAGACCAAGCCTGAAGATGATGAATGAGACTTCATCGAAACGTTGCCTAGATACTTCCAATCTTAATTAGGGCATATTTTGGGGAGGGGAGGGCACATGTATAAAAATCAAACTAGGACTTATTTTCAGGGTAGGTGGTATTTTCAGGGAAATAGGATAGTTATACATCTTTCCTATGATTTGTTTTAATGGTTCAGATTCACTTGAGAATCTGACTACAAATTCTGAGCCTAATTTTTTTTTAAAAAAAATCATGATATGTATGATTTATTCATGATGTGCAGCCCTCCCATCCAGGATCGGAATAAACATGCACAAATTACCTTATAAGTACATTTGGAAATGCCCTGGACATTTTATTTTAAAAAATGTTTCCGAGTTTGCAGTCATTACAAATCAGTCCATCTGCAAGATGGATCAGAATTCTTTTCCAGAACCTACCAACTTCCAATGATCAGAAAATCAGTAATAGATGACAATTGAAGTAATGAAGCAGTTAACCTGTTAAGTAACTACGTAATTAACCTGTACAGGTAGCTCATTTGAACTTATAACAACATTGGAAAATATTTCTCTTTTTCACACTTATGACCGTTGCAGCATCACCATGGTCATGTGATCAAAACTGATTCGTATATATGATGATTGCAATATCCTGAGGTCATGTGATCAACTTTTGTGGCCTTCTGACAAGTAAGGTCAACAGGGAAGCCAGATTCACATAACAATGAGGTTACTAACTTAACTGCATGGGGTTCACTTAACAACCATAGCAAGAAAGGTCATAAAAATGGGCTAAAACTCAATAACTGTCTCACCTAACAATGGAAATTTGGAGCTCAATTATGGTCGGTACACACCTGTACACACTGTACACACTGTAAGGCAATGAAATGAGAGGTTTTTGAAGACGATGGTAGCCATTTATTTACTGGTCCTCCGTTGTATGATTTATGATGAGTGTGTTTTTATGATGATTATGAACATGATTTAATGCTTTTGCTTGTATGTACACTGAGAACTTATGTACCAGAGGCTAATTCCTTATGTGTCCAATCACACTTGGTGAATAAAGAATGTAATTCCATTCCATTCTATTCCATTCCATTCTATTTATTTCTATTCTATTCTATTCCATTTCATTCAATTTATTTCTGTTCTGTTCTGTTCCATTCCATTTCATTTATTTCTATTCTGTTCTGTTCCGTTCCATTCCATTCCAATCCATTCCATTTATTTCTGTTCCATTCTATTCTATTCTATTCCGTTCCATTCCATTTATTTCTATTCTATTCTATTCCATTCCATTTATTTCTGTTATGTTCTATTCCATTCCGTTTATTTCTATTCCATTCCATTCCATTCTGTTTATTTCTGTTCAGTTCTGTTCCATTCCATGCCATTTATTTCTATTCCATTCCGTTTATTTCTGTCCCGTTTATTTCTATTCCATTCCGTTCTGTTTTGTTCCATTCTATTCATCAGTTACATTTGAGTGTTGCATATCAAGTACCATGGCTGAATGTATCTGGAACCTGGAATTAAGGAGAAATTTCCCAACAGTGAGGACAATTAACCAGTGGAACAGAAGTTGCCTTCAGAAGTTGTGGGTGCTTCATCACTGGGTTTTTTAAAGAAAAGACTGGACAGCCACTTGTCTGGTATAGGTTCTCCTTCTTGAGCAGGAGGCTGGACTAGAAGACCTCCAAGGTCCCTTCCAGATCTATTTTGATTGATTGATCTAATCCTTGCTTGACGGGGCCCATTTCTGAGCTGATCACCTGTTGTGAGAATGAATCCCTGGCAGCCTCTAAAATAGGATGAAGCTCGGTTGCTCCAAAATCCAGTTTGAGCTGGGTAGAGTCCTTCACTCAACACACGCATCACAAGCATTCTGGAAGCCATGCCAACCACAACACCTCCTCAACGGCTTCCCAAGCTGACTCCAGGGATACCAGCCAGCCTCCAGAGGTGGACAAATATAGAAAGGAGGATCAACAAACAACTTAGTTCAGAGTGGAAGCAACATGAGAATAAATGAGGGTTTATTATTTAAAGAGACAGGTGAAAATGCTGGCTGAATTGTGAACAAATACGTTTGTTTTTGGGTTTTAAAGAAAGTTATAACTGCACAGCCAAAACTCCCTAACAAAACTTTATAATCCTGTGGGGGGGTCAAGAAGAAATGGACCTAAGTTTCTTGGGAAAGTTATTTGTCATTGGACATGTTTCAGACTTCACCTGAAGAGGAGATAGATAGATAGATAGATAGATAGATAGATAGATAGATAGATAGATAGATAGATAGATAGATAGATAGATGATAGTTGATAGATATAGATAGATGATAGATAGATAGATAGAAATAGATAGATAGATAGATAGATAGATAGATAGATAGATAGATAGATAGATAGATAGATAGATAGATAGATAGATACAGATACACAGATTACAGATAGATAGATGGCAAATAGATAGATAAATAGATACACAGATTCAGATACACAGAGACAGACAGACAGACAGACAGATATGGACGGAGCAGATAGATAGATGATAGGGGAGATAGATGATATAGAGCAGATATAGATAGATTATAGTTAGTAAGAGCAGATAGATATAGATTATAGATAGAAGATAGAAATAGAATTAGATAGACAGACAGACAGACAGATAGATAGATGAGGTAAAGGAGAAAGAGGTGTAGATAGATACAGCTGAGGAAGGAGAAGGAGGAGGAAGAAGAGGAAGAGGAAGAGAAGGGAAAGGAGGAGGAGGATACAGATAAGGAGGAAGAAGGAAAAAGGAAGAGATAAGGATGAGGAACAAGAAGAAGGTGGGGATAGACAAGGAGGAGGTGTTTTTTGGTATATGTATCTTCTAACTTACCATTTTAACGGCTGTGATAAATAGCGTTTTAGCTACGCTGAAGTCTGTTCGCAAAGACGTTAAGGCTGCAAAAACCTATTAATGCCACTGAGTAATTGTTACAGGGGGAAATGTTAGCTAAATAAAATGTCAGAGTAAAGCAGTTGTAAGATTAAAGACAGTTATTTATCTTAGCTTTCTCAGCGGGCGGATCATTTTTTTTTTTTAAGAGGCTTATTAAAGTGCTAACAAGATTTCTTTTTTTCCCCAAGGGAAATATTCCGTAGCATACATTGGACACCATAAATACTTGGCCCAACAGAAGATTTTGCACCAGTTCATATATATATATAAATATATATACTATATACTATATACTATATAATATTATATATATTATACTATATACTATATAATTATATTTGTTTTCTTAAGTTTTCGCGGGTACTTACATGTCTGGCATTCAGCTTTGTTCAGGTATTTTCCCACGTCATAGTAGTGGTGCTTTTAAAGTTATAGCTACAACTTTAAAAGCACCACTACTATGACGTGGGAAAATACCCGAACAAAGCTGAATGCCAGATATATATGTATATGTATATGTATGTATGTGTGTGTGTGTGTATATATATATATATATATATATAAAATATATATATATAAAATACCTCTCATGCATCATCACAAACTCTCCAGATCCGTAAAGCCTACAAACTTGAAATTTGGCACTTATGTTCCTCTTGGCTTCTAAGGGCTCACTAAGAAAGGATTTTTCGAAATGACCATCAGAGCATTAGTATTCCCTATATTATTATTATTATTAACACGCTCTGATGCTAAGGAGTTCTACTCCCCCTCCCCAGCTGAAAAGAAATCTCTTCCAAATGCAAAACACAAGCAGAGCAGAGGAGTTTCCGTTTCCGTTTTAGTTTCACAGCACAAAGCAGCTTTAGTACAGAACAGTTGAGCTAAGCCATGCCCAGGCTCCTTGCTGCCTCCTTGCTCACACAGCAAATACTGTTGGTGATTGGATCATGTGATGGACTGGTGGGTGCAGGGGATGGGTTTGTGATTTTCAATTATGAAGGGAAAACCCAGAACTCTCAGATTTGGGTTTTCCTGTTCTGACCAAGGCTTCCTGAGACCACAATTAATCACACGCTTAGTCCAAACAACGCTCTGTTTATTTCAACACTAGGAATTATGTTCATTTCCAGCCTGTAATGAGTCCCAAACAGTCCTTCGAGATAAGCACCCACCTTTATCTCCTTTGAATTGCTGTGAACAACTAAAGTGCCAAATGAACTATAAGAAGCCAAATGGAGAACAAAGTCCACACAGAGCTTCAAAGTTTAATCTGAACAGAGTGAATAAAGTTGCTTCCTGCAAAGGTTTCTGTCCCTTTGCTCCTCCTTTATGTCTTATGAGACGGGCAATCACCTCCAAGCCTTACTCCCGAGTCGCCCCTTTTATTTCAACTGCTCTTGCCTTCTGGCAGTTCTGTGCATATGCGCACTGGGAACAGGTTCCCCTTGGTCCTCTGCCTTGCTGCTGCCAGACTCTGAAGGTTCCAGAGGTAGAACTGCACTCCCAGATGGCCCGGGTCCCATCTCTGCATCAGAAAGAGAACCCTCGTCCGAGTCCACCCCAGACTCCCAGACTGGCCCACATTCCTCCCCATTGTCCAACTCTGCTACCGTCTCCACAAGCTGCCAGCGGACTACATTTCCCAGATGTGCCAGTATGATTTCTCTAATAAATTCTTCCTTGGATGACTTTTGATTGAGTGCTGAATGAAATGGGGAGTTTCATTGGAATGCCGACAATTATGTCTCAGTCTTGAACCTAGCTGCTTATCTGTTAATTTATTTATTAAATTTATATGCCATCCCATCTCGATCTCATGTGACTCCCGGAAGCTTACAGAGTGATAAAAAACAACATTAGCCAAGCATCCAACTGTTGATCGTGTGACTTGGGGAGGGGGCAGGGGCGGGAAACGCAGCGACGGACATTAAACCAGAAAAACAGTCCTATAAGCCCCCTTTTCTCAGGGCCATCATAACTTTGAACAGTCACTAAACAAACGATTGCAAGTTGAGAACTACCAGTTTTAGAACTACCATCCAACATGCTGGAAGAGTTTGAAAGTTTGGCGCTTTTCCCAATTCTTTATGGAGGGTTTCAGCGGTTTTGTCGAACTGAGCAGTTTCGTCCTTATTCTGGGGTTGTTGTTGTTTTTTCTTTCCTTCTCTGCAGACCCAAACCTGATTTTTCAAGAGCTCTTCTGTACTGCATCCAGTTTTGGTCGCCACACCATAAAAAAAGATGTTGAGACATGCAGAGAAGAGCAACCAGGATGATTAGGGGACTGGAGGCTAAAACATATGAAGAACGGTTACAGGAACTGGGCATGGCTAGTCAAGTGAAGAGAAGGACCAGGGGAGACATGATAGCAGTCTTCCAATATTTGAGGGGCAGCCAAAGAGAGGAGGAAGGGGGTCAAGCTATTTTCTAAAGCGCCTGTAGGCCACACAAGGAATAATGGATGGAAACTGAACAACCTGGAAATAAGGAGAAAGTTTCTGACAGTGAGAACAATCAATCCATGGAACAGAAGTTGCCTTTGGAAGTTGTGGGAGCTTCAAAACTGGAAGCTTTTGAGAAGAGACTGGATTGCCATCAGTCAGAAATGGTGTAGGGTCTGCTGCTTGGGCAGGGGGTTGGACTAGATGACCAACAAGGTCCCTTCCAACTCGGTTAATCTGCAATCCTAAACACTTGGGGCCTTTAATCCTCTGACCCAAATGCCAGATAATCTATAACCTTCCATTTTCCCTTGCTCTCCATTAAAATGTTTGCTAGGCACAAAATAAAACTTGGGATGAAAAAAAGGCAACATGTTTCACGATGCTGGGTAGAAATGCTAACTCTAAACTATGTTCAGAGGCCCAAAGCATTTCGACTGTCCCAGCATGTTGGATGCTTCTAAAATTGGATGGAGCAACTGTTCCTCAGCGATGCCTGGCATCCATCGCATTCATTTTGGCAAATCACAGTTGGCTAGTTTTGTTTTGTTTTTTTCAATCACAAGTAGCACGGCAATGAATATGAGGAAAGGGACTGAGTGCCAGGGGGAGGGGGGGAGGGTTAAAAATAAAGACAGCCAAGAAGCTGGAATTAGGTACATTGACTTGCCAAACATCATCCATTTTTAAACTGTCTAATCAAAGCTACCAACTGTGCAGCCTTTTGCGAAAGTTTCTTTTCTGGATCTGATCATTCCCCCCCCCCCTTTTAGATGCTTGTTTCGGACTCTTAAAAATCTGGAGAATGAACTTCAGCACGCGAACAGATGCTTCAGTTTTGTCTTAAGTTTGCTGATCCAGTTCTACAGAAGAATTACTGAGTCTGTCATCTGCACCTCTATAACTCCCTGGTTTGGTTCTGCAACCCAACAGGACAGGCAGACAGACTTCAGAGGGTAATTAGGACTGCAGAGAAAAAAAATGGCTACCAACCTGCCTTCAATCAAGTACCTGTATACTGCACCAGTCAAAAAGAGGGCTGTGAAAATATTTACAGACCTCTCACATCCTGGACATAAACTGTTTCAACTTCTACCCTCAAAAAAATGCTATAGACACAAGGGGAGTTTTTTCTCCAATGCCATCCCTCTGCTAAACAAATAATTCCCTCAACACTGTTCAACTATTTACAAAGTCTGCACTATTATTACTGTTAATCTTCTCATCACTCCTTATCACCCATCCCCTCCGACTTGTGACTGTATGACTGTAACTTTGTTGCTTGTATCCTTACAATATATGTTGACTGTTTCCTAGTATGATTTGATTGCTTATTGTACCCTATGACTATTATTAAGTGTTGCACCTTATGATTGACTCTTGACAAATGTATCTTTTCTTTTATGTACACTGAGAGCATTTGCACCAACACAAATTCCTTGTGTGTCCAATCACACTTGGCCAAGAAAGAATTCTATTCTATTCTATTCTATTCTTATTGTATCCTATGACTATTATTAAGTGTAGTACCTGGTGATTCTTGACTCTTGACGAATGTCTCTTTTCTTTTATGTACAACTGAGAGCATTTGCACCACGACAAATTCCTTGTACGTTTAATCACACTTGGACAATAAAGAATTCAGTCAGTTCAGTCAGTTAAGATGGGATTTATTTATTTATTTTTACATCTGTGGCAAAAGTATTTTGGTAGCCCTGGGCTTAATTCCATATGAATTTTTCTGAGGTTGTTGGGTGGGTTGGGTATTTTTTAGGTATTTAGGTATTAGGTAGTCCTCAATGTACAACCACAATTGAGACCCAAATGGACATCGCTCAGTGAGAAATTTATTAAGTGAGTTTTGCCCCAGTCGTACGCCTTTTTTCGCCTCCTTTGTTAAGTGAGTCACTGCAGTTCTTAAAACAAATAACATGGTTGGTTAAATGAATCCGGTTTCCCCACTGATTTTTGCTTGCCAGATCACAAAAGGGGATCATAGGATCCCAACAACCATCATAAATATGAGTCAGCTGCTAAGCCTCTGAATTTTATTTTTTACATATTTTATTGATTAAATTATTAAAACATTGGAGACAGTGTAATCGTGCTGATATTTTTTGTTATATGTGTTATAATATATAATACATATTTAATATACATTTATACATTTATACAATGTAATTACCCATTCTACAAATCCTACTTTTTATTCTGGGTCCTTCCTTTCTGATCCCACCTTTGATAATATCTATTCCGTATCTTGCAGTATTCTTTCTCATCCTTATTTTTTAATTCCAGAGTCAATCTATCCATTTCAGCACATATCAATCTCTTCTTTATCACCTCGCCTTCATCGAGAATTTCTCTCTCTTTCCATTTTTGGGCAAAAGTCATTCTTGTTGTTGTGATAATGTGTACTATTAGATAAATCTCTTTGCTATACCTTTCTGTCGTAATTCCAAGTAAAAATAATTCCACTTTATAATCTATTTCCTGTTCAATTGTCTCCTCTAACCACATCTGGATCTTATGCCAAAACTCCTGGGTTTTCTTATAACACCACCATGTATGGCAGTATGTTCCATGTTCTTAGGCCCATTTCCAACAGTTTGGTGACAGGTTTTTATACATTTTAGCCAATCTTGCTGCGGGGAGGTGCCACTTATAAAATATCTTATTTATACGATGTGGCCAATGTTACCAAGCCTCTGGATTTTGATCACGCAACCCCAGGGGAAGCTTCATAAGTGTGAAAAAGGGTCATTTTTTTCAGTGCCATGAGGGGTGGGTATGCATGACCACCACTCACGCAAATGGAGCTATGTGCCCATTGCTTACATAGAACTATCCCCTCGGCCCCTACCCTCCACCAGTCCTCAAAGCCAGAAAGGTTGAAGCCCGCTAGTTTAGGTCAGTTGTAGAATTACCATGTTTCCCTCAAAATAAGACCCTGTCTTATACATTTTTTGCCACCAAAAAAGGCACCGGGTCTTATTTTCGGGGATGTCACCCACTGACTAACTTCAATTGCGCGCGTCACCCCCGGCTTCCTTTTCACTCTCAGAGGCCTTCAGGAACTTCTTCTATGGCCAGCAAGATTTTCCTGAAGCAGATAAGAGAGTTCTGGATCGATCCAGAGCTTTGTTGTCAGCTACAGAGGCCTTCAGGAAAGCCTTGCCAGCTGCAGAAGAAACAGGCAGGCATACAAGTGTCCAGGTGCATGAGGCCCAGCTACAACTGTCTAAAGGTAACTAGTAACTCCAGCTTCCCCATCCCCACCCGAGCTTAATTTTTACCTGATGCATTCTGGAGTGGGGTGGGATCTTAATTAGGGCTTATTTTGGGGGTAGGGTTTATATTGGGTGCACATGTAAAAATTAATCTAAGACTTACTTTCAGGGTAGGTCGTATTTTTGGGGAAACAGGGTAGATATTTTCCTCACTGAACAATGACAAGAAGGTGTTTTAAGAATTACTGGAGTCAGTTGGGCTTATATGGGTGTCTCTGGCCTGAATTTTTTGACATGATTCCAAGCTCAACAAATAAATTTTTCCATGGATGTTAGTCTCGATGGCGACCGATAAGGCTGAGTATTTTTGCCAACACCTGTTGAGTGTCCGTCAACCCAACCAATAAAACAGCAGTAGAGCCAAAAATCTTACACGCTGTCCTCGATGTATGACCACCATGGAGTCCAATATTTCTGTCCTTAAGCGAGACATTTGTGAAGTGAGTTTTGCCCCCATTTTAAAATTTTTCTCACCACGGTGGTCACGTGAATCGCTTGCAGTTGATAAGTTAGTACTATGGTCGTTAAGTGAATCTGGCTTCCCCGGTGGACTTTGCTTCTCAGAAGGCCGCCAAAGGGGATCATGTGATCTTGGGACACAGTCATGGTCATAAGTATGAGTCAGTTGCCAAGCTCCTCAATTTTGATCATGTGATCATGGGGATGCTGCAAAGGTTGTAAGTGTGAAAAACAGTCATAAGACACTTTTTTTTCAGTTCTGTGGCAACTTTGAACAGTCACTAAATGAACTGTTGTAAGTTGAGGACTAACCTGTATTTACTGGGAAAAATAAAGGGGACATTAGAGGGAGCAGTGCAGTGGCCTAGAGGTGGAGCTCTCACCTCACAATCAGGAGGCTGAGAGTTTGATCCTAGGTAGAGGCAGATATTTCTTTCTCTGGGCACAATGAGAATATATCTGCCGAACAAAACTCTGCATTGGTGACAGGAAGGGCATCTGGCCAGTAAACACTCTACTAGCTCCATTCAATTGCCTAGACCAGTGGTGGCTAACTTTTTTGGGTTCCTGTGCCAAAAATCGTGCCCATGTTTGCATGCTCACACTCGCATGCCAGCACCCAGAAGGCAATGCATGCCCTCCCATACCCCCTATGCATGTGCATGTGATCCCCAGACACCTACACCTGTCTCCCCCTTACCTGCATTGCTCCTCCCAGTTGATTTTTGGCTGGTTTGAGGCCTTTTTCGGTGTCCCAGAGGCTTGAGGAAGGCTTCTGCAGGCTTCTGCAGGCTTTGCAAGCCGAAAACTAGCCCCGTTTCATCACTTCCGGTATTTTTGGAAAAACAGGAAGTGATAAAACAGGGCTAGTTTTCGGCCTGCAAAGTCTGCAGAAGCCTTCCTCAAGCCTTTTGGAGGCTGAAAAAGGCCTCAAACCGGCCGAAAATCAGCTGTGAAGCATGCGCATGGCCAGTGAGGTAAGTTTGATTGCCGCTTACCTGCTGGCATAAATGACTCTGCGTGCCACCTGTGGCAGGCATGCCATAGGTTTGCCATCACAGGCCTAGATTCCACCCTGCAAGGGATTATGGGGTTGTTAAAAGATGATGATGATGAAAAAAAGGGGACTTTAGAATGAAAATAATTTTTATCATGAAATCCAATGAACTGACCCCTTCTCAAACAATAGGATTCAGCAGAAATCTAGATTTCAAGAACAAGATATGATTCCCAACATGTGCAAGCATGCACGCGGCATCCTTAACACAACATATCTTTTTTTTTTCCTGAGAGGATGCAGTTGCTTTAAAGCATTCCCAGCAGGTGCTCCCGAAATGCAGGTAGTCCTTGAGTGACAATGCTTCATTTAATGACTGTTCGGAGTTACAACAGCACTGACTTACGGCTGTGGCGGCATCAAAATTCAGGCACTTGGCAATTGACTCATATTTACGATGGTTGTAACATCCCAGTCATGTGATCCCCTTTTGCGACCTTTTGACAAGCCAAGTGAAGAACTTCAGCGATTCACTTAACAGCAGTGGCAAGAACAGTCGTAAAATGGGGCAACACTCACTTAACTCACGTCTCGTAGAAAGGTGGGGGCTCAATTGTGGCCGTAAGTTGAGGCCTACATGTATCAGTGAGTGTGAGAGGGTTCTAACATAAAACTCCGGGGAATCCAAGTTTCTGCCTAGCTCATGAAGTTGGTTTTAAGACTACTAGCATAAGTGCTAAGGCTGCAAGTCCAAGGAATTCTGGTCAAATCTTGTTTAAATTTATACATCACCCAGGGATGGGATTCAAAATTCCCAGCAACCGGTTCTCTGCCTGGTTGCTGGGTTGGTGTGGCCATGGTGGGGCTATTGGAACTTCTGGAACGAACATTTTTCACCTTCCCCAGAGTCCAAAGGCTTCCCTTGGGCCTCTGGGAGGGTGAAAACAGCCTCCCCCGGGCTCCGGAAACCAGAAACAGGCCCATTTCTGGGCTTCTGGAACTTCCAGTTAGGCCCATTTTTCGCCCTCCCAGAGCCTCTGTGCAGATCCTACACTTACCTGCATCCAAATCGAGCCACGTGCAGACTTCTGGGAGGGGCAGGGTGGAGTGGGCGGAGCCAGCTGGTTGGTTCAACTACCGGTTCGGTGAACCAGGTGTAAATTTAACATCTGGCTTGCCCAAACTGGGCCGAACCGGCTGAATCCCTGAGGCCAATTCTTCCCTCAACACCTTGAGTAAAACAAATTATTGTGGGAGAAGGAATGGCGGAGAGCCTGGGGTGGAGTGAAAAGAGGGTTCAGTCTAGAATCCCTACATAGCTGCAAGTTATTTAAGTCCCACCTCCTTTGGGCTTCAATTGGCCTGTATCAAACTCCTAGCAGGTGCTAACCTAATTCAGAAGATTCCTGTGCACAGGCTTTCAGCAATAAATCAGTTAACTGGACCTTCATGCCTGAACCTGGTCTTTCCTACATTTCCTCTGGCTCTCTCACCTGTTCACAGTCAAACACGGCACCATCACCTTAAGACCCCTGCAATTTTACATAGGCCTGCACTAAGATATTCAAATTTGCAACTTACTTAGGCATTCATTCCCTCACTATTTTCTCCACTGATCAATATTCCTAAAAAATACCCCAAGACAAATACTAAACACTATCTTTTCTTTGGCTCCCAAATCTTGTAAATACTACTTTTATTGGACCCTTGTGAATTATCCGATTTTCCATGGCAGCTTGATTTATTTTGATTTTCCAAAACAAATCTTTCAAGTAACCTCAGGATTGTACTGAATCAGCTTCTCAATCTTCCCAGTGGGTTTATAAACCACGTCCAACAGCAGTATACTAAACTTTGAGCATATATATAAAAAATGAGAAAAATTAACAATTCATTACAGTATTACTTGTTCAAAAGATATACAAGATTTGATTCTCATCTGAAGCTGAGTAAGAAGGAAGAAAACCCTCAAGCCACTTGAGGTGATATAATTGGATTGCACTTGCTTTTACTTATTTTTGCTTTTTTATTACATTCATGATATAAGAATACAGTTGAGTGGTGCGGTGGCCTAGAGGCAGAACTCTTGCCTTACAATCAGGCGGCTGTGAGTTCAATCCTAGATAGAGGCAGATATTTCTCTCTCTGGGCAAAGTGAGAATATATCTGCTGAACAAAACTCGGCATTTGCAACAGGAAAGGCATCCGGCCAGTTAAACACTCAGCTCCATTCAGTTGCCCAGACTACACCCTGCAAGGGATTATGGGGTCATTAAAAGGAGAAGATGATAATATAAGAATACAATAATCTAAAAACAACAAGCACATGTCTAGTTCAATGCTGTTCTAATTTTACCAACGCATCTCATTTAGAGCTTAACAGAATAATTAAAAACAAAGCACGCATTACAAAGCACTTCTTAAAAGGCTATAAATGTATATCACAAGCAAACTCAATCTAATTACATGTATTTAAGTGTCCTCTTCTCTCCTTCCACCTCTGCTTTTTTAAAAAAGATTCGGGTTTTATAAGGAACATATGTCCATATAAATTTACAGCTAAAAATTATGGGCAGATTCCAATCCTTCTAGTATTGTAATTTCTGCAGCTGCCCACACATTCACGACATAGATACCTTCGCAAATTTTAAAAGTGGAAACACACAGCTACAAGTGTACAACCCAGATAAGTCACAATCTGTTGTGACTTGTCGGCCGCAGGCCCCTCTAGCAGACAAATCAGAGGAGGAGGAGGTGTGGGAGTCAGGGTGAGCATCAAAGCAACCTGAGAGCTCCAAGGGAGAAGAGGGAATGGAACTGGCAGAGAGAGGGAGTGGGGAGGGAGGGAGAGAAAGAGGAGGAGCCTCGGTCAACCGTCAGCCCTCAGATGGAGGGTCAACAACCCCCAGGTCTGTAAGTGGCTGATGAGGAAGAAGACGAACAGCTGAGTCTAGTGCCTGATGGAAGCGCAGAAGGTAGAGGAGAGGAGAGCAGAGGAAATCTATGGGCCGTTACTCGGGACAGAAGAAGGTGGCTGATGAGGAAGAGGAGGAACAGCTGGGTCTAGTGCCTGATACATGGATGCACAGAAGGGAGAGGAGAGCACTGGAAATCTATGGGCCGGTCCTTGGGACGGAAGAACCACTGCTGCTAGCAACGCCCCACCCTAGTTCTGGGGATAAAAGGTAGGGGGTGGTGACGAATAGATGGGGTAGACAACTATTCATCTCCCTGCCGGACAGACTTGTTAGCTTGTGAGAGAGAAACTTTTTGCTGGGTCTGCCAGCACTCCTAATTAAAGGAATCTTTTGAGTTAACTTCAGAGGGTTTCTTGAGTTTGGGGAGCAGAGTCAGAACACAAAATCCTATCCAAAGTCCTAGTGGAGAAAACGTGCTTGACTTTACAACTTCGTGAGCATTCAAAGTTACAACGGCACTGGGAAAAAAAAGGAGCTTGAATGCTTGACAATTGACTCCTACTTAGGATGGTTGCAGTGCCCTCACTTGTGTGACTTTCTGATGAGCAAATCCGTGTGGAAGCCAGAGTCACTCTACTACCGTGTTACTCTCTCAAGAGCGACGGCAATTCCCTTAACAACGATGATCCAAAAAAAAAAAGGATTTGTTAAATGGGGCAACTCCCACTTGACTGGTTGTCTCTCACTTAGCAATAGAAATTGTGGGGCTCCATTGCTGCCGTAAGTTGAGGATTATTGGTATGTCCTGACCCAAACTCTTTTCCAATAAGACAAACACGAACCAAAGGGAACAGAAACCTTTTAATGAGTCTTACGAATCCCCGGTTAAAAGGCTGCTGCAAACTAATTAACTTTGATGAGCACGAGCCTTGCCAAAACTGTGCGAGGCTGCCAAGAATCACAAATAAGAAGTATTTCACAACACAAGAGTCTTCATATACCAACTTAAGATACTGTAATGTCCCCGAGGCTGAGTTTCAAAATGTCTTTGCTTCCTGCAAAGAATGTTCGCTTCACAGCTGGCTTTTATCTTCTTGAAGGAGGGGCCATTACCTTGCAGCCTTACTCCCGAGTCTCCCATGCTGCTGCAGCTGCTCTTTCCTGTGAGCAGCCCTGCGCACACACGCACTGGGCACAGGCTCCTCGGGGACCTCCTCATCGCTGCTGCAAGCCCCCACAATCTCTGAAAACAGTATTCCACTCCCAAATGGTCCTGGCCCCTCATCTGAGTCCTCGCTCTCCTTAGCCGTCCACACCCGCTGCCGGCTAAGCACAACATGGTAATAAGAAAAACCTGAAGCAAAGGACTTCCCATTTTCAGCTTCCAGACTGTATTCTCCTTATCAACAAGGAGAATTACACCTGTTTGAGTTGGAAAAGCAACCCACTTTCAAACTTATTCATTGCAAAGGTCACCCACGGCTGAAAATATTGCTGGTTTTTTTTTGTTTTGTGTGTTTTTGGCCTATCCCATAATTTAGCTTGTCAGACTTCAGCCCCGGACCCTGAAATAAATCTCTTCTCCTTGGAAACTTCACCCACGCTCAATAACTAATTAAAGCAGCTTCAGCGACAGGGTGCAGCTAGAGAAAGCTGTTTTACAAGCAGGTATAAAAGAAGTCATCTACTTGCACAGAAGCTCATCCTTGGGAGGGCACTTTAAACCAGAGTTTAAAGGTGGGCAGGATTCAGATCCAAAAGAGGCAAAAGATGTTCGTAATCTGGACCAACACAAACATTCCCATTGTACCTTAAATAGCAATAGCCCTTAGATTTACATCCCGCTGTAAACAGTGCTTTTATAGCCTTCTCTAAGCGGTTGACAGGATCCTCATTTTACCCACCTCAGAAGGAGGGAAGCCTGAGACAACCTTGAGCCAGTCAGGATCAAAGTGCTGGCAATGGGCAGAGTTAGCCTGCAAGACTGCTTTCTGATTACTGGGAAGACAGGAAGGAAGAAAGGAAGGGAGGGAGGGAGGGAGGGAGGGAGGGAAGGAAGGAAGAAGGGCAATAACAATGGCACTTAGACTTATATACCACTTCACATTGCTTTACAGTGCTTTACAGCCCTTTCTAAGCAGTTTACAGAGTCACCGTCTTTGCCCACAACAATCTGGGTCCTCATTTTACCCACCTTAGAAGGATAGAAGGTGTAACCTTGAACCGGTCAGGATCGAACTGCTGGCAATGGGCAGTTACCTGCAATACTGCATTCTGATTACTGGGAAGGAAGGAAGGAAGGAAGGAAGGAAGGAAGGAAGGAAGGAAGGAAGGAAGGAAGGAAGGAAGGAAGGAAGGAAGGAAAAATGAAAATGAATGAAATGAGAAAGAAATGAAAATGAGAAGGAAGGAAGGAAGGGCAGTACTAGTAGCACTCAGACTTATATAGCGCTTCACAGGGCTTTCCATCCCTCTCTAAGCGGTATACAGAGTCAGCCTCTTGCCTCCAACAATCTGGGTCCTCATTTTATCAACCTTGGAAGGATGGGAGGCTGAGTCAACCTTGAGCCGGTCAGGATCGAACTGCTGGCTGTGGGCAAAGTTGCTCTGCAATGCTGCATTCTAACCACTGCGCCACCACAGAAGGAAGGAAGGAAGGAAGGAAGAGAGGGAGGGAGGGAGGGAGGGAGGGAGGGAGGGGGGACTAGCAATAGCACTTACACTTGTATACCCTTTCCCAGTGTTTTTCATCCCTTTTTAAGCAGTTTACAGAGTCACCATCTTGCCACCAACAATCTTGGTCCTCATTTTACCGACCTCGGAAGGAGGGAAAGCCGAGTCAACCTTGATCTGCTGAGAATCAAATGCCTGAAGCGAGCAGTTAGTTAGCCTTCTAAACTCTGTGCCACCACGGCTCTTAAGAGATGTTTCTTAATAAGGATTAAATAACGAGATTAAAATAAGAGATGTTTCATCCTGGGCCAGATGGAGAAGAAAGAGTGGCCAAACCTGGGGGAGGGGGGGTGGAGTCAAAAGGATTAGCCTAGAATCCCAACGTAGCTGCAAGCAAACTAAGTCCAACCTCCCTTCCATTCTATTGGCCCCATCTAACTCCAACAGGTGATAACCGCTAGTGGAGAAGATTCCCATGCATAGGATTTGAACAATAAAGCAGTTTAACTGGACTTTCACAACCAGAGCTGATCTTTCACACTTGGCACTAGCATCGTTGCCACACAATTATATACCATAAGGAGGTGGCATTTCTTAACAACTACATGGAGATTTTCTCCAAGATGGTGTTCCCCCCAACATGATCCTTCATGTTTTTCCAAAGATATATCCTGGCTATAATTGAATTCATCTACCTGTCTTCTTGGCTAGCCAAGTGTCATGCCCTTGTTGGAGTCTGAATCTGAGGAGGAAGACGAACAGCTGACCGGAGCGGGAGAGTGGCTCCGTTGGCTGTGCAGGAAACTGGGGAAGGCAAAAGTCCGGCTGGGCAGAGCAGGAGAGAGGTAGAACCAGGGAGAGGGAGCTCAGAGGAAGACCCAGGTTCACCCCCTCTTCATCCTAGGGCACGCAGGGATGAATGGAGAAGAGAGTGATGTCGGTTGCGTGGCTTACGGGGAGGAAAGGGCCCTGATTCCCTTCATCAGCCACACCTGGGAATGAGAGTTTAAAAGAGATGTAAGCTGAGTGCAGCGTCTGCTGGGAACAAATGTGAGTTTATCTTGTGTTGACTTTGGTTATCTGTGTTCCTGGCGTCCTCCCAACGATGCTGAATTATTGCCGTCTGGAATTCCTTCTCCTGCCTTGCTGGACTAATTATCTCATTTTGCCTCATTTAAACTTATAGTTACAATTTATGTTGACCATGTTTTGGACTTGATTCTGTGCAGCCAAAGGCTGTTCCTGGAAGAGTTTTTCACCAGCCCAGAAGGTAACCAGGACATTGGGGGCAAAGTTGGAGCTAATAAAGAGACTCCTACTAATTATCTGACTGTGTTGCCTTTGTGCCATGCCCCAGGTCATCACACCAAGTATTCTCCTCTCCAACATCAAAGGTCAGAAGTGTTGTGATGACCCATGGTGGGGATACAAAATAAACCCAGTCACAAACACCCAGTGAAGCCCTTTTTATTCCTTCACTTTGCTTCCAAACTCCAAATATCCCTGATGGAAGACAAAAAACTCCCAGACTAACAGTTACAAGAAGAAGGAAAAAAGCAACACAAACCAGGCAAGATAATGGCTGGAGGACGTCCACAGATAACGGAACATACACTGGGAAGGACGCCCAACTCAGAGAGGAACAATAAACTGGAGATATTTCCATATTTTGTTACCAGCACTCACCCGTACGCATGTCCGTCCTCTTATTCAATTGTCACAGCTGCAGCCCATGAAGAGGATCAAGACCCTCTCCTCCCCAATAGACCACGTCTCTCCCTTATCCACTCCTCCCCGTGTGCCCTAGAATGGAGAGGGGATGGGCCTCGGTCCTCCTCTGACTGCTCAGCCAGCTTCTGCCCTTCCCCAGCCTCCTCCATAGCCTCCAGAGCCACACTTCCACTCCCTGTCGGCTGTTCCTCCTCTCCCTCAGAGTCTGTCTCCACCAGGGACATGACAAGTGTCCTCCCATCCTGCTTTCTCAAAGTCCAGCTTTGATTTTCGCAGGAAAAAGACACACACACACACACACACACACACACACACACACACGGTCCACCACCATTCCAATCTTTGTAAATATCATCACACTCCCAGCTCTCTGCCTAACAAAACCAGCCACTCTTTTGTGACAGAGCAACAGTTCGTTCGATCAAAATACTAGACAGGCTTGTCCCCAATTAAAGTTATTGTTTTTTTCAGCCAGGGCATACCTCTAGGGGAAATAGTCTGAAAGCAAAATGCAAAGAGAAACAGAAAAGCCAATTGGTCTCTTGCTGAGGAGAAAGAGAAGAGGAGAGAGAGAAGAAAGAGAGTGAGAGAGAGAAAGAAAGGAGGGAGAAAGAGAAAAAGGAGAGCAAGAGAGAGGAGAGAGAGAGACAGAAGAAAAAGGAGAGAGGGAAGGGGGGGAGAGAGAGACAGAAGAAAAAAGAGAGAAAGAGAGGAGAGAGGAGAGAGAGAGGAGAGAAAGAGACAAAGGGAAAGAGAGAGAAAGAGAAGAAAGAGAGAAGAAAAGGAGAGAGGGGAGAGGAGAGAGACAGAAGAAAAAGGAGAGAGAGAAGAGAGAGAAAGAGAAAAAGGAGAGAGAGGAGAGAGAGAGGAGAGAGAAAGAGAAAAATAGAAGAGAGAGAAAGAAGAAAAAGGAGAGAAGGAAGAGGGGAGAGAGACAGAAGAGGAGAGAAAGGAGAGAGAGAGAGAAAGGAGAGAAAGAAGAGAGAGGAGAGAGGAGAGAGAGAGAGAGAAGAAAGAGAAAGAAGAAAAAGGAGAGAAGAGAAGAGAGAGAAGAGGAGAGGAGAGAGAAAAAGAGATGGGGGAGGAGTTTACACAGCTGGTTTTTCATGCCTAAAACAGAACTAGAATTCACCATCACCTGGTTTCCAGGGCAATAGAGAAGCCAGGCATATTTCCAGAACTATTCATTGAAAGGTACTTTTTTTCTACTCCATTTGGAGGTCTGTTTGGACGTGGCCTAATGGTTTCACAGCAAGGCACAGGTAACTTTGTGATGAGATCTACGGTTTTGCAAGCCTGATGCATTTCCATGAAATTGAGACAGATTCGTGGAAAGGCGACACTCATTGCTCTTTCAATAATGCAGGCCATCTTTGACGAAAGGCCTTGCTGCGCACAAAGTCTTCTCATTCCTAAAAAGTCCTATATTTAACATTTCTGTGCAAATTTAAGTCCCAAGTTCACACAAGAAACACCAGAGGCCCTGCCTTGGCTTCTATTTCAAACTTCAGGATTATTTTAATACACTGATTTGGGTCTGTATTAAAACGTAAGATGTGTCCAGGCTCAATAAACTCTGTTTTATGGCATTTGTTGGTCGACCCCTTGTAATAACAGGGCAAAAATCAAGAAATCCATAAAATCTAAACCCTGCATTAAAATAAATCCAAACAAAAAAACCGTGAGCAATTCTACGGTAAGAGTATAAAAATAACCCAGTACAATTAGAACGATAGCAATTATGATTATAAGAACCAATCTATATCAGAAGAAAATCTGTAAGCTTTGTGACATACATCGCTAAATTAAGAGGGCCATATTTGTTTGTCCTTTTAAAATGTTACATTCAAAACTAATCACCTTCCTGAGAAAACTTTTAAGATGAGATATATAAAATACTAGCTGGATACCCATGTTTTCTACGAAACTATGTGGTCGGGCTTAGTTTTTGGGGAGGAAAATAAGGGGGAAAAATTCTGCCTCTGCTTAGCAGCATCCATCAGTATTCACCTGGCTAGCCTCACCTGGCTAGCATCAGTGTGTGAGAGAGTTGAAGGCTGTTTGGAAACTGAAAGAATATTTGCTGTGTGAGCAAGGAGACAGCAAGGAGCCTGGGCATGGCTTAGCTCAACTGTTCTGTATTAAAGCTGCTTGGTGCTCTGAAATTGAAATTGAAACTCCTCTGCTTGTGTTTTGCCTTTGGAACAAATTCAGGTGGGGAGGGGGAGTAGAACTCCTTAGCATCAGAGTGTGTTAATAATAATATAGGAAATACTCTAAATGCTCTGATGGTCATTTGGAAAAATCCTTTCTTAGTGAGCACCTAGAAGTCAAGAGGAACATATGTGCCAAATTTCAAGTTTGTAGGCATTATGGTTCTGGAGATTTTGTGATGATACATGGGTAGTAATTCATTTTTATATATGTATATATGTATATATGTATATATGTATATATGTATATATGTATATATGTATATATGTATATATGTATATATGGATGGATGGTTGGTTGGTTGGTTGGATGGATGGATGGATGGATAGATAGATAGATAGATAGATAGATAGATAGATAGATATTCTTGAATCTCTACACAAAGCACATCCAGGCTTCAAATTAAAATGCTACAAAGATAATACTTTACCATACGACCCTGCATTAAAATTCAAGGGAAGCATACCATTGTCCACAAATGAAAATGTCATATTGATATGTTTAATAGTGTGGGATAACATACAAGATTGGTTTACATGGTTAAGGCACCAAGCTAGAAACCAGGAGAAGGTGAGTTCTAGTGCCACCTTAAGCCTGAAAGCCGAGTGGGTAATTCTGAGCCAATCACCAGGAGACTGGGAACTTTAGTCCTACATTAAGCATGAAAGCTGGCTGGGTGATTGTGGGCCAACCACCAGGACAAGGTGAGTTCTAGTCCCACCTTAGGCCTGAAAGCTGACTGGACAACTCTGGGCCAATCACCAGGAGACTGGGAATTCTAGTCCCGATTTAAGAAAGCTGGCTGGGTGATTTTGGGCCAACCACCAGGAGAAGGTGAGTTCTAGTCTCATCTTAGGCCTGAAAACTGGCTGGATAACTCTGGGCCAATCACCGGGAGACTGTGAACTCTAATCCCAATTTAAGCATAAAAACTGGCTGATTTTGGGCCAAGCACCAGGAGAAGATGAGTTCTAGTCTTGCCTTGGTATGAAAAGCTGGCTGGGTGACTTTCTTCTCAGTCCAACCTTCTTCAACATTACCAGCGTTGGACTGAGGAAAAGAGAAGAAAATGTATTAGATATGAGTTATTTATTTTAAAAAATAATACAGGTGGGATAAAAATGAATAAAGGAACGACAGTGTTGATGAAAATGATTGACATGCAAGATTCCATCTCTGTTTTCTGAGTCACAAACCCAACGTTTGTGCCCTGATGTAATTCTACTGAGGGAAACCAATACTCCAGTTGGAAGTTCAACTTTGACACTCTCAAGAGTTAAGCTGGTTACAACCAAAAGGTGCTACCATCTGTTGTCTGGATTGCCCGTAGGATCTCGTCTATAAATATAGGGATAAAATTTTAAGAACAGCACGGTAGCGAAAGAAGACTGGGAGAATAAATCAAATCCTGATTTAAGAGACCACATAATGAAATTTTTGACAGAGCATGCCATGGCTTGAAAAAAAATCAGCCCACATTTCTCTCATTGGTATCATCCTCTGGAAAGTCCGCAATGAGATATCCTGTTTTCCCAAAAATACAACCTACCCTGAAAGTAAGTCCTAGCTTGATTTTTACAAATGTGCTCAATATAAGTCCTACTCCCCAAATAAGCCCTAATGAAGATCCCGCCCATTCCAGAGTGCACAGGTAAAAATTAAGCTAGGGTCGGGATGGGTGGGTGGAGCTCCCCTACTACTTACCTTTGGACAGGTATAGCCAGGCCTCGTACACCCTGACACCTGCCTTGCTAGCCCAGTTCTTCTGCAGCTGGCAAGGCTGGCAAGGATCAATCCGGAGCTCAGCAGAGGGTTGGTCTAGAAGACCTCCCAGGTACCTTCCAGCTCTATTCTGATTGATTGACCAACGGCTCAAAAAGATCTGCCAAGTTTAGCTGTCTGTACATTTAGTCCTCGACTTACGAACCACAACTCAGCTCCAACTATCTGATGCCAAGCAAGCGAGATGGTTGTAAAGTGAATGTTGCCCCTATTTTAATCCCCTTTCACGCTACAGTTGTTGTTGAAGTGAACCCCTGCAGTTGTTCAATGAGTAACATTCAGTGAATTCCCTGATGTAATTTTGCTTGTCGAAAGGTGACGTAACAGCAGGACAGCGCAAACGTCACAAAAATGAGTCCAGCACTCTCAATTTCGATTGTGGGGAAAATGGTTGTGAAGTCACTTTTTTCAGTGCCATTCCAAATTTGAATAGCCACTAAATGAATTGATATAAGTCAAGAACTACCTGTACAACTAAGCCTGTGATGGCAAACCTATGCAGAGCCATTTCTGGTGGCATGCGAGCTGTCAACCAGAATAGATCCAGGAGCGCACTTTTGGCACATGGCAAGAAAAAGGCTAGCCAACTGGACTAAGCTATCCTACCGTATAAACTTTATAAAGATCTAGAGCCATGATGGCGAGCCTATGGCCACTTGTACGGGCATGTAAGCCCCAGCCAAACTTACCTGCACTGTGCATGTGCATGCCTGATTTTCCCAGCTGATTTTCGGCCCATTTGAGGCCTTTTTCACCTTCTCGGGGGCTCGAGGGAAGCCTCTGCAGCCTTCAGAGGCCGAAAAAATGGGCCCATTTCATCACTTCTGGTATTTCCGCAAATACCTCCAAAAGTTGCAGAGGCTTCCCTCGAGCCTCTGGGAGGCCAAAAAAGCTGGGAGGGCTGAAAATCAGCTGGGAGGTGCATGCATGCGGAGTGCAGGTCACAGGGCAGTGGGGGGAGAACACGCATTGCCTTCTGAGTGCTGCAAACGCACAATTTTCGGCACAGGAGCCCAAAAAGGTTAGCCACTACTGATCTAGAGCCATGCTTTGCAAACCAAAGTGACAGCGACGAATGAAACCCAGATTGTGTACACGCAAGATCACACACATCCACCAAAAAGCTAAATCCATCCGCAGGGGTTACTAACCTAAATCTATATAAAGATCAGTCTAATATAGCTAAGTCTTAGGTTCCATCCTTCCCTCTTCTAAATATTCCTGCACCGTGAGGTTTCGTCTTACAGGGTCTCAAACGGGATTTTTGAAGTGAAGGAGCTTTAGCGGAGCCTGTGCTAAAAGTCACGGAACCCAAATCAATCAATAAATAAGCCAATCTTTTTATTTATAGGTCTCATTCCTAAAAACAAACATTGAACAATATTGTACCTTTACCATTTATATTGCTTCATTTGTTTCCTAGTATGATTTGATTGCTTATTAGTAACCTAAGACTATTACTAAGTGCTGTATCTTACAATTCTTGATGAATATATTTTATTTTTTTTCTTTGTGTACACTAAGAGCTTATGCACCAAAGACAAATTCCTTGTGTGTCCAATCACACTTGGCCAATCGAGAATTCTATTCTATTCTAACAATATTGGTTCCTGTCTCCCTCAGAAAATAAAACATTGATCGACTGTCTGTGTGTCGCATCAAATACAGCAATGTTACAATACTTTCCTGCTGTAATAAGAAAACGGGAAAATTTGCATCTTTGCAGAACCTGCAGCCATAATTTACTCGGTTTAAATCCAGGGGTTGGGCTTCAAAAATTTTAGCAAGGGGTTCTCTACCTAGTTGCTGTGTGGGCGTGGCCATGGTGGGCGTGGCCTAGTCATCCTCCTGCACCACAGCAAGGGAGGTGTTTTTGCCCTCCCCGGATTCAGGAGGCTTTCTTCGAGCCTCCAGGAGGGTGAAAATGGCCTCCCTGGGCTCCGGATGCTCTCTGGAAGGCAGGAATAGGCCCATTTCTGGCTCTCCCGAACTTCCAGGAGGCCTGTTTTTGCCCTCCCCAAGCAGCCCTGCACTTCCCTGCATCCAAAATGGGCCATGTAGGGACTCCTGGGAGGGGGGGGCAGTGGGGAGGCCAGCCAGGAGTGGGATTCGGGGGTTCTCCAAACTACACATAATCTTAGCTAGGGGCTCTCCCGAACCCCTGCAAACCCCCAGCAGGCCAGCCCTGGTTAAATCATAGTTTACAAGCAGGTGAGGCCCTAAATATTTTGAGCTTAGACTTCATGTTCTATTTATATGCAGTCTGTTTGGTTCAGACTTGTAACATATTAATTTTTATTTTATTTTTTTTAAAAAGATGTTTAGACTCCAGAAAGAGTGCAGAGAAGAGCAACAAAGATCATTAGAAGGCTGGAGGATAAAACATATGAAGAGCGGTTGCAAAAAATAGGTATGTCTAGTTTAGTGATAAGAAAGACTAGAGGCGACATGATAGCGATATTCCAATATCTCAGGGTCTGCTACAAAGAAGGGAGTCAAGCTATTGTCCAAAGCACGCAAAGGCAGGAAAAGAAGCAACGGATGGAAACTAATCAAGGAGAGAAGCAACTTAGAACTAAGGAGAACATTTCTGACAGAAAAAATTAGCCAGTAGAACTGCTTGCCACCAGAAGTTGTGGGTGCTCCAACACTGGAGGTTTTCAAGAAGAGACAGAGAGATATTTGTCCAGAAAGTCAGTGGGGTAGCTAGATTAACTACTCTGGCAAGAAACATCATAAAATGGATGTTGTTGACAATTGCCTCACTTAGTTACAGACATTTTGGCTCAATTGTGGTCATAAGTCAAGGAATACCTGTAGTTCAAATATACTTGAAGATGACAAGTCCAGACTAAAAAAAACGTGACTGGGAGAATAATGAAAGATTTCTGTCAGTATTTAAATTATAATTTTTCTTGGAAATAAAAGGTAGCTTGTGCACCAAAATGTCACTCAAGGAAAATATATATATAGAAATTACAGGGGAAATAGTTCAGTGTCCTGCACCATTCCCAGAGGACAGATCCAAAAAATGAAGCCAGGGCTTAAATTTGGGTTGGAAACTAATGTTTCCCTGGCTTTAAAACTATAATTGCAAAATCACATGTGGGCCATTCTCCTCAGTCTTAAAACAGCATCAGATATTAATGCAAAGAACATATTTTTCGTCTTGGTCAGAAAAAGTTTCACACAGGGATCTGAAGGAGACACACAACTTATAAATCAATGATTTTACACTATCCTATTAATAGTCCAATAGCTTTTAAATGAAACCATTTAATAAATAAAACCACTTCATTTTGTCCACTTGCACCTGTTTTTTTTTAACTATACCAGATTGAATATTGTTTTATCACTAATTATGGTTTTCGACAAGTGTAACTCATCTGGCTTTCTCATCTGACTTGGAAAACAAGCAAGGTCAGGTCAGATCTGTAAACAGATGGGAGACCACTCAGAGATCCCCACCTTATAGGTGAGGATGATGATGATAATAAGGATGAGGAGAAGAGGAAGAAGAGGAAACAGAAGAGGAGGAGGAGGAGGAGGAGGAGGAGGAGGAGGAGGAGGAGGAGGAGGAGGAGGAGGAGGAGGAGGAGGAGGAGAACTGGAAGGGACCTTGAAGGTCTTCTAGTCCAACCCCCTGGTCAAGCAGGAGAACCTATACCATTTCAGACAGATACTCTGTCCAGTCATGAAGCACCCAAAACTTCTGCTGGCCAGCTGTTCCACTGGTTAATTGTCCTCACTATTAGGAAGTTTCTCATCAATTCCTGGTTGCTTCTCTCCTGGATTATTTTCCATCCATTGTTTCTTGTCCTGCCCCCTGGTGCTTTGGAAAATAATTTGATCCCCTCCTCTTTGTGGCAGCCCCTCAAATACTGGAATAATGCTAACATGTCACTCCTGGACCTTCTTTTCTCTGGACTAGCGAGACCCAATCCCCGCAACAAAGGTTTTTAAAAGTTGAAATAAGGAAACACCAAACCTTCCAGTCAGCAGCCAAGCTCAACTCAACTCAACCCCTTCACCTGCTCTGCACCATCCGTTTTTGGCAGAATGAATCAAAAGCGTTGGCGGAAATAAAACCACTATACGATCACCATGCCTACAAAATAGGAACTGCTTCTAGATTTTTTTTTAAAGTATAAATAAATACAAAATAAAGAGAAGGGGGCTACAGACACCCCTTATTTAAGAGGAAGGTATGAATTAACTAGTCATTCCAGAGGATTATTTCAATGTTGCAACCATCCACAATGATCTCTTTCTCTTATTTTATTTTTTTTGTCAAGTTTTTTATTTCATATTGCTTAAACATATCAATGGGTGAGCAGTTTGATACCATACATTTTACACAAATAAACATATTATTACTCATAGTTATTACTTTTCATTTTCATTGTTTTATGTTTAAACATTATATATATATATAAACATACACACACACACACACATATATATATAAATACCACTCATGCATCATCACAAAATCTCCAGAACCGTAAAGCTTACAAACTTGAAATTTGGCATATAGGTTTCCTCTTGGCTTCCAGGTGCTCAATAAGAAAGGATTTTTCAAATTGACCATCAGAGCATTAGTATTTCCTATATTATTATTATTATTATTATTATTATTATTATTATTATTATTATTATTATTACACTCTGATGCTAAGGAGTTCTACTCCCCCTCCCCACCTGGAAAGAAATCTGTTCCAAAGGCAAAACACAAGCAGAGGAGGAGTTTCAGTTTCACAGCACTAAGCAGCTTTAGTACAGAACAGTTGAGCTAAGCCACTCCCAGGCTCCTTGCTGCTTCCTTCTTACTTACACAGCAAATACGGTTTCAGTTTCCAAACAGCCCTCAACTCTCTCACACACTGGCAGGACACTAGCCAGACGAATACCGATGGATGCTGATTGGCAAAGGCAGAATTCCCCCCCCCCGCCGCCTTATTTTCCTCCCCAGAAACTAACCCCGACCACATAGTTTCATAGCGCAGCACGAGTATCGAGCTAGTATCTAACATTATCGCCATCAACCTCCCCCTTATTGTTACAAATATCTTGCTATATTAAAATATGTGCATTGTTGTTCCCCTCTTATTTCTATTTCTATTCTAACTTTTATTCACATCACCGTAGTATTTAAAGATGTTTCTTTTCTGCCTTCCATTTTTCACCTGCTTTACTATTTCGATTTCCCTTATGTATACTGAGAGCATATGCACCAAGACAAATTCCTTGTGTGTGTCTAATCACACTTATCCTATCAAGAATTCATTCATTCATTCATTTTAACACTTCACCTCTGTATATATTAAAGTTTAATCCTTCATTCTTTCACTGTTCAGTGTTTCAAGTTACAATTCTAACACCAATCCCAATTATCATTTAAACATATCGGGTAGATCTATTAGTAGGATCTCCATGTGAGTTAAGATGGCTCTATAAATATATTTAATAAATACTAATAATAGGAAGATGAGAAATTAGGTGGGATACATCAGTTATCTGAGGCTTCCAGAGAAGAGGATGGGATGCAGGGAATTGTTTGATATCTCCAGGGAGAGATGACTTCATTATTTAGACCAGTGGTCGCCAACCAGTGGGCCAGAGCCCACTGGTGGCCTGCGAGAAAAATTTGGTGGTCAAGCAAAATTTTATGTGACAGACTCAGGTTGCCAATGGCAGAAAGATTGATCTCTGAGTGAATCTGTGATTCTGTGTGCAGCTCAATCTGCCTGCCTGCTTTGCCTGATTTTCAGTAAAAGTTGCTTTTTTTAATTAAAAAAACCCCAATATTTACATACACAGTATGTTGTGAGTTAATTTTGTGAGTTTGCTTGCTAGCAAATTTTATGTGACAGATTGAGCTAGCTGATGCCAGATAGATAGATAGATATCTGAACAAATCTGTGATTCTGTAAACAACTCAATCTGCCTGCCTGCTTTGTCTGATTTTGGGTAAAAACTGCTCTTTATATAAAAAAAATCAATATTTACATAAATATTTATAATATTTACATACAAGCCATGCCCTGCCAGTCAGAGGACCACCAAGCCACACCCACAAATTAGGCCACACCCACAGAACCAGTTAAGAAATTTGAATCCCACCCCTGCGACTGTGTGTGCGTGAGAAAGGGGGGAGGCAGAAAGAGGTTAGATCTCTCTCTCTCTCTCTCTCTGTCTCTGTGTGTTTCTCTGTCTCTGTCTCTCTCCCCCACCTACACACACCGTCAGCAAGCCACCCTCAGTCAAAATTCATATTAGTGGTCCTCGGGATTTTAAATTATGAGTCTGGTTTAGACCAAGGGTCTCCAACCTTGGCCACTTTAAGCCTGGCAGACTTCAACTCCCAGAATTCCCCAGCAAAGCTGACTAGGGAATTCTGGGAGTTGAAGTCCACCAAGCTTAAAGTAGCCAAGGTTGGAAACCTCTGATTTGGATGTTGTAAGCACCCAAAAGTCACTTCTAATACAACCCATTGAATACTTGCTACTACTAATTGAATAATTTGAGATTGATGAAGGTGGAAATGAGCTGGCAACCGTACTACAAGAGATGGGCTTGGCTCCTAAATATTCTCCATGGTGTCATTGACTTACTCACGCAACTCACATCAACCCGCAACCACAATCCCGTCCTCAAGACCAATTTCCAACCCGTGTCTCGGGGGGGGGGGGAGCGTAATGCCTTAGTTTCCTCTCTTGGGTCCCCTTCCCAAGAGGGGGAGAGCAGCCACCCCTCCCTGGGCCATTCAGAGCTTCAAGCCAGGAGGGGTTTCCCTCCCACTGGCCAGCCTCCTCCTCCTCCTCCTCCTCCTCCTCCAGCCCCTGGGCAGATTGTACAGTACCAGGAATTTTCAGCACCATAGACTTGCAAGGCAGGGGACAAAGAGAAGGGGAAGGGGGAAAAGGGCCAGGAAGGGGAAGGGGGAAAAGGGAAGAGGAAAAGGAAGCTGGAAGGGGAGGGGAAGGAGAAGAGGAAGGGCAAAAGAAGGGGAACAGGAAAAGGAAACGGAAGCCGGAAGAGAAGAGAAGAGGGAACAGAAGAGGGAAGGAAAAGAGGAAGGGGGAAGTCAAGAGGGATAAAAACAGGACATGGAGAAGGAAGGAAGGAAGGAGACAGGAAGAGAAGAGGAAAGGGAAGGAGAAGGGGAAAAGAAGGAGAAGGGGAGGATTAAAGGAAGGGAAAAGGAAGAAGGAAGGGGAAGTAAGTGGAGAAGGAAGAAGAGAGGGAAGAGAAAAGAAAAGGAAGGGAAGCAGAAGGGGAAAGGGAAAGGAATAGGGAAGAGGAAGTGAGAAGTGAGAAGGCAAGCAGAAGGGGAAGCCAAGGGGGATGAAAGGGGGAAATGGGGAAGGAAGGAAGCAGAGAGGGAAGAGAAGAGGGAAGGGAAGACAGCTGCGGTCCATGCCGCAGCAGCCGAAGCGAGGCGAGGCTGGGGGTCGGAGGGGAGGACGGCGGCGGCCCCTTCCCCCTGCAACCAGTCAGCCTCCCTCCCTACCTCGATCCAGCGCCGGGCTTCGGCCAAGGCGGGCTGCGGCTGCGGCAGCTGGGCTAGCGCCGGGGCCGGGCTGGCCATCTGCAGAGCGTCCCAAGCGGCGGAGGAGCGGCCGGGAACGGCCACCGCCTCCTCCGCCTCCGCCTCCTCCTGCGGCGGCTGCTGCTGTGGCTGGAAGCCGAACAGCTGCGGCCAGAGACCCGGCTCGCCTCCCGCGGTTGCCTGGCTGGCTTGCTCCGCCTCCAGGGCAGCTCCAGCCCCTCAGGAGGCGCGGCCCCGAGCGCGCTCCCGAGCCCAGGAGCCGCTGTTTCATATAGGGAACAGCGAATGTTAGCGTTGGAAGGGACCTCGGAGGTCTTCTAGTCCAACCCCCTGGTCAAGCAGGAGACCCTAAACAATTTCAATCAGTCAGTCAGTCAGTCAATCAATCAGCCAGCCAGCCAGTCAGTCAGTCACTCAGTCAACCAACCAGTCAGTCAATCAATCAATCAATCAGTCAGTCAGTCAACCAGCCAGTCAGTCAGTCAGTCAATCAATCAATCAATCAGGCAGGCAGGCAGGCAGGCAGTCAATCAACCAACCAACCAACCAATCAGTGAGTCATTCATACAGTCAACCAACCAACCAACCAGCTAGCCAGCCAGCCAGCCAGCCGGCCAGCCGGCCAGCGTCAGTCAGTCAGTCAGTCAGTCAGTCAGTCAGTCAGTCAACCAACCAACTAACCAACCAACCAACCAATTAACCAACCAACTGACCAGTCAGTGAGTCATTCAGTCAGTGAGTCATTCAGTCAGTCAACCAACCAACCAACCAGTCAGTCAGCCATTCAGTCAGTCGGTCAGTCAACCAACCAACCAGTCAGTCAGTCAGTCAATCAATCAATCAGGCAATCAATCAATCAGAATAGAGCTGGGAGGTGCCTCTGAGGCCTTCTAGTCCAACCCCCTGTTCAAGCAAGAGACCCTAAACAATTTCAATCAGTCAGTCAATCAATCAGAATAGAGCTGAAAGGGACTTTGGAGGTCCTGTAGTTCAACCCCCTGCTCAAGCACTATCTTCCTGCTTGACGGGGGAGGGGGCAGGAGAAGGGGGGGCAGGAGAGAAAGTTTTCTCCACCCCAACCCCACTCCCACAATCCACGATAGCAGGCTTCCAATACAGGTAATCCTCGACTTACAACAGGTTGTTTAGTGACTGTTTGAACGGTGCTGAAAAAAAGGGACTTGGGAAGGCTTTTTTCACATTTAATGATGTATGCAGCATCCCTTTTGGGGTCATGGGAGGAAAATCAAAAGTTCCCCCACCCCCACCCATGATAGCAATCTTCTGAGAGTTAGTCCTCAACTTACAACGGTCCGTTTAGTGACCCTTCAAAGCAGCAACAGGGCTGGGGGAAAAAAGCGACTTAGGGCAGTTTTTCACACTTACGATCGTGTCTTGGAGGCCAAGTGATCCCTTTTTGCGACCTTCTGACCAGGAAAGTCAATGTGGGAAGCCAGGTTCCCTTAACGACTTAACACCCACTTAACAACAGCAGCTTGTTGTATGGGAGCATGGGGCAGGACTGCCTGGGATCTGAAGTAGCCCTTTCCCCCCCAAACAAGCCTAGGCAGAGAGGGGCTGTTGCTCTGAACTGGGGTGTTTGAGCTCCCCCCATTTCTAGGGCTCACAAGCATCGGGGGGGCGTATAGAAAGAGGGGGTGTAAAATGACAGCCAAGGCCATTGCCCCTCTTCCCTTGAAAATTCGATTATCATGTAAAAAAACAAGATTGGGGTAGAAAGCAACTATTTCCCCTCTGCTTTTGGCCTTAAATCTGTATTTTCCTTTTCTTTTCCCTATCTTCCCTGGAATATGAAAATATATATTTTCATATCTATATCTATCTATCTACCTATCTATATATAGATATAGATATATATATGCAGGTGAAACTCAAAAAATTAGAATATCGTGCAAAAGTTCATTTATTTCAGTAATGCAACTTAAAAGGTAAAACTAATATATGAGATAGACTCATTACATGCAAAGCAAGATAGTTGAAGCCGTGATGTGTCATAATTGAGATGATTATGGCTTACAGCTCATGAAAACCCCAAATCCACAATCTCAGAAAATTAGAATATTGTGAAAAGGTTCAACATTCTAGGCTCAAAGTGTCCCACTCTAATCAGCCAATTAAGCCATAACACCTGCAAAGGGTTCCTGAGCCTTTAAATGGTCTCTCAGTCTGGTTCAGTAGGAATCACAATCATGGGAAAGACTGCTCACCTGACAGTTGTGCAGAAAACCATCACTGACATCCTCCATAAGGAGGGAAAACCTCAAAAGGTAATTGCAAAAGAAGTTGAATGTTCCCAAAGTGCTGTATCAAAACACATGACTAGAAAGTTATGTGGAAGGGAAAAGTGTGGAAGAAAAAGGTGCACAAGCAGCAGGGATGACCGCAGCCTGGAGAGGATTGTCAGGAAAGGCCATTTAAAAGTATTGGGGACTTTCACAAGAAGTGGACTGAGGCTGGAGTCAATGCATCAAGAGCCACCACACACAGACGGATCCTGGGCATGGGCTTCAAATGTTGTATTCCTCTTGTCAAGCCACTCCTGAACAACAAACAACATCAGAAGCGTCTTACCTGGGCTAAAGAAAAAAAGAACTGGTCTGTTGCTCAGTGGTCCAAAGTCGTCTTTTCTGATGAGAGCAACTTTTGCATCTCATTTGGAAACCAAGGACCCAGAGTCTGGAGAAAGAACGGAGAGGCACACGTTGCAAGATGCTTGAAATCCAGTGTGAAGTTTCCACAGTCTGTGTTGATTTGGGGAGCCATGTCATCTGCTGGTGTTGGTCCACTGTGCTTCATTAAGTCCAGGGTCAACGCAGCCATCTACCAGGAGATTTTGGAGCACTTCATGCTTTCTTCCGCAGATGAGCTTTATGGGGATGCTGACTTCATTTTCCAGCAGGACTTGGCACCTGCCTACACTGCCAAAAGCACCAAAATCTGGTTCAATGACTGTGGGATTACTGTGCTTGATTGGCCAGCAAACTCACCTGACCTGAACCCCGTAGAGAATCTATCAGGCATTGCCAAGAGAAATATGAGAGACATGAGACCGAACAATGCAGAAGAGCTGAAGGCCGCTATTGAAGCATCCTGGTCTTTTATAACACCTCAGCAGTGCCAAAGGCCGCATTGAGGCAGTAATTACTGCAAAAGGGGTCCAAACCAAGTGCTGAGTACATATGCATGTTTATACTTTTCAGAGGTCCAATATTGTTCAATGTACTTATTGCTTGCATGTAATATTCTAATTTTCTGAGATTGTGGATTTGGGGTTTTCATGAGCTGTAAGCCATAATCATCTCAACTATGACAAATCACGGCTTGAACTATCTTGCTTTGCATGTAATGAGTCTATCTCATATATTGGTTTCACCTTTTAAGTTGCATTACTGAATAAATGAACTTTTGAACGATATTCTAATTTTTCAAGTTTCATCTATATATAGATATAGGTAGGTAGGTAGGAAGTTAGGAAGGGTGGTAGATGGATGGATAGATAGATAGATAGATAGATAGATAGATAGATAGATAGATAGATAGATAGATAGATTGATACAGATAGATGATAGATACAGATAGATAGATACAGATAGAAAAATATAGCTAGATGTAGATATATATGTATACATAGATATATTTAGATTATATATATACACACACATAACATACACACAAACACATATACTAGCTCGTTATCTGTGCTTCGCTACGAAACTATGTGATTGGTTTTGGGTTAGTTTTTGGGGAGGAAAATAAGGAGAGAAAAAATTCCACCTCTGCCTACCAGCATCCATCAGTATTCATCTGGCTAGTGTCCTGTCAATGTGTGAGAGAGTTGAGGGCTGTTTGGAAACTGAAACCATATTTGCTATGTGAGCAAGGAGACAACAAGGGGTGGCTTAGCTCAGCTGTTCTTTGCTAAAACTGGTTGCTGCTGTGAAACAACTGAAACCGAAACTCTTCTGCTTATGTTTTGCCTTTGGAAAAAGATGTTTTTTTCCAGGTGGGGAGGGGAAGTAGAACTCTTTAGCATCAGAGTGTGAATAATAATAATAATAATAATAATAATAATAATAATAATAATAATAATAATAATAATAATAATAATAATAATAATAACAACAACAACAACAACAATAATAATAATAATAATAATAATAATAATAATAATAATAATAATAAATATAGGAAATATTAATGGTCTGATGGTCCTTTTGAAAAATCCTTTCCTAGCGAGCCCCTAGAAGCCAAGAGGAACCTACGTGCCAAATTTCAAGTTTGTAGACTTTACGGTTCTGGAGATTTTGTGATGATGCATGAGGGGCATTTCGTTTGGGGCATGTAGGTTCCATTTAAAAAAAAAAACGGCAAGAGAGCTGAGATCAGTGTCATCAACCGCAGGTGACGACAGAGACAACCTGATGTGTTCAGAATAAAATCAAACTCCTGATGCAAATTCCTGCTTAGTCGTGGCTGCACTGCAGACAAGATTGTCCTCACCTTTTTGGTTGTTGTTTTTTTAAGCCACGCTCAAGGAACTTACAATATTTAGTAAGAAAAAAGATTAAAGTATTTCCCCCTTTGGTTTTTATTTTATTTTCTCTCTTCAATTTATACAGATGTTTAATTAGCTTTATTTACAATTTTTTCCCCCCAGTCTCCAACAGAGGTAAGCACCGTGCAAGAATGCCAGTTATAAAAGATAATCTATATCGACTTCTAAAAAATAGAAGTGATGATGACTTGACGTTGTTCAAAGAAGAAGCAGGCTGGGCTACGCTGAAGCAGTTTCTGATCAGTTACTCAGGAGTAGTTCCGTTCCTCTGTACATCCCATGATTTCGATGACAAGGCCAATATTATTTCATACTGCAAAGAAAAATAAGACAAGAAGCAACTGAGGTCAGAAGATGCACCTATAGTTATAAGTGGCTCCTAACTTCATTATCCAAATACATTTTTATTAAGTTACTAGCTGAATACTCATGCTTCACTACAAAACTATGTGGTCGGGCTTAGTTTTTGGGGAGGAAAATAAGGAGAAAAAAATTGTGCCTCTGCTTACCAGCATCCATCACTATTCATCTGGCTAGCGTCTTGTCAGTGTGTGAGAGAGTTGAAGGCTGTTTAGAAACTGAAAGAGTATTTGCTATGTGAGCAAAAAGGAGACAGCAAGGAGCCTGGGTGTGGCTTAGCTCAACTGTTCTGTACTAAAGCTGCTTGAAGCTGTGAAACTAAAACTGAAACTGAAACTCCTCTCCTCTACTTGTGTTTTGCCTTTGGAACATATTTCTTTTCAGGTGGAGAGGGGAAGTAGAACTCCCTAGCATCAGAGCGTGTTAATAATAGTAATATACGAAATACTAATGTTTTGATGGTCATTTGGAAAAATCTTTTCTTAGTGAACCCCTAGAAGCCAAGAGGAACATACATGCCAAATTTCAGGTTTGTAGGCTTTACGGTTCTGGAGATTTCGTGATGACGCGCGAGTGGTATTTCACTTTTATATAGAGAGATAAAGTGTTATAAAAACGAAAAGGAAATAAGAGGACAGTTAAGGGAAAAGGGGGAAGAAAAATGAGGAAGGGAAAGAAAAAGAAAAAACACATTGACTTCCGATTCTCTGTTGCAGTAAAATAAGGCATGAACATCAAATCACAACTTTTTTGTTTTTTCATAATAATATGAAGAATAATAATATGAATAATATGCCATTTCTATAAAGATCCGTCAATCTAATCGGGAAAACCCAAAATCAAATTTTCATTCTTTTCCACGTCAAGCACCAAGTTCAGAAGTGGTTTCCACGTGGAAACAAAAGTACTTATGTTCTTTTCTTTAATCAAAAATAGTCAGTTTTGCCATTTCAACCAACTCCATCTGCTTCTACAACCATTCGTCCTTCCATTTTTGCGCACACAGTAATCTTGCTGCTGTCAACATATATAGTAACAAAAAAAGCCAAAGTTTTTCTCCAATTCTTTTTCCATTAGACCCATGAGGAAAAGTTCTGATTTCATATTCATCTCCATTTTCAGGATTGTCTGCATGAAGATAGGAATCATAGTCCAATTTTTTAAAATTTTGCTTTATCACAGGGGCATCCTGTAAAAAGTCCCTCCTTTGCTTTTATACTACCAACGTACGTTGGACATGCCTTTATACATCTTAGATAACTTACCTCAGGGGCGTCAAACTCGATTTAATTGAGGATCGCATCACGGTTGTGTTTAACCTTGGAAGGGGGGTGGCCGGGGGGGGGAGCACATGCCTAGCTTGATGTCACTCATCAAGGCTCTGTTTTCAGCTGCGACACTCTCCTGCAATCCTCTGCCGGCAAAAACGGAGTTCGTGGAAGCAGTACATGGTCAGCCTGGGCTCCGTTTTTGCTGGCAGAGGCTGCAGGAGGATGCCACAGCCGAAAACGGAGCCCAGGAATGCTGTGTGTGGCCTTGCCAAGCTCCATTTTTGTTGGCAGAGGGCAGCAGGAGGCTGTCGTGGCTGAAAACAGAGTGCTGTGTGCAGCTTCTCTGAGCTCCATTTTTGTTGGCGGGAGGCTACTGTGGCCGAAAACAGAGACCAGGAGGGTTGTGTGAGACCTCCCTGAGCACCATTTTTGTTGGCAGGAGGCTGTTGTGGATGAAAACAGAGCCTGGAAGGGCTCCCTGAGCTCCATTTTTGTTGACAGGAGGCTGTTGTGGCCAAAAACAGAGTCTGAGAGGACTCCCTGAGCTCCATTTTTGTTAGTAGAGGGCAGCAGGAGGCCATTGTGGCTGAAAATGGAGCCCGGGAGGGCTGTGTAAGGCTTCCCTGAGCTCCATTTTTGTTGACAGGAGGCTGTTGTGGCCAAAAACAGAGCCTGAGAGGCCTCCCTGAGCTCCATTTTTATTAACAGGAAGCTGTTGTGGCCGAAAACAGAGTCTGGGAGGGCTGTGTGAGGCCTCCCTAGCTCCATTTTGATTAATAGGAGGCTGTTATGGCTGAAAACAGAGGTTAAGATGGCTGTGTGAAGCCTCCCCGAGCTCCATTTTTGTTGGCAGAGGGCTGCAGGAAGTCGTGGTCGAAAATGTCGTGGCCGAAAATGGAGCCTGGGCAGGTAAGTGGTGGGATTCAAAAATTTTTTACTACCAGTTCTGTGGGCATGACTTGGTGGGCGTGGCAGGGGAAGGTTACTGCAAAATCCCCACCCCACTAACCTGCTTTCCAGCTCCGTTCTCCTGTGCAGGGCAATCAAAGAAGACCCAGCCGATCAGCTGGGACTCGGGAGGCAGAGAAGAGATGGGGTTGGCAGGGCCAATCAGAGGCGGCATTTGCTGGCTCTCCAATCTACTCAATATTTCTGCTACCACTTCTCCAGAACTGGTCAGAACCGGCTGAATACCACCTCTGCTGGGCAGGCTGTGCCCTCTCGAGCTTCGTTTTCGCTGGCAGAGGCACCATGAGGTGGCCGTTTGTTATTTCCAGGCTGGCTTCACGGGCCAGATCTAAGAACCACACGGGCTAGATCCACACATACCCCAGGGCCTTGAGTTTGACACCCCTGACTTATCTGGTGTTGAATACCACCGATGCATCATCTTGTCAACATTCTCTTTTAAATTATAATTTGACTTCCTGAAAAGTGGAATCCCTCCACCCTGTCCTGCCAAGAGCCGGCGTTGCCAGTCTCCTAAGCATCTCCCTCATCCCAGGCACGGTGGGTGGTACTTACTGGTCATCACTGAACACCAAATCTTCAGTTGAGGGTGGCGTGAGAATAATTTTGGGTACCTGCCGCTTCTTCGTAACGGACACTGCAAGGGAGGGAGGAATTATGGGCGTGTATGCATGTAGAAACAAATGCTTTTAAAAAAAGGAGGGAAAATGGGGTTCTTGCAGAAGGCCTAGGAATAATACGGGCATCCAACTGAACCAAGCACACCAGTGTTGCTGGGGGGGGGGGGATGTTGTTTGAGACCATCTATTTGCCCCCGCTGTCTGCCAGAGGTTGGAGCGGCTGGGCCTACAGGCTGGGGCCACCGATTTACAAACTGCGAGGGAGCCAGAATGCCTCCCAAAACCACCGAAGTACCAGTTGCCTCAAAGTGCCATTAACCGACTTCCTTCCTTCACAGTGGTTAGAAAGCAGTATTGCAGGCCATCTCTGCGCACAGCCAGGAGTTCAATCCTGACAGACTGGAGGTTGACTCAGCCTTCCATCCTTCTGAGGTGGGTCAAATGAGACCCAGATGGCTGACTCCGTAAACCGCTTAGAGAGAGCTGCAAAACCATTGTGAAGTGGTATATAAGTCTAAATGCTATTGCTAGTGCTCTTTCTTTCCTCCCTTCTCCTCTCCTTCCCTTCCTTCCCAGTGGTTAGAATGCCTTATTGCGGGGCCAATTCTGCCAACTGCTAGGAGTTCAATCCTGACCAGCTCAAGGTTAACTCAGCCTTCCTTCCTTCCTTCCTTCCTTCCTTCCTTCCTTCCTTCCTTCCTTCCTTCCTTCCTTCCTTCCTTCCCAGTGGTTAGAATGCCGTATTGCAGGGCCAATTCTGCCCACTGCCAGGAGTTCGATCCTGACCAGCTCCAGGTTGACTCTGTCTCCCAGCCTTTCAAGGTGGGTCAAATGAGGACCCAGATTGTTGGGGGGCAAGATGGCTGACTCTGTAAGCCGCTTCGAGAGGGCTGCAAAGCACTATAAAGTTGTATATAAGTCTACGTGCTACTGCTACTAGTGCTAATGCTATTTTGTCAAGAAGCACCCGTCACAGCGAGGGCTAGAAACAAGACCCCCCACTTAAACAAGAAGGCCTGGCAGAAAACCATGTTGGGTACAGACCCTGTTCAGAGTTGACTAACGCTGTTGGGGAAACTCAAAACCTTTTGTGTAGGATCATCTACGCAACTGCCCGCATCTGGGTGTTCAACAGCCCAATTTGGCTTCCCACTGTGGGTTGACGTCAATGCTGTTAAGACAGCTGTTGAGCGAGTGCACAAGTTTTAAGCCTGCCCATTGATAGATGAGGAAGAAGTGGGTTTCTCATCATTCCTTAGAAATTGAGTTAGGAACAAGAATATGGTGCCTTCTGGTTCTTCTTGTTTGCTTTTGAAGTACAGAGGTCTTCAAACTTGACAGCTTTTAAGATTGGTGGACTTCAACTCTCAGAATTCCTCCTCCAATCATGTTAGATCAGGAATTCTGGGAGTTGATGTCTACAAGCCTTAAACTGGCCAAATTTGAAGACCCTTGTCTTAGGCTAAAAATCTTAGGTGGTAATAGGTCTACCTGGCAGAACGACATGCTAGTTTATACTGTCTGGATCCTTTTTTGTGTGACTCATGCCAACCAAGCCCCTGTGTTTTCAATTATTGCTATGCAACATTGAGGTCTGTCATTGATTTTGAATGAACTGGAAAAAAACAACTAGGCCTTTCCCACCCCCTGATTTTCATCTCCTCTAAAGGTTTATTTTGTTTATTTGAGCATAATAAAAGAATCTATAAAGTCAACATAATTCAGCTTATCTATAGCTTATATAAATTATTCCTCCATGCACAGGTGAGAGGATGGAGATAGAAAATGATTATTATTATTTTTTTTTTTTAAATGCCCATTCTGTTCCAAAGCTTCAGAGAAAGAGAGGAGAGACTGATTTTATTCGGGGTTTTCTGAGGAAGAGATGCTGGCTCTCTTACCTTTTCCTCTCAATTTGTCCCGGGAGGTTTTGTTGCTGGAGGTCTTCCTATGATACGAGGTTGAGGCACCCTCATCACGGTGTCGGTAGCTCCTCTCTTCAGCTTTTTGAGCTGCCAAAAAGAAGGGAGGGGGGGAGAAAATTAGAAAGGGAGGGATGAAATCCTTTCCTTGGCAACCCTTAAGTTTTCCACGTCGATTTTAAAGAGCAAAAGCATTTGGGTTTTGATTTTGTTGTGGGGGAGGCGGGGGGAAAGAAATCCAACGACCGGGTTTGGTTGGTTCATTTTTGCCAACTCATCATTCTTACCAGAATCTACCTGTTCAGGTGACTCTTTTCAGGGGGTTCTCATGACAATTTTCCTGTAAATACCCAAGATTGGGGTGGCAAAAGCAACTATTTCCCTTCTACTTTTGGCCTAAAGGTATATTTTCCTTTTCTTTTCCTTATCTTCCCTGGAAAAGAAAGAAAGAAAGAAAGAAAGAAAGAGAGAGAGAGAGAGAGAGAAAGAAAGAAAGAAAGAAAGAAAGAAAGAAAGAAAGAAAGAAAGAAAGAAAGAAAGAAAGAAAGAAAGAAAGAAAGAAATAGACAGATATCGATCTCTATTAATCTAATGTAATTATATCTATCTATCTATCTAATCTTATCTATATCTATCTGTCTGTCTGTCTGTGTCTGTCTCTCTATCATCTCTCTCTCTCTCTCTAATCTCTGTCTCTCTCTCTCTATTAATCTAATATCTATCTAATCTCTATCTATTTATCTATCTCTGTATATTACCTATCTATGTATCTGTATCTCTTTATTATCTCTCTCTCTCTCTCTCCATTTATCTATATCTATCTATCATGAGAGAGACCAAGGGCTGTCCTCCCAAACAGGGAAGTAACCAGGGCAGAATTGGGTTGGGTACCAGCATTTTTCCATCCTGCTCACCCAAAAGATCCTTCCAAAAAAAACCCCAAAAACCAGAACTGTTTCCCTGCAGCTGGAATGGCTCATCCCATATATTCAGTTTTTATTTGGGTTTCAGGTCCCCCCCTAAAACCTCTGCTCCTGGCTGGGCAGAGACCAGGGTACTACCCTGCCTCTAACCTGCACCCTTCCTGGGCCACCATTCTGGGTGGGTCTAGAAACCACAGCCGCTCTAGACCCTTCTGGATCTAGAAACGAGAATATGAGACCTTCGGGCTCTTCCGGCTTGCTCCTAAAACAACCCATCCTGTTCTTCTTCCTTGTTCAGATCTCGGAAAAAGGCAATAGGTGGAGAAGCCAAGGGGTTTGGCCAATGAGTGACAAGGCCACCTCAAATTGGTTCCAGGGGAAGCTGGCCACCACAAAGGACTGCGATTGGTGGCTGGGAGAGAAGAAGGAGGAAGTTCTTGGGGTTTGGCTAGGCCAAATCCAGCAAAGTTGAAAGCAAGTGAAGGCCGGATCAAAGCCAGGAAAATTTGCCTGGGGGTTGTGGGAGGAAAGGAAGCAAGTCCTTAAGCAGGGGTCCCCAAACTTGGCAACTTTTAAGACTTATTGGCTTCAACTCCCAGAATTCCCCCTCCAATCATGTTTGCTCAGAAATTCTGGGAGTTGAAGTCCACAAGTCTTAAAGCTGCCAAGTTTGAAGACCTCTGCTATAGCACCTAAGATTTTTAGCCTAAGACAAGGGTCTTTAGACTTGGCCAGTTTAAGACTTGTGGACTTCAACTCCCAGAATTCCTGATCTAACATGACTGGAGGAGGAATTCTGGGAGTTGAAGTCCACAAGTTTTAAAGCTGCCAAGTTTGGAGACCTCTGCTCTTAAGGGGACAAAAGGACAAAAGTTAGGCCTGAGCACACAGGGAAGCCCATGGTGGGAGCCATATTAATGCACAGTGAAGAGATTCCCATCGTAACCCTGCTTGAGTGGGGGGTTGGACTAGATGGCCACAAGGTCCCTTCCAACTCTGTTAATCTAATCTAACACAACAACAACACCCCAGGAATCATAGCCCAATCCAAAGGCTGTGGAAAGAGGGATCACAGAAGTCCTTTGAAACTTAGAAAAAGGAAGATATTCCCAATAAACCAGCAAACTCTTTCAACTAGCACACAGTGCCCATCTCTCTGGCCTATTCTGACATCAGAAGTCCCCAAATGTGGCAACTTTTAAGACTTGTGGACTTCCAACTCCCAGAATTCCTCTGCTAACAGGCTTTGGAATTCTGGGAATTGAAGTCCACAAGTCTTAAAAGTTGCCACGTTTGGGGACCTCCGGTTTAGAGGCTAGAGGATTTTCATATGTTGAGTGGATCAAGCACTCTTAATAGATCAACAGAGCTGGAAGGGACCTTGTGTGTCATCTAGTCCAACCCACTGCCCAAGCAGACTCTACACCATTTCTGACAGATGGCAGTCCAGTCTCTTCTTGAAAGCCTTCAGTGATGAAGCTCCCACAACTTCCGAAGGCAACGTCTGTTCCATGGGTTGATTTTCTCACTGTCAGAAAATTTCTCCTTATTTCCAGGTTGAATCTCTCCTTGTTCAGTTTCCATCCATTATTTCAGGTGCCTTGAAAAATAGCTTGACCCCTTCCTCCTCTCTGTGGCAGACCCTCAATACTGGAAGACTGCTATCCTGTCTCCCCTGGTCCTTCTCACAACCAGTGAACCTCTTGTCAACGAAAGTGCAGCCCGCCTGTGATTAACGGCATTTACCCACCCAAAAAGTCCACACAATAGTCCTTTGAAGAATTAACAGCAACAACAAACCTTATCAGTTCCTTGCAAGGCCAAAAAGCTGCGAATTAAGTTCTTGCAAGCAGTCTCTGTGGCATAAAACACCATGAGCAAAATCTTCAGAAAGATGAACTGTTGTCTCCTACAACCATCACTCTCCTTTCCTTCTATTTATTCCCCAGCCAGGGAGGGGCCAATCAGTGTCCACATGTGCTTTGCTTCCCAAGTCGATTCCTTGTCATCTGTTGTTCCCTTCGCCTAACAGCTCTGTGCATACTTGCATCTGGAACAGGCCCCAGCTATTCCTCCTCCTATCAGCCTCCAAAGGCAGCTGCCTCTCCAGTGGCTGGGAAATGTTGGACGGCCCCGGCTCTATCTCTACGTCCGATGCAGAGCATCCCTCAGAGCCTTCCCCAGGTCCCAGAACTGGCTTAAGTTTCTTCCCAACCTCCTCCTCATCCAAGTCCGGTGGGCCACAAGCCTGGTTCATATTTATGATGGTTGCACTGTCCTGGGGTCACATGGTCCCCTTTTGCGACCTTCTGATGAGCAAATTCCATGAGGAAGGCCAGGGGTTGGATTCTACCTGGTTGGACCGGTTCTATAGAACCAGTTGTTACGATTCTGCGCAGTTCGGAAAACTGTCAAATCGTGCCAATGGCTGGCCCCGCCCCGGCCACTCACTCCTTACCTGATATGCACACCATCCAACTTGCCTGCGTTTGGTAAGTTGCTATTTTTCCATTTTTTTCCCCCCTGACCATCAGATGTTCTGCTGTGCTGGGAGATTTAGATTAGCTAGAAAGCAGGAAATAGTCGGATTTCTTGCTTTCTAACTAATCTAAAAGCAGAGCTGAACCTTCCTTAGGACATGAAGTTTCTATTTTTCAGTGCAGACACAGGTAGCAGATTGCAAAAAGATAGATCTCTAAGTGAATTTGTGATTCTGCAAGCAACTCAATCTGCCTACTTGCTTTGCCTGATTTTGGGTAAAAGTTGCTCCTTTTATACATACATACATATATAGATACATACATACATAGATACATACATATATATATATATACATATACATATATATATATATATATATATATATATATATATATATATATATATAACAATATTTACATACATGGTATATTGTGAGTTAATTTTATGAGTTTACTTGCAAACAAATTTTATGTGACAGACAAAAACACTCTTGGTTGCAATTTATGCCTCGAATGATAAACAAGAAGAATTTTATAAAAAATTACATATGAAAATAATTGAACTGGACTATGCTAATATACTTATGATGGGAGATTTCAATGGAATTGTAGACAATAAACTGGACTATACAGCAAAAGCAACACGACAAAATAGGAAGACTCTCCCTAAATCCTTTTTTAAAATGACAGATGAATTAAATCTAAAAGATATATGGAGAGAAAGAAATACTAAAACTCAACAATATACTTTTTATTCCAATAGACATTTTTTATGGTCCAGAATAGATATGATTTGGACATCAACAGAATTATTATCCAATATTCAAGAAATAAATATTGAAACAAGTACATGGGCAGACCACAATCCTATGATAATTAAATGGAAAGGACAAAAAAGAAGATCTAGATGGACATTAAATAATATTATTTTAAAGGAAAAAAACTTTACACAATGGAAAAAAACTTTACACGATGGAAAAAGAATTGGCCTTCTTCTTTAATGAAAACAAAAAAGAAGATACTTCAATACAGAATGTTTGGGATACAATGAAGGCATATGCAAGAGGATTAATAATAGACTATACAAAGAAAAAGAACATTAGGAAGAGGCAAATGATTAAAGCTTTAGAAGATGATCATAAAGAACTGGAAAAAGAATTACAAAAAACTCCACAGAAAAAAGATATTAAACTTAAAATGGATATAATTAAACATACAATGGATCAAGCAGAGAAAGAAGAACTGGCACAAAAAATTAGAAGTGCTAAACAGAACTATTTTGAAGATGCAAATAGGCCAGATAGATGGTTGGCATATAAATTGAGAAAAGAGAAAGAATCAAGGAAAATATTACAGTTAATAGACAATCAAGGTCAAATTTGCCATGGTAATAAGGAGAAAAAGGCAATTATTTGAGACTTTTTTGGACAATTATATAAACAGGAGGATCTTGATGAGGAAAAAATTAAACAGTATTTACAAAATGCTAACCTACCTAAGATACCTGATGAAACTGGGGAAATGCTAGAAAGTGCTATAACAATGATGGAATTAACTGAAGCACTTATAGACAAAACAATGGAAAAGCACCAGGACCAGATGATCTCCCGGCAGAATTTTATAGAACACTACAAGAACCATTGAGCACTTCACTATTAGAAGTCATAAATGAAGTTATGACAAATAAGAAAATACCTAAAACATGGTCAGAAGCTTATATTACACTTATCCCAAAAGAAGGGGTTGACCCATTACAAATTAAGAACTATAGACCTATTTCGTTATTGAATGCAGACTATAAAATCTTTGCTTCAATCTTGGCAGAGAGGCTAAAAAAATATTTAAAAAATTTTATTCAGTCTGATCAGAATGCATTTTTACCAAAGAGACAAATTAAAGATAATATGAGGATAATCCTGGACACATTGGAATATTACGAGGCGCACCCTGAAAAACAAATGGCTTTGATATTCTTAGATGCCCAAAAGGCATTTGATAATGTGAGTTAGAGATTTATGCTATTATTATTGGAACAGATGGGCTTTGCTAGAAAATTTATTCAAGCAATAGAAGCCATATATTATAAGCAAACGGCAAAAGTAATGATAGATGGAGAATTCACAGACTCTATTAATATTAAAAAAGGTACAAAACAAGGATGTCCATTATCTCCTTTGTTATTTGTATTAACTTTGGAAGTGTTAAATAGAAATATTAGAGAGGATACAAATATAAAAGGAATGAAAGTTAAAAAGGAGGAATTCAAATTGCAAGCCTTTGCAGACGACCTGGTCTTTATTTTGGAAGATCCTCTAGAGACAGCTTTAAAACTATTGAGAAAGATAGAGATGTATGGTGAGATGACTGGCTTAAAAATAAATAAAGACAAAACAAAGATTTTGACAAAGAACATGTTATTAAGACAAAGAGAAGAGCTGACAGACCTATTGAAAATTCAAGTTACGAATAAAGTTAAATATTTGGGGATATATTTGACATTAAGATGTGCTGCACTGAAAGAGAATAACTATATTAAACTTAAACAGCAGATAGCATCTGACCTGAAAAAATGGGAAAATTTACAATTGTCATTGATAGGTAGAATTTCAACAATTAAGATGAATATTTTACCTAGAATTTTATATTTGTTTCAAACAATACCAATTAGGTTAGGTAAGGACTATTTTGAAGAATTAAATAAAATTGTGTTGAAGTATATATGGCAAGGTAAGAAAGCGAGAATAAAATTAAAACTCTTACAGGATGCTAGAATTAGAGGAGGATTTGGCCTTCCTAATTGGGAGTTGTACTATCAAGCTGCAAATTTAATGTGGGCTAAAGAATGGATAACGTTAAGAAAGACTGGGTTGTTGGCATTAGAAGGACATGATTTATTATTGGGTTGGCATGCTTTTCTATGGTATAAGGGAACTAAATCGCAGGGTTATTTTAGAAGGCATTATATACGGGAATCGTTATGGTTGAATTGGGAGAAAATTAAGAAACAATGTTATTTGAAAATCCCAGTTTGGTTATCAACTATTGAAGCTTTTTCTTATCCTATAACCTATAAGAAGGAACAGTTAGATATGGGGAATTACTAGATGAAAAGGGTGAACTTAAAACGATGCAAAATTTAGAAGAACAAGATATAAAGATGAATTGGTTTTCATATGCGCAAATACATTCAAGGTATCTTAAAGATTCTAAAATGGAAGGATTTTATGATAAATTGACTGACTTAGATAGGATATTGACAGGTACTGATAAAAAAAGTGATCAAAAATTATATAATTATTTGTTGGAAATTAAATTGGAGGAAGAACAAGTTAAAGAAACAATGATTGCTGAGAAGGCGGAGCTTCGTTTCGGCGATACAGCTGCGATCTCGGGGCTCTGAGATCGCAGCCGATATTTTCGCCCCTGGTCGGTCCCAACGGACCTAAACCGTCCCGTAGAGATGGGGATTGAGAAGGGTACTGTTCCAGGATCCCAGAGATATCGCAAAATCTCTGGTTTGATCTGGAAGAAGCCCTTTTGCTGGCGGCGGAGAGGCAGCCTCCATAGCTGCTGAAGTCGGGACAGCTCCGGAAAGAAAGTGGCTGGAGTGAAAGTGTGTCGGCTGGGTGAGAAAAACTTTTTTGTGTTGTAAATTCGCTGAGGTTGGAAAGGACATCCTGAATAAAGAAGAAATCTGTGAGACTTTTTTTTTTTTGACTGAAATTGTCTGAGCGGCGTTTTTTAAAGTGATGTCAAATTGAGGCTTGGGTTTTGTTTTTGTTTTTCTCTATATTTTTTGGGGGAGATTTTAGTGTGACTTTGTGGGTAACCGGATTGAATTTTCTCTTATATATATTTTTATGCTCCCTTTGATTTTTTAACTTTCTTTAGGATAGAGGCTCCCTTTGGCTATTTTTTCTTTTTTTTTCTGTATATATTACTCCTTTTTTCTGGCTGGGGGGGAGGAAGAGAATTAAGAAACTTTGCAACACTGCCAACTAGAGGCTTGAAAGTATTTTATTTGAATTGGAGAGAATTGCAAAAAGACCTCTTCTCAAGGACATTTTAACATGATAAGATAGAGGGAGAGCACAGCAAAATATTATTGCAGGTGCTTTCCTGGACTGTTATCAAGAACACTTGAGGTTTGGCTTTGAAGCTGCTGGAGAAGAGAGTCATAACAAGAGCCTTGGATAAATAAATAAAGTGCAGTGTGCTTTCTTATATATACCCCATTCGCTAGCCTTTTTCTAAATTTCAATTCTAGTAATATTTTTATTTTTGTCTTTTATTTTAAAGGGAAAGCCTCAGGGTTTTTTCTTTATTTTTCTTTTCTTTTTTATTGAGACTTTTTTGCTTTTCATATCTATGTTTTTAGACCACTTTGTTGTTGTTTTTTTTGATTATTGAGACTTTTCAACTGGATTAAGGTATGAAGAATCTGGGAACTTTTTTTTTTCTTTTTTCTTTTTTTTGCTCTTAATCAATATTATTATTTTTGGATTTGTTTTTCTCCTTTCTATTTTTTTCCTTTTTTATGGTGGACTACTTCGTAATTGGATTAGGGTCTAGAAGAACCTGAAGATCTTTCTCCTTCCTTTTTTGCTGTTTCTTCTTTGGTTTCGTGTCCTTTACTATTGGAGTTTTCCATTTTGGATTATAATTGGCTGCTCTACCAGTTGGATTAAAAGTCAAGAAGAATTTGAAGCTTTGGAAGCATTGAAATGAGCAGGAAACCAATATCATCTGGCATTTCTGCTTCTACCTCTGCTTCCCCACCAGCTGGAGGACAACGTTGAAGCAAGACAATGTTAATTCAACGTTAATTCAGACAATGTTGAAGCAAGATAAGGAACAAGAAAGAGCAACTTTACAGATGATTATGCAAGGAATCCAAGATCTCAAGACAAAATCAGACATCATTGAACAAAGAACAGGAAATATTGAACAAAGAACAGAAAATATTGAACAAAGAACAGAAAATATTGAACAAAGAATAGAGAAGACTGATGAAAAAGTGGAAAATATTAAACAAATGATGGTTAAGTATGAGGAGAGATTCCAAAAAATTGAGGAAGAAGGAAAACAAAGAGAGAAGAAGATTGGAAATATTGACAGTAGATTAACAGCGGTTGAACAAGAAAAAGGTGGGATGTTGAGGTGGGAGATGGAAAGGTCAGAATTTTACCTCAGATTTCAAAATATAGAAGAGGAAAAAGGAGAAAACTTGGCAGTGGTAATGATAGAAATTTTGGCAGATGCTTTGGAAATTACAGAGGAAAAAATGATGGATGGAATAGATGAAATATATCGAGTCTATACAAGGTATGCGATGAGAAATAAATTACCCAAAAAAGAAACAATGATTGCTTAGGGGAAGAATTTTGGATATGGGATTGATTTAGAGAAATGGCAAAAGTTGTGATCTCAAAATTATAAAATGACAATGTCAACAGCATACAAAGAAAATTTGTATAAGATGTTTTATAGGTGGCACTTTCCCCCGACAAGAATTGCAAGAATGTTTAAGAACAAATCTGAAAAATGCTGGAAATGTCATCAGATTCCTGGTTCATATTACCATATATGATGGACTTGTGAGGAGGCCAGGAAATACTGGACTCGAATTCGCATATGGTTGAAAAAAATGACAAAGAAACATATAGACTTGAAACCAAAGATTTTTTTATTGGGAATCTTACCTGATATATATAATAAAAATTTAAAATATTAGATTGTAAATGTATTAACAGCGGTTAGGATTGTATTTGCTAAAAATTGGAAAAGTGAGAGAATACCATTAGAGGAAGAAATCATTAAGAAAATATTGGAATGTGCTGAAATGAGCAGATTGACATTTGAAATTAGAGAAGAAGAAGATAAACAATTTTATGAAGTTTGGGATCTTTTTTATCAATGGTTAGATAATACAATATAATAATAGAATATTTAGAAACCTAGGATATAATGAATATGCATTTTTTTTTCTTTTTGGTTTTGATAATATTTTAAGAATATTTTATTAAGATTTGGTAGGATTTTATGATCTGTTACAAAATAAATTAATTAAACTATAGTTATCTCGCTTAAGTATGAATTAGTTAAATTACAGTCAAATGATTGTTCAATAGTGATATTGGGATATATGGTTGTTGATTGATGATATGAGTTATTATGCAACATAATTATTATGATGACTATGAAATGGATGCACAAAAAAGAGTGGTAAACCAACCGATACACTGCTTGTAAATTTATGAAGAATGATGATGTTTTTATGTTATGTCCTATGTTTTATGTGTTTGTGTTTGTTGTAAAAAATTAATAAAACTTATATTTAAAAAAAAAAATTATGTGACAGACTCAGGTAGCAGATTGCAGAATGGTAGATCTCTGAGTGATTCTGTGAGCAACTCAATCTGTCTGCCTGCTTTGCCTGCTTTTGGGTAAAAGTTGCTCTTTTTTTTAATAAAAAATTCAATATTTACATACACGGTGTGCTGTGAGTTAATTTTGTAAGTTTGCTTGCTAGCAAATTGCAAATTATAAAAAATGCAATAAATACATAAATATAATATTTACATACAAGCCACACCCAGCCAGTCACATAACCACCAAGCCGTGCCCAGTCAGCAAGCCATGCCCAGCCAGTCACATGACCACCAAGCCACATTCACAAATTAGGCCACGCCCAGAGAGCCGGTTGTTAAGAAATTTGAATCTCACTCCTGGGGAAGGCAGATTCACTTAAGAACCATGTCACTAATTTAACAAGGGAGGTGATTTGTGGAATGAGAAAGGACATAAAATGGAGGGGAAACTCACTGAACGACTGTCTCTCGATTGTGGCTGAAAGTCGAGGGCTATCAATGTCTTCCTCTGACTCCCCACAAAGGTGGAGGATTGCTCCTGGAATGGGGGTCTGATGAAGGAAAAAGCAGAAAACTTCAAAGAAAACAGCCGCGGCCAAGGTGGAGATAAGATGTACACCCAAAAGTCCCTGAATTTTAAGACAAGAAGTTTTTTTGGCCTCATGCTTTTCATCCAGGAAAAATCTGTGCCTCTTTCAGCCGAGCATTATACAGTGGTAGCTGAGCTTGTTGCTATGGAAACAGGCTAGCGATACCCTAAGATACCATGACTTGTTTTTTTGAAAGCCTATAACTTTGTGTTGTGTACTAAAAATGGACTGCTCGAAATCCCTGCGCCTTGATTGGCTAAGGCGCAGGGATTTCTAATTGGCCAGGCGAGCCGCGCCGATTGGCCCGATTGAAGTCTCCCGCGATTGGCTGAAACCATAAGCGGGAGACTTGAATCGCTGCCATTGGCCGCGGCCGCCGCGGCAAAAGAGTATAAAAGCCGGAGGCTTTTTCTCTTTTGCGGTTCGGTTCACGTCTTCAATAAAAAGAGCTATTACTGATAGTCACTGCCTCAGAGCCTTCCTTTCGGACACGACACTGGCGACGAGGATGGGATCTCGCCCCTGAACCGAACCCCGTGTCCACAGACGAACTTGCGACAACGAAATGGCGAAAATAGCACCGCCCGCCCCCTTCAACCCCGCCGCCGAGGACTGGGAGTCCTACTCAGACAGATTCCGGATGTATTTAGAGTGTGCCGGCATGAAGGACGCCCCGGGGCCGCTAAAACGCGCCGTGTTCCTGACGCATTGTGGACCAGAGGTTTTCCAGATGGCCAAGGCATTGGCCAAACCGGCAGACGCGACTGCCATGGATTGGGACGTCCTCGAACCCATACTAAAGCGCCATTATGCTCCCGAGGTCCCCATCCTAATTCGGCGGAACGAATTCTACCGGAGATGTCAAAAACCGGACGAGAAACTGAGCGACTTTGTCGCTGAATTAAGGCGCCTAGGCGGGCTCTGTGAGTTTGAGGGATTGAACAGTCTCATAAGAGACCGTTTCGTACTAGGACTTTGGGATCCGACACTCCAGAGCCGACTTATGGCCAAAGGCGACATCAGCCTCGCCGATGCCATCACCGCAGCCGCGGCCGCAGAAGCAACCCGCACGTCAGCAGACACCATGCGGAGAACCGAGGCAAAAGGCGCAAACAACAACAACCCCGCAAGGTCGGCCGATGCAAGAATCGAAGCGGCCGCACACTACGGCGGTTACCAGTCAGCCTCCAGCATTTCAGACGATGAGGAGGACACACATCGCATGCAGGCGGGTCGCGGAAACCAGCGAAGCCAAAACAGTCGTAGGTCGAGGACCAACTGCGCAGGGTGCGGCGGCGACCACCCCAGGTCCGAATGCCGTTTCTTTGACGCGGTCTGCAGGCATTGTGACCGAAGGGGCCACATCGCCCGAGTTTGCCGCCAAAAGAAGACACGCAGCCCGCCAAAATGGGAGCAGCAGGATAGAAGGAGAGAGAGCCCGCCAAGAACCAGAGAGCGCCAGCCAGCAGGCAGATGGGACCAGAAGCAAAGAGCCCAGAGAAGCGGCGATGGTCGGCGGAAAGAAGAAACCCACCAGACGGTGACAATCGGCCATGCCATCTCCGACGGCGCCAGAAAGATATACGTTGAAGTCTACGTCGAAGGTCGGCCTTGCAAGATGGAAGTGGACTCCGGGTCCTACCTTTCCATGATTGCATGGCGCGAAATAAAAAAACTAGTGCCCACCCTGCAGAAGGAAAATGTACCCGCCCAGAGAATCATCATAAGGGACTATCAGGGCAATCGCGTGCCAGTAGTGGGCACCAAAAACTTTAGCGTAACCTACAAAGGCCGAACCGAACAGCTTCCACTCACGATAGTCGATCGTGACCGCCCGAGCTTGCTTGGCCTGCAATGGTTCGCCCCACTGAACATCGCATTGACAGGTGTCAACCAAGTCTCCATGGAAGCCTGGGAACAGCGGTTAGTCCAGGAGTTCCAGGAGGTCTTCGATGGAGGATTGGGCAAGTATAAGGGGCCCCCTATTTCCTTTGACTTAGACCCATGGGTTTCCCCCAAGCGACTTAAATCTAGGAGGGTACCCTTTGCGTTAAAACCAAAAATTGACGAACAAATCAACAAACTCGTCAAGCAAGGGGTATTAACACCTATAGATCACGCCAGATGGGAGACCCCTATAGTGACCCCAGTAAAGCCAGACGGGTCCGTGAGGATTTGCGGGGACTATAAGGCCACCCTAAATAGCGCGCTACAGCAAAGCGCCTACCCAGTGCCCATAGTGCAACACTTACTGCACTCATTGGGAGGGGGAAAATTTTTTGCCAAGCTTGACCTCGCCCAGGCATACCAGCAACTGCCTGTGGACGAAGAAACGGCAGAAGCCCAAACAATCGTGACACACCGGGGGGCCTTCAAGTGCAACAGACTCCAATTCGGAGTCAGCGTGGCACCAGGCATTTTTCAAAGTCTAATGGAACGTTTGCTACAGGGCATAAAGGGGGTGGTGCCCTATTTCGATGACGTGTTAATCGCGGCGCCAAACGAAGCCGAATTAGAGAACCGTTTAAGACAAGTCTTGACAAAATTTAAAGAGACAGGACTTAAGGTCAAACGCGAAAAATGCCAACTGTGTACGCAGCAGATAGAATTTCTGGGTTACCTCCTAGACAGACAGGGCATCCACCCTACAGCTAAAAAGGTTAAAGCCGTCAAGGAAGCCCCCACCCCGAGGTCCAAAACAGAACTACAAGCATTCCTAGGGTTACTAAATTTTTATAATGTCTTCCTACCTCAGAAGGCAACGGTGGCGGAGCCCTTGCATAGACTCCTAGACAAGAGGGCAGCATGGACTTGGGGGAAACGAGAACAGGCCGCCTTTCAGGGAACCAAAGACCTCCTCACCTCCGACGCCGTTCTAATACAGTTCAGTGAGACTTTACCCCTAGCTGTCACTTGCGACGCATCGCCCTACGGCGTCGGCGCTGTCCTCAGCCATACCCTCCCAGACCAGAGAGAAGCGCCTATTGCATTTTTTTCCAGAACGCTAACAAAACCGGAACGGAACTATAGCCAGCTGGACAAAGAAGCTTTGGCTATAGTTGCCGCCGTCAAGCGTTTCCATGAGTACTTGTACGGCCGCCCATTCAAGATAGTCACCGACCATAAGCCACTGCTGGGCATCCTCGCTGGGGATCGGGCCACACCAAACATCTTGTCACCGCGCATGACTAGGTGGTCTGAATTCCTGGCGGCCTACAACTACGAACTGTTCCACAAGCCAGGAAAGAAAATTTCACACGCGGACGCTTTGAGCCGCTCGCCCTTGCCGGACTCGGAACCTGACCCCGCTCCTACAACTAACACCCTGAGCATAGAAAGCCTGCCCATAACCGCATCCGATATTGCCAGGGAAACCAGTAGGGACAGACAATTGGCGAAAGTCTTGCATTGGTTAGAGAAAGGTTGGCCGGAAAAGGACATTGACGAGACTTTTAAGAAATTCCGGCAGCGCCAGACTGAACTGTCTCTGTTAAGGGGTTGCATCCTGTGGGGAGATCGGGTGGTAATTCCGTGCAAATTACAAAGCAGAGTTTTGGAAATGTTACATGAGGGGCATCCTGGCATCGTCAGGACAAAAGCCCTGGCCAGGAGTTACGCTTGGTGGCCAGGGATGGATAAGCAAATTGAAACATGGGTTGCAAGGTGCCACCGGTGCCAAGAAACCAGGTCCAGCCCACCCGCAGCACCCACCAGGGACTGGGAAATACCACGGGGACCCTGGTCCAGAATCCATTTAGATTTTGCTGGCCCCACAAATGGACACACTTTTTTGATCACAGTAGATGCATACTCGAACTGGTTAGAGGTGGCTGACATGAAATCCACCACCACGGAGGCTGTCATTAAAGAACTTTGTAAACTATTCTCGACACATGGCCTCCCAGACGTAGTTGTCTCAGACAACGGGCCCCAATTCACCTCACTCGAATTTGAACGCTTCCTGGCTGAGAAAGGTATCCGCCACGCGTTGACAGCACCGGCGCATCCGGCGGCGAACGGTAGGGCGGAACGGATGGTCCAATTTACAAAAAAGACCCTCCGGAAAATGGACCACGGGGAGATCAACGAAAAAATTAATAAACTGCTTTTCATACAACACATCACACCTAACACCACAACAAACAAAAGCCCTGCAGAGCTCCTGATGGGCAGAAAGCTGCGGTCACCACTCGATCGTCTACACCCCACATATAACCCGGAGCGACCCCCGGACTCAAGCTCCAGGTACCGGACTTTTCAACCAGGCGACTGGGTTTACGCTAAAAATATGACAGGGGAACCCCTATGGATCCCAGCCGTCATAACACAAACCACAGGCCCACGGTCATACCGGCTCCAAACCGTCGATGGGCGAGCCTGGAAGCGACACATTGACCAACTCCGGTCACGGGCAATAACTAACCTCAACCCCCAAGACACGAACCAAGGGGGGAGGGAAGACCCGACAAAAGAAACGCAGAAAAAAAGTAAAGACTCACCAGATCGCTGCCTCCGCGAATCCCATCCGGAGAGGAGCCGTCCAGCCAACTCTACCGACTCGGAAAAGCCAAGCGGGAGCGGCAAAATCCGTGACTCAACCGACCCGGTAGGCCCAGGCGGGAGCCACGGCGAGAGCACCGGCCCGACCATCCAGCCGGTACCCACAGAGCCAGAAGCAGCCAAAAAGATGACCGCTCCGGCCGAGCTACAACAGAAGAATGAGCTGCGCAGGTCAACTAGGACCCGACGTAGCCCCGCCTACCTGCGTGATTACACCACGTGAAAGACCCTACCAAGAGGGGAGGGGTGTTGTGTACTAAAAATGGACTGCTCGAAATCCCTGCGCCTTGATTGGCTAAGGCGCAGGGATTTCTAATTGGCCAGGCGAGCCGCGCCGATTGGCCCGATTGAAGTCTCCCGCGATTGGCTGAAACCATAAGCGGGAGACTTGAATCGCTGCCATTGGCCGCGGCCGCCGCGGCAAAAGAGTATAAAAGCCGGAGGCTTTTTCTCTTTTGCGGTTCGGTTCACGTCTTCAATAAAAAGAGCTATTACTGATAGTCACTGCCTCAGAGCCTTCCTTTCGGACACGACACTTTGCATAATGGAATATTTTGTACCATACATATATTCAAATCTCTTTAGCTATCTATCATCCATATGTATCTGTCTACCTATCTGTATCAGATATCTGCCTGCCTGCCTGCCTGCCTGCCTGCCTGCCTGCCTATCTATCTATCTATCTATCTATCTATCTATCTATCTATCTATCTATCTATCTATCTATCTATCTTCCATATATCATCAATATCTATTTGTCTACCTATCTGTATCTATCTATCTATCTATCTACCTACCTATCTATCTTCCGTATATATCATCCATATCTACCTATCTGTATCTATCTATCTATCTATCTTCCATTTATATCATCCATATCTACCCACTTATCTGTATCTATCAATCTATTATCATCTATCTATCTAATATATCATCCATATCTATTTGTCTACCTATATCCATCCATCCATCCATCCATCCATCTCTATCTCTATCTAATCTAGCTCTACTGTCATTTATCTATTATCTATCAATCTGATCTAATCTCTATCATCTATCATACGTATATATATATGACGTGGGAAAATACCCGAACAAAGCTAAATACCATACATGTAAGTACCCATGAAAACTTAAGAAAACACACACACACATATAATCCATATCTATCTATCTAATTGTGTGTGTGTGTATTTCTATCTAATTCTACCTATCCTATCTCTGCTGTTATTTATCTATCATCTATTTTATCTCTTATCTCTTATCCATCTATATACACACACATACACATCTGTTCACATATATGTTACACACAGAGATAGACACACCTATGATCATATAGACACTAGCTGCCACCTGAGAGCTTATACAGGAGGAAAAGCAGATTTCCCTCAACTAATAAATAATGCACAATTGGATAAATGGCCTAGATGTTAATATACTGTATGTAAAACACTCATTCCATTTTCAGGAACCAACCTATTTTAAATTGGAACCTGTAACTTAAATATAATTTCTCAAATTCCTCAGTCCTCACACAATTCATTATGTATTTCCATCATAAGCCTACTCTGGTATTAGGTTCTCCTATATAATTTTCTTACTGTTATCCATGTGCACTGTGCTATATGCTAAATCGATACGTAAATAAATAAATGTGTACCATGTGTTTGTGTGCATTGTATAAATTGTATATCTCCTATATCAACCCATCATGTTATTTTCCCAGGTAATACCAGGCTGAATATCACATTGGCAAGGAATTTTCAGATTTTTTTTCTTTTTCTCTGAGTAGAATTAAAACAAAATTCCTTCAGAGAGTGGCCTGAAGCTCCTTGATACAGTCTCTAATTTTAGTTTCTTCCCATTTCTATTTTCTTCCAATTCATTGTATTTCCTCTAAGATTTTTTTTTTTAAAAAGCTGTATGAAAATGTTAAGGTCATAAGGTTTCTCCTTATTTCCAGGTTGAATCTCTCCTTGTTCAATTTCCATCCATTATATTTCCTTGTCTGCCCTTCGGGTGCTTTGGAAAATAGCTTGACCCCTTCCTCCTCTCTGTAGCAGCCCCTCTGTTGGAAGACTGCTATCCTGTCTCCCCTGGTCTTTCTCTTCCCTAGACTAGCCAGGCCCAGCTCCTGCAACCATTCATCATGTGTTTCAGCCTCCAGTCCCCTCATGATCCTGGTTGCTCTTCTCTGCACTCTTTCTAGAGTTTCAACGTCTTTTTTATAGTGTGGGGACCAAAACTGGATGCAGTACTCTAGGTGTGGTCTTACTAAGGCTTTATAAAGTGGTATTCTACAGAGGAATTATTGAATCTATAATTTGTACCTCTATAACTGTCTGGTTTGGTTCTGCAACCCAACAGGACAGACACAGACCTGAGAGGATAATTAGGGCTGCAGAAAGAATAATTATTACCAACCTGCCTTCCATCGAGGACCTGTATACTGCACGAGTCAAAAAGAGGGCTGTGAACATATTTATAGACCCCTCACATCCTGGACATAAACTGTTTCAACTCCTACCCTTAAAACAATGCTATAGAGCACTGCACACCAGAACAAATAGACACAAGGACAGTTTTTCCCAAATGCCATCATTCTGCTAAACAAATAATTCCCTCAACCCTGTTCAACTATTACAAAGTAATAGTTCATCCATCCCCTCCTACTTGTGACTGTATGACTGTAACTTTGTCGCTTGTATCCTTACAATCTATATTGACTGTTTCCTAGTATGATTTGATTGCTTATTGTACCCTATGACTATCATTAAGTGTTGTACCTAATGATTCTTGACTCGACAAATGTATTTTTTCTTTTATGTGCACTGAGAGTATTTGCACCAAGACAAATTCCTTGTGTGTCCAATCATACTTGGCCAATAAAGAAATCTTTTCTATTCTAGTACCTCCCTTGATCTTGAGTGTATCCCTTTGTTAATGCAATTTAGGATTGTGTTGGCTTTTTTGGCTGCTGCTGTACACAGCTGCCTCCTATTAAGCTGGTTGTCCACTAAGACTCCAAGATCCCTCTCACATTTACTGCTATTGAGCCTGGTTTCACCCAGTCTGTATGCATACTTTTGGTTTTTCTTGCCTAAGTGTCAGACTTTACTTTTCTCTATGTTGAATTTAATTTTGTTACCTAGGGCCCAGGATTCAAGTCTGTCAATTCAGACAGAGGCCAGGAGGCCTGGATTACAGGCAGTCCTCAATGTATAATTATTCATTTTGTGACTGAACAATTAATCCGTGGAACAACCTGCCTCCAGAACTTGTAAATGCTCCACCAGTGGACGTTTTTAAGAAGAGATTGGACAACCATTTGTCTGAAATGGTAAAGGCTTTCCAATTTCCCATAACAGGGGGTTGGACTAGAAGACCTCCAAGGTCCCTTCCAACTCTTTGTTATTCCATGTAGATTTTTGCTCACATCGAGAAGCTTCCGAAAAATACTCCACGTCTGCCATCTAGTGAGAAAAAGAAAGTATTAAAAAAAGTAGTAGTAGTAAATGTCATTTTCTACCTCCACATTTCAACATTGTGAAAGATAGAACAAGGGCTGCCCGTCCCATATCAATGACAAATCCAGGGATAGGTGATGTAAGTAAACATTCTTGTTGGAATTCATTTGAAAACCTAGCTTCTTGGAAATTTCTCTAGGACTTAGGAAAACAGAGCATCCGTGGCTAAAGAAAGTAATTGGTCACCACACTATAAAAAAGATGTTGAGACTCTAGAAAAAGTGCAAAGAACAACCAGGATGATGAGGGGATTGGAGGCAGAAACATATGATGAACGGTTGCAGGAATTGGGCCTGGCTAGTCTAGTGAAAGAGAAGGACCAGGGGAGACAGGAGAGCAGTCTTCCAGTATTTGAGGGTCTGCCACAGAGAAGAGGAAGGGGTCAAGCTATTTTCTAAAGCACCTGAAGGCCAGACAAGGAATAATGGATGAAAACTGATCAAGGAGAGATTTAGCCTGGAAATAAGGAGAAACTTTCTGACAGTGAGAACCATCAACCTATGGAACAGCTTGCCCCAGAAAGTTGAGGGCACATCATCACTTGAGACTTTCAAGAAGAGATTGGACTGCCATTTGTCGGAAATGGTGTAGGGTCTCCCACTTGGGTTGGGGGATTGGACTAGATGACCTATAAGGTCCCTTCCAACTCTGATTATCTGTTATCTGTTAATTGAAGTCTGCTTTGAGGTGGTCAATTATTTTATCCAGCTGATAAAAAGACCAAGGAATCATTATGTTGATGTACAAGGGTTGGATAACTCCTCATATCAATTGGAACTTTCAGGTAACTTACTAGATAACACTTGATACTAATTTTACAAATAATAGAGGTGGAAAAACTTTGGAGGTCTTCTAGTCCATCCCCCTGCTCAAGCAGGAGAACCTATACCATTTCAGACAAGTGACTGTCCAGTCTCTTCTTAAAAACCTTCAGTGATGAAGCTTCCGCAACATCTGAAGACAACTTCTGTTCCACTGGTTAATTGTCCTCACTATTAGGAAGTTTCTCCTTCGTTCCAGGTTACTTCTCTCCTTGGTTAGTTTCCTTCCAATGAATCAGAATAGAGGTCTTGGAGGTCTTCTAGTCCAGCCCTCTGCTCAAGGAGACCCTCTACTATTTCAGACAAGTGACTGTTTCCAATCTCTTCTTAAAAGCTCAACTGATGAAGCACCCACAACATCTGAAGGCAACTTCTGTTCCACTGGTTAATTGTCCTCACTTTTAGGCAGTTTCTCCTTCATTCCAGGTTGCTTCCCTTCTTGGTTAGTTTCCATCCATTGTTTCTTGTCCTGCCCTCCAAAGCTTTGGAAAATACGTTGACTCCCTCCTCTTTGTGGCAGCCTTTCAAATACTGGAGTATCAGTATTTGATATCAGTATAATGTACAGGGATGGGTATTATTAACCTGGCAGAACTGGATTTTTTTTAAAAAAACGTCCTTTCTATTATTTTGGAGAAGCCATCTTCGAAAGGGTTATCTCCTTCAATATTTATGACGCTGCTAAAAAAAAGATTGATATAAACGTCAAGCCCAGCTCAGCTGCTGGTGGCTCCAAATACCTCCATGTTGGTTTTTTTCTGGCAGCAATTCAGAAATTTTTTCACTTTTTTCCAGAATGTTGTTGGATTCCCAGGATTCAGAGGTGGGATTCAGTTGGTTCTGACTAGTTCTGGAGAACCGGTAGTGGACATTTTGAGTATTCGGAGAACTGGCAAATCCCACCCAACTGGTCCCACCCTCATCTATTCTCCACCTCCCATCGAGTCCTAGCTGATCAGCTGGGTCTCCTTTGGTTGCCCTGCACAGGAGAACGGAGCTGGAAAGCAGGTTAGTAGGGTGGGGAGGGAATGGGGATTTTGCAGTATCCTTCCCTGCCATGCCCACCAAGCTACACCACAACCACCAAGCCATGCCCACAGAGCTAGTCGTAAACATTTTCGAACCCCACCACTGCCAGGATTGTAGACATTTTGTCTTCCATCCAGACAAGGTCCCTTCTAACTCTATTCGGATTCATTAGAGGCTGATTAACCAAGTGTCAAAATTCGGGATGTCAGCATTCCATCAACCCTTCTTTCCAGTCAATAACTCCAAGACAGATCTCTCTCAAAGACTGTTTTATTTAGATAAGTAACTGGCACATCTGGGGAATCCTGAATCTGAAAGTTTTTGGGCTTCCTTGCAATATTCAAAACTACAAACCCATCCCCCCTTGATTTGTCATCAAATCACATGGCCCAATCACGATCTGTCCTAAAGTAAGATCCTTATTTCATCCTGCGCCACACTCAATGACCTTGTACTAACAAAAAGAATTTTATTGACTACTTATATTCAATTGAATCCACCCCCCTCCCACTTTCTCAGGCTTTGTGGCAGCGTGGGAGTATCGAATCTCAATATGGCTTCCAAAGCTGACATCAAGTCTTGACTGGGCTTAGTTTTTGAAGATCGAGACTGACTAAATTCCACCACCTAGCTAGGCGCAAAATGAATACCCAGAGTTACTGATTTAGTTACTAGCAGTTGTAAATACTTCACTTAACCTCCAGGGAAAGATTTGAAGGCCAATGAGGTCCAGGCAGAAGAACAACATCATGGCTTCAAAATCTAAGGGACTGGTTTGGACAAAACTCAGCCACCCTTTTTCGGGCGGCTGTTGATCCAAATAAGATTGTCAACATGATCGCCAACATCCGACAACAGATATGGCAGAAGACAGTTGTAACATGGATCTGGCTTTCCTGTTGACTGTCAGAAGATCACAAAAGGTCACGACCCTGGGATCAGTGGTGGTATGCTACCGGTTTGGATCAGTTTAGGCGAACTGGTACTAAAAAAAACCAACTGGTATGGCCAAACTGGTCCCTCCAACGATCACCTGAGAGGATAAAAGAAGCAACAAGTGCATGGACAGGTGGGAGGGTCACTCCTAGCTTTTCGTTTCTTCATCCTCTCAGCTGTTTAGCATGTTAGGGGCGTGCGCACTTACATGTTAGGGGCATGCAAACAAGTGTGTTAGGGACACTTGCATATTAGGGGCGTGGAAACAAGTGTGTCAGGGGCATGGTGCTTCCATGTTAGGGGCGTGGAAACAAATGTTAGCGGTGCATGCACTTGCATGTTAGGGGCACAGAAACAAGTGTGTTAGGGGAATGCACACTTGCATGCTAGGGGGGCACAAACGAGTGTGTTGGGGTGTGGCGCTTGCATGTTAGGGGAATGGAAACAAGTTAGGGGCACGCAGTTGCATGCTAGGGGGCCGCAAACAAGTGTGTTAGGGGAGCGCATGCATGCATGTTAGGGGCATGCATGCATGCACATTAAGGGTGCGTGCATACACACCCACATGCACACAATCACCCACCAAACTGGTAGTGACCAAGGTAGGAACCCACTGCTGCCTGCAACCATCATAAATGAGTCAGTTGCCAAGGGTCAGAATTTTGATCACGTGACCATGCTGCAATGGTCTTCAAAGCATGAAAAACGGTCATTAAAAATCTTTTTTTCCCCAGTTGTAACTTCCAACGGCCATTAAATGAACTGCTGCACGTCAAGAACTAACCATATTAACTTCATCCTTGGAATAGGTCAATGGAAGAATTTGGGAGATCATGTTTCCAGAAGCGTCTAATGCTGAAGATCGAAAGGTCCATTATTTGAATGCCGGTCTTTTCCTTAAGGCCAAATTCATAGAAAGGCACACTCTTAGACCTACAAATTAGGTTAATTGTTCTCATTGTCAGGAAATTTCTTCTTAGTTCTAGGTTGGTTTTCTCCTCAGTTGGTTTCCATCCGTTGCTTCTTGTCCTTCCTTCTGGTGCTTTGAAGAATAATTTGACCCTCTCTTCTCTGTGGCAGCCCCTCAAATACAGGAACACTGCTATCATGCCTGATCCTTCATTAAACTGGACATACTCAATTCAAATAGCTTCTGTGAACCACTATGATGGTCCAGATATTGACCAGAGGCACTACACCTTACATGGTATTATTTGAGTTGTGATCCATCGGCCCCTGGCCCCTCCAGCAGCTGAATCAGAGGCAGCGGCAACATGGGAATCAACATCAGTATTAAGGCATCCTGAGTGTTCCGAGGGGGAAGAGGGAACGGAGATGGCAGAGAGAGAGAGAGAGACAGAGGCGGAGCCTGAGCCGTCCGTCAGCCCTCAGATGGAGAGTATACAGCTCCCAGGTCTGGAAGTGGCTGATGAGGAAGAGGAGGAACAGCTAGGTCTAGTGCCTGATGCATATGCAGAAGGCAGAGGAGAGGAGAGCAGTGAAAATCTATGGGCCGGTCCTTGGGACAGAAGAACTACCACTGCTAACGAAGCCCTTCCCTATCTCTGGGGATAAAAAGGCAGGAGGCGGAGATGAATAGCTGTGGCAGACAACTATTCCTCTCCCGGACAGACTTGTTAAGCCTGCTGTGAGAAGCTTTTTTCCAGGGCTGCCGCCACTCCTAATTAAAGGGATCTTTCAGTTTGTTTCAAATGGGGGTTTGTTGGAGCTGGGTCAGAACAGAGAGCCTCCAGAATACCCTGTATTGGGGTCCCCAATTCCTGCGCTAGGGCCGTGACCTATTCAGAATTGGGCCACATGAGTGACTGGCAGGAGCGTATGCAAGCAGCTCAGATTTGCTCAAGCAGTGGGGCCAGGTGCACTCATGCACGTGCCCACCGGCCCTCCACTCGTGGAAGTCAAACTGCACCCATGTGCGCTGGCTCGTGACTTACGTGGCTTAGTTCCCCGAGCTGGGCAACGGTTGGATACCACTGCTCTACATGAATAGTATGTTGCATAACCACATCATACTAACCAAGGAATCTTTTTGAGATTTGAGAGAACAAAAAACTTCATGAAGCCAGGGAGATCTTTGGATTTTGATGTTTCCCCCCACCCGTACCTCCACCCCATGGACAATTCGGCATATCCACACAGACCACTGGTGCTCCATAAAATACAAACTGGGAAAAAGTTAGGCAAAGGTTCATACGTGCTAGTTGTTTCCAGCTCTAGAGGGCGGTCCTCATCTCCCTTACAAAGCCAAAAAGCCAGCGCTGTCCGAAGACGTCTCCATCGTCATGTGGCCAGCATGACTCAACACCAAAGGTGCACGGAACACTGTTACCTTCTTCACCAAAGGGGTCCCTATTTTTCTACTTGCATTTTTTTTTTTTATGTGCTTTCAAACTTCTAGGTTGGCAGAAGCTGGCGCAAGTAACGGGAGCTTACTCCATTCCGTGGCACTAGGGATTCGAACCGCTGAACTGCTTGACTTTTCTGCTCGACAAGCTCAGCGTCTTAGTCACTGAGCCACCCGTGTCCCTAGGGGAAAAAGTTGGATTATAACGAACGCTACTTTACACCACCAGAGCTTTAGTAGACAATTACCAAGAAGGGTTTTCTGGACCAGCAAGAAGCAATTTTATTCTTGTGACGGACAACAAAAGTCACAGCCGCTCGAAAGAAACTTGGGAATCACAAAAGCCTACAAAGCATTTACAAACACTGATGGTTTTGAACGTCTGACACTTTGGTGTGAATTTTGTCTCCAGGAGAGGCGCCACCGAAGCTTGCAGTCAAGGGGGGGAAGAAGAGGAAACAGGATTGCATTACACCTTAAATTCAGAACAGCCGGCCTGGCTTTTGACTTTTTTTTTCCCCCCCCCTTCTCTTTTCAAAGTTTTAAACATAAGTGCTGAAGCCCTAAAGGCTGGGACTACTACATCCAGTGATAGGCTGAGGATGTTATTTCAGGTTGCCAAATTTCAAGCGGCCTTGCACAGTGCCACGGCGGAAAAACGCACCTCTCCTTGCTCACGGTTGGTGAATTGTCGGCAGATCTCGGCTGATGCCTGTAGAGAAAAAGGAGAAGCTGTAGCTTGCACAATTGTTGTTGTTGGGTGCAGTCAAGTGCAATGAAACCTAGTGGGAAAGAGGCCTCTCTCTTCAACTCAACGTGCCTGCCGCTCATGCGTGAAGTGTTTGCCTGCGGTTTGGGTGGAATCAACCCCTGTTCCAGGTCCAAAAAGCTGGAAAGGGAATCACAGATGTAGTGCTTTTTTCTGGAGGCAACTGGGTGATAATGATACTGAATATATAATAGCATAACAGAGTTGGAAGGGACTTTGGAGGTCTTCTAATCCAATCCCCTGCCTTGGCAAGAAACCCTACACCACTTCAGACAAAAGGTTATCCAACATCTTTTTAAAAACTTCCAGGGTTGGAGCATTCACAATTTCTAGAAGCAAGTTCTCCCACTGATTAATTGTTCTGTCAGGAAATATCTCCTTAGTTCTAAGTTGCTTCTCTCCCTGATGCCTTCTTGTGCTGCCTTTCAGGTGTTTTGGAGAATAGCTTGACTCCCTCTTCTTTGGGGCAGCCCCTGAGATATTAGAAGTTCACTATTATGTCTCCCTTACTCCTTTTCATTAGACTAGACCTGTGATGGCGAACCTATGGCATGCGTGCCACAAGACATTTGTGCTGGCCCGCGAGCCGGAGGCAAACTTACCTCACTGCGCATGCATACGCCTCACAGCTGATTTTTTTTTCCGGTTGGTTTGAAGCCTTTTTCAGCCTCCCAAAGGCTTGGAAAAAGCTTCTGCAAGGCTTTTCAGGGCGAATTATAGGCCCATTTCTTCACTTCCTGTAATACCGGAAGTGGCGAAACAGGCCTATAATTCATCCTGAAAAGCCTTGCAGAGGCTTTTTCCAAGCCTCTGGGAGGCCGAAAAAGGCCTCAAATCAGCTGAAAATTCAGCTTGAGGCACAGTGCAGTTAAGAGGGTAGCGGGGGGGGGGGATTGCACGTGCATGAACAGGTGGCAGTGGGAGGGTGCAAGCATTGCATTCTGGGTGCTGGCATGCAAGTGCGTGCACAATTTTTGACACAGGAGCCCAAAAAGGTTAGCCACCACTGGACTAGACATACCCAGTTCCTGCAAACTGGACTTTCTTGTTTTGTTCATTTGTTTTGAAGACATTTCGCTTCTCCTCCAAGAAGCTTCTTCAGCTCTGACAGGATAGTGGGGAATGGAAGAGCTGAAGAAGCATTTTGGAAGAGAAGCGAAACATCTTCAAAAGAAAAAACAAGGCAGCCCAGTTGCCTCCTGTAAAAAAAAAAAAAAAAAAGCATCTTTGGGATAATTGTGACCTGGAGGACTGAGAATCTCTACAGACTTTTGAGCTATACAATTTGGGATGAACACCCTTGGAATGGTGTGGGGATAGGAATGGATTTCCAGAGGGGGAAAAAATTGCAGACTACAGGAACCAGAAGCCCCACTCAGGTGACTTTGAGGACACAGACAAATCTCCAAGTGGCCTCAATGACCCTCTAAAAGGATGCAAATGACCAGCTGTCTGCAAGGAGGAATATAAATCCTTCCATTCCCCACCATCCTGTCAGAGCTAAAGAAGCTTCTTGGATGAGAAGTCTTCAAAGGTTAAAAAAAAAACAAGGAAGTCCAGTTACCTCCTGGAAAAAAAAAAAAAAAACACTTTTGGACCAACCCTGACCTGGAGGGCTGAGAATCTCTACAGACTTGCGGATGTTGTGTGTTGTAGGAATTTTGTAAGGGCAAATGAAATGGTGTCCACCAGAAACTGAAAGACTTACCTTGAGCATGGTGGCATCTGAACTAGCTCCATGCTTTATGGGGAACGGCATTCTTCCATCTGCAAGTAAGGTTGGAGAACAAGCTCATCAGTAGCATGAAAATACTGGTGGTAAGAGGAATTCGCTCGGTCCACTTTCTGGGAGGTTTACTCTACAGCAGGGGTCAGCAACCTTAAAACACTCAAAAGTGCCATTTGGAACCATTTCCCACAGAAAACACTAGGAGTCGCAAAACCCATTTGACATCTAAAAAGGAAGATAATACTGCATATAACGGGGTTTTGGTTTTTTTTACATTTTTTATGCTATGTATAAAAAAATACTATAGTATTTATGAAATAAAAAGCCAAACTTAAAATTATCCACCTGCAGCAAAAACGCCATCTCCTTCTGTGTGCTCTCATCCTCAATAAATCGTGTGCTGGCAGGTGTCACACATTGGCAGTTATGATCAGTGGTGGGTTTCAAACTTGTTTACCACTGGTTCTGTGGGCATGGTTTGGGGGGGGGCATGCTTTGCCCGTGCTTTACACACATGCGCGCACCAAACACACGCTTTTGAAGGCAACTCCTCGTCCTGATCAAACCCCTTTTATTTTGGTGAAAGTGAATTCCTCTCCAGCAAAGTCCCGGCCAACAGTCCTTCATGAGATTTCACAACTACAGGCCTTTATGAGGCTTGGAGAGTTGTCAGGCCATTATCTTCCAAATGCCACACTGTGGCAACAATTACTTGGCAAGAAGTCAGGAACAGTCTTCACACTAATTAAACAAACTAAGTGTCTCCTGCAAGCACCACTTCCCTTTTCCACCTCTTTATTCCCTCTGGGAGGGGCCATTCACCATTCACCTGAGCCTTTACTCCCGAGTCAACCCTTGTTCCTTAGCTGTTCCCTTCTTCTGGCAGCTCTGTGCATGTGCACACTGGGAACAGGCTCCAGCTGTTCTTCTGCCCCACTGATCTCCAACTCCGAAGGCAGCTGATAACTGTCGGACAGCCCTGGCCCATCTCTGCCTCCGATGCAGAGCCCTCGTCAGAGCCTTCCCCAGACTCCAGGACTGGCCCATTGTTCCTCCCCAACCTCCTCACTGTCCGAATCTGCTTCCAGCTCTACTCGCCGCTGGTGGGCCACAACACTGTTGTAAGTTGAGGGATACCTGTGTGGATTGCATCTCTGGAGAAAAGTATCTTCCTTAATTTTGTAGTGTGTACGAGGACCTCTTTAGAAACGTATGCTATAGATCAGGCTTGTCCAACCCGTGGCCCAGGTTGCCTCGTAATGCGGCCCAACGCCCACTCCAACCTTCGTGAAAGATCCAGTGAGGAGGAGGAGGAGAGGCAGGCGCAGGGCGAGGCAAGCAACAGAAAAGGCTGGCAGCCGCAGCCCAAAAGTCCCGCCCCGCCACCTTCTGCTGTTGCTGCTGCTGCATTTGCAGGAGAGGTAGGCGCGAGGCGGGGTGAGGCGAGCAACAGAAAAGGCGGGCAGCCACAGCCCAAAGGTCCCGCCCCGCCACCTCCTGCTTCTGCCCCCGTTGCCGCCGCTGCATTTGCAGCAGGAGAGGTAGGCGCGAGGCGGGACGAGGCGAGCAACAGAAAAGGCAGGCAGCTGCAGCCCAAAAGTCCCACCACGCCACCTGCTGTTGCCGCTGCCGCTGCCACCGCTGCTGCTTCTGCCCCCGCTGCATTTGCAGGAGGAGAGGTAGGCACGAGGCCGGCGAGCTTTCTTCCCCCCCTGCAAAATTTGGCTGGAAAATTAATAAAAAATAAATAATTTGCAGGAGGAGAGGTAGGCAGGAGGCGGGCGAGCTTTCTTCCCCCCCTCTCCCCCCCCCTGCAAAATTTGGCCAGAAAACTATAAAATAAAAAATAAATCGTTTTTAATAAATAATTAATAAAAATTATTTTATTATTTTATTTTATTTTATTATTTTATTTTATTTTATTTTTTTATGTGCGGCCCAAACCAAATTTTCATCTTCTAATGTGGCCCAGGGAAGGTGAAAGGTTGGACACCCTTGCTATAGATCCTTAAGTCAAATGTATTTATTGGTGCCTAAAAGTTGTGCTTGCGTCAGATGCTACTGAAGAACTGGCTCTGCAGTGAGTGTTAGAATTGGAGATAGAAAATTGGCCTTTTTAAAGCCAACACACACAGACACAAAACTTACCCAGTTCATAGAGGTGTCCGCCCACGCTGGCAAATAGAATGAAATGGAAGTTCACCTTATCGTCTTCAGCCTAAGAAAAGATAGAATCAAGAACCTAGAAATCTAGTACGAACAGGGAAGGGATGTATATAATGGTGGCACCCAAAGGTACCTGGACTTTCTGGCATTACTTTGAGGATGTTTCGCTTCTCATCCAAGAAGCTTCCTCAGCTCGGACTGGATGGTGTGGAAGGGAAAGATTTATACTCCTTGTAGACAGCTGGTCATTTGCATCCTTTTGGAATGTCTTTGAGGTCACTTGGAGATTTACCCAGGCTTCCTTGATTCTCTAAAAAGGATGCAAATGACCAAGCTGCCTGGAAGGAGTATAATTCCTTCTATTCCCCACCATTGTCAGAGCTGAAGAAGTTTCCTGGATGAGAAGCAAAATGTCTTCAAAGAAAAACCAGAAAGTCCAGTTGCCACTTGAAAAAAAAAACAAAAAGCACATTTGGGACAACTATGGATGACTTGAGGATCTCCACAGACATAACGGTGGCACATTTATTTCCTTTTATTTTTATATTTTTTGTAATATTTTTGAAACAAAGCTTCCCTGGCATTTTCACATCCCTGCTAGGAATAACCTTGAGGAACATACAAGAAAAAGCTGCTGTTACAATGCTGGCCAGATAAAGGAAACCAAGTTAAATAAAATAAATAAAATTGAATAAAGTTAGATACAGATCCACGATCAGAATAAGCGTCTCAGACACAATCCTGCCCCCCATTCTCACCCCCCCCCCCCAAAAAAGGAAGATAGTGGGGAAACATGTTGAGATTTGCAAAATTCTGTTATTATAACTTTCTCAGGGTTGAAACACCAGTTCTTGGCCCATCCTATTGTTGAAAAACCTATAAATTAATGCAGTATTATTTACCCGACACTGGCCCTCTTGTGCTACCGCATTATGGACTTCTTGAATGGCCTGGGAAGAGATTAAAAAAAAATCAGAAATGATGTGCGTTTTGTTTTGTAACTTCCAGTGCTGAACAACATTTTAATGATTCTACCTAAATCCACTATTCCCATTCCTACTAATCTGTTCCATCTGGGCTAGGGGTGTCCAACGTTGGCCATTTTGAGACTGCTGAACTTCAATTCCCAGAATTCATGTCTGGCTGGAAAATTCTGAGAGTTGGAATTCCACAAGTTTTTTTTTAAAGAACTTTTTATTTTGACAACAAACATAGAAAAACACAAACACAAAACATCAAATAAAATCATTTTCCATTGTACAATGTGTCGGTTGGTACGTATCTCTTGTGCACAATATTAAGTGTCTTTCCCTCCTAAATTTAAATTAAAATTCATATTATGTAAATCAGCTATCCATATCATATTGCTATCAAACCATGATTAGACTTTGATTGTAAGTTCATATCATCCTTTTTGAGCAAGTCTCAACTTTTACAATGTCTAATTCATAATATCATTCATTTCACAATAATCAAATATAACATATTACAACGTATCATGTTTACTATTATTTTATACCGACATTATAGTATATTTTATTTCTCTATTTTCTTATCTACAAAGGAGCCTCTGTGGCACAGTGGCTAAGAGTGCAGTACAAGCTACTTCTGCAGCCAGCTGCCTACAATTTGGCAGTTCAAATCCCACCAAGGTTCATGGTTGACTCAGCCTTCCATCCTTCCGAGGTGGGTAAAGTGAGGACCCCAATTGTTGGGGGCAAGAGGTTGACTGTGTAAAAACTGCTTAGAAAGGCTGTAAAGCACTATAAAGTGGTATATAAGTCTAAGGGCTATTGCTATCTAGCCACTGATAAAATAAATCCCATATTTTATAATAATCTTTTTCTTCTTGCTTTCTAATTGTCAATTGACTCATTTCTGTACATTCCATTATTTTTTTTAATCACTTCTTCTTCTATTGGGGTTTTTTCACTTTTCCTAAAGTCCACTAGTCTTAAAGGAGGCCGAGATTTGACACTCCTAATCTACTACCTGTTCAACAAGCATGAATGGCCGAGCGTGAATTCTGAATGAAACCCTTCAAGGGGAAAAAAATCATTAACATATAGATAAGTCTTCTGATTATGTCTATTTGTTTAGTAACCATTAAAAGTTAGCGTGGCACTGAGCAAATGGTTATTTATGACCGGTTCTTGCTGTTCTGGGCTGTAGCCGTATCTACTCAGTCGCATGATCATGAACCAAACAACTGCAACCTGGCTTGCGAATTATAAGGCCATAATTCAGGTACAGGTAAAGGTTCCTCTCGCACATCCGTGCTAGTCGTTTCCAGCTCTAAGGGGCGGTGCTCACCTCCATTACAAAGCCAGAGAGCCAGCACTGTCCGAAGACATCTCCGTGGTCATGTGGCCGGCAGGACTAAATGCCTTCGCAGGTGCATGGAACGCTGTGACCTTCCCACCAAAGTGATTCCTATTTTTGTACTTGCATTTTTTAAATGTGCTTTTGAACTGTTAGGATGGCAGAAGCTGGGATGAGTAATGGGAGCTCACTCTGTTACACGGCGCTAGGGATTCGAACCGCCAAACTGCCGACCTTTCTGATCGACAAGCTCAACGTCTTAGTCACTGAGCCAACCTTATGAGGCCATCGTAAGCAGCAAATTCTGGCATCCCGCGAGCAAAGTCATTGGGAAAGCCAGTGGGAAGTGGAAAATCATGATCACATGACCTCCTTGCTTAAAAATAGCCACCAGGGCTGCCAGAATTGTCATCCCCAAGTGATGTGGTCACCTGACTTTAGTGCTGCATGGCTTAATGATGGGGAATTCTGACCCCAACTGTTGATTTAACACAAGGACAACCTACATTCAAGATGATACATTTCAAATATCAACCAGTTGTAATTTATCACAAACACTGAACGGAAGACATATAAAAATCATACCATTATCTAAATCGGGGGTGGCAGGGAAAGAATACTGCAAAATCCCCATTCCCTCCCCACTAACCTGCTTTTCAGCTCCGTTCTCCTGTTCAGGGCAACAAAAAGACGATCCAGTTGATCAGATGGGACTCAATGGGAGGCGGAGAATAGATGGGGGCGGGACCAGTCAGAGGTGGTATTTGCTGGTTCTCTGAACTACTCCAAATTTCCACTACTGGTTCTCCAGAACTGGTCAGAACCGGCTGAATACCACCCCTGGAACACACCCTTAAGCCTCTATGAGCACATCAAACCACCTTGGAGAAAATAAAATAAAAATTTCTCCAATTCACCCTCTTTTTACCTTGTTGTTCTCAAGACGTTTTGCCCTCTCATCTGGGGAGAGTCCAGCTGTTGCAGTCAAGAATTCTTTTAAGGCAGATCCTTCATCTGGAAAAGACAGAATTATAAAGGGACAGGTGTTATATAGGGAAAGAAAGCAGCAGAGAATAGAGTACGGAACAAGAGTTGGAAGAGGTCTTCTAGTCCAACCCCCTGCTCAGGTCCTAGCTGCCCAGTCCTCACTCTATAGCATTTCAAACCAAAGGTTGTCCAATCTCTTCTTGAAACCCTCCAGTGATCAAGCACCCACAACTTCTGGAGGAAAATCCACTAATTGTTCTAAGTGTCAGGAAATTTCTCCTTAGTTTTAGGCTGATTCTCTCCTGGATGAGTTTTCCATCTTCTTGTCCTACCTTCAGGTGCTTTGGAGAATAGCTTGACTCCCTCTTCTTTGGGGCAAACCCCTTAGATATTGGAACACCTCACTACTACAGTACTACAACTACTTACTACGACGACGACCCATGTTTCCCCGAAAATAAGACCCTGCCTTGTATTTTTTTTGTCACCAAAAAAGGCACCAGGTCTTATTTTCGGGGTATGTCATCCACTGACACACCTCACTTGCGCCCGTCACCCCTGGCTCCTTTTCACCGTCAGGGGCCTTCCGGAACTTCTTCTGTGGCCAGCAAGGCTTTCCCGAAGGCCTGTACAGCTGATAACAATGCTCTGGATCAATCCGGAGTTTGTTATTGGCTACAGAGGCCTTCAGGAAAGCCTTGCCAGCCTTGCTGGCTACAGAAGAACTGGGTCAGCAAGGCAGGTGTCGGGGTGTGTGAGGCCTGACTACAGCTTTCCAAAAGTAAGAAGTAGGGCAGCTCCAACCCCGCCATCCCCACCCTAGCTTAATTTGTACTTGTCCACTCAGGAATGGGTGGGATCATAATTAGGGCTTATTTTGGGGGTAGGGCTTATTGGGCACATGTTAAAAAATCAAGTTAGGGCTTACTTTCAGGACATATTTTCAGGGAAACTATAGTAGCAGCTGATTCTACCAACTACATCTGCAAGGTTTTGAGGCACATTTATTTCTACAGGATTAACCCCCACATGTATTTTAAACTCTAAATCATCCAGAATTTCAGGCAGACCCAAGAAAGGAAACTTACCTCATCTCCTCTGTAGGTTGTCAGGAGTAAGGCAGTGACCCCCATTTAAATCATGAGTCTCAAGCCAAACTTCCAAAACTTAAAAAGGATTTATTGGGAGTTAACATGCCGGCACTGCCTGGGTGTAGCTGACTCTGAGACACATAATTCATTGTCACCCTTGACCCTGGTTTTCCCTCCACCCCCTGGGTGTATCATAATTCAAATTCTGCAATGGGACACACATCCATAGCCAAGAGCCATCAATCATGCTCTCCAGCTAGAATTTTGCATGGCAGAAACTTCGGTCTCCTAGAAACTGTCTTTGAAAACATTTATGGAATGCACTTTCAGTTTTGCAAGCTGCTACACTGCTCCTATTCCCTCCCTTTCTGTTGGCAACTCTAAAAAGACCAGAGAAACATTTTATGAGTTGACATAGGTTTTAAATACTCCTTGAATTCTTAGGGGCTCAAAAAATAAAATTTTATGTTCCCCGAAGCTAAGTCCACGTCAACTGACAATTCAGAGTTCCAGTAAAGCTTGCAAGGTTTATATAGCCATTGGAAAATTCTTTCCCCTGGTTACTTACCGAATCGAATCTTATCTTGATTATTAGCTACTGCATGGATGAGGCCAATGGTTCCACAGGAGTTACTCGCTGTCTGTTTCACAAAGTACACATCTGGGCTAATTTCTTGGCCCTTCAGTTGGTCAATTTGCTTTTTCCGGAAGTTTTCATGCTATAATTGAAGCATAATCATCTTTTTTGGTAAAAAGATTTTGTATTTTTATCTTTTAGTGAACAGCGTGGTTTTGGGTTTTTACATTTCCATACAAACATAACCTTAGTTATATCTTCATCTTTCACATTCAATTCCATATCATATCATTACATTTATAATTTCTATAAATTTTCTCAAACATTCTTATATTCTTCACACTTATTGTATATATTTTCTATTCATATCTTCTTTCATTTTTCTTCGAATATTCTTGTGTCTTCTTTATATAATATTTTAAAATCTTATTTCTTGTTCTATACTCATTGTACTTATACTTTTACCTGTCACATTTACAAATTCATCGCATACTCTCAATTCATTATTCAAAACATTCATCATAGTTCTATTAATTCAAAAATCTACTAATTTGAGTGTACCACCCCTTTGTCTTATATATCAATTAACTCCCCTTTAATTCATAGAAATGACTTATCATAGTATAACCGTATTTTAGTTATCACTTTTTGAGTTAGTACCAATAATCCCCTTGTATGATTACCCAAAGTGGGATACAAAATAAACACAGGCACAAAAACAGGTGAAGCCCCTTTAATTCCTTCAACTTGGCTTCAAATATCCTTGACTGGAGACAAAAAACTCCCCCACAAACAGTTGCAAAAAGGAGGAAATGCCATTTAAACTAAAAATGCCTATAATTTATAAATAGAAAAAAACAACACAAACCTGAAACAATTAAGGGAACCAGGCAAGAATAGGACTTGAAGACATCCAGAGATATCAGAGTACACACTGGGAAGGATGCCAAACTCAGGTAAGAACAGAGAGACTAGAAATATTTCCACGCTTTGTTTCCAGCACTGGCTCATGCTCAGTCCTTCCTTTTAACCAGTTCTCACAGCTGCAGCCCATGAAGGGGATCAAGGCCCTTTCCTCCCCTGTAGACCATGCCATTCACATTTCTCCCTTATCCTCGCTGCGTGCCCTAGGATGGAGAGGGGATGGGCCTGGGTCTTCCTCTGACTGCCCAGCCACCCTGTGCCCTTCCCCAGCTTCCTTTACAACCTCCAGAGCCACACCTCCAACTCTGTTGGCTGTTCCTCCTCTTTCTTGGAGTCAGTCTCCAACAGGGGCATGACACCTTGCTACCACATAACACTTATATATTTTAAGGCAGATTCCACATAGTATTTTCCCCTTGGTTACATTTGAATTTATTATTTCAGGTATATTAATCTATTCAATATACCGTGAAAACTGATAGTTACATTTTAGCTATATTCTTAATTTTATTAACCATATTTAACATACTTCTATAACTTCCCATTTTCCCATTTATTCCAAATATGTCTATGTGTAATTTAATAACTAGTCCAACAGCAAAAAAAAACCAAAACCTAAAATCTAACTTTCTATCACTAATTGAAGCATTTTCATGACCATGTCACGTAACAACCAGGTTACCAGTCATCCAACTGCAGTGATTCACGTAACCAGAGGCAAGAAAAGTCATAATGTGGGGCCAAATTCATTTAACAAGCATCTGCCTTCACAACAGAAACGTTGGGCTGCATGGTGGTCGTAAGTCGAGTAACACCGTTATTCAGCAAATCTGGCTTCGTTGACTTTGACCATCAGTCGCAAAAGGAGATCATGCGACCTCATGACTTACACCTACTTGTTTAGTGACTGTTCAGAGTTACAAAGAGCACTGAAAAAAAGTGACTTGAGACCATTTTTCACACTTATGACCACTGCACCATCTCTTTGGTCTCATGGTCAAAGTTCAGAGGCTCCGCCACCCACTCATATTTATGACTGTTGCAGTGTCCTCGGGGGTCATGTCATCCCCTTTTGCGACCTTCTCCTAAGGAAAGTCAACTGGGGAGAAAGCCAGATTCACTTAACGGTGTTACTCATTTAACAACTGCTGGGATTCACATAAGAGCTGTGGCAGGTCGTAAAATGGGGTGCAATTCCCTTAACTATCTTGCTTAACCATGGAAATTTGGGGCTGAATTCTGGTTAAGTCAAGGACTGTCTGTATACAAATACAAATGGGTGATGCACACAATAAGACCTGGTGCCTTTTTTGGTGGCAAAAAATAATATATAAGTCAGGGTCTTATTTTTTGGGAAACATGGTCTAGGGCCTTTTTTTTCTGTTTGAAATACATTCCAGGGTGCCCAATAGTTGTCAATTCTGGCTTCTAAGCAAATTTCCATGGATATTATAAGCAAGCAGCAGCCATTCTCCCAAGTATTTACTGTAAATTTGCTATCCGGGTTCAAAACCCAGTGAATTGTTTTGCTCAAGATTCCCCCCAAGGCAGTTTTGCAAATTCCTTTGCAGGACGTTCAAAGGACAAATCCATTTCAGGGGGAGATCTGTACTTTAGATTTGTGAATGACATCCAACAGTATTGCAAAGGACTATAAAAGAAGTCCAGGCTCTGCACCCTTGGCAACTTTACAACTTGGGGACTTCCAACTCCCAGAATTCCTCTGCATGACATGCCTGGCTGAGGAATTCTGGGAATTGAAGTCCCCAAGTCATAAAGTTGCTTGATGGTTGGAGATCTCTGCATTAAGAGAGGTGCAAGGTTTTCATTTTTAATTTTTATTTGGCTTTAATACTTACCTGAGCAGTAAGGGGAAACAGCAGAAGCAGCGCACAAGCTGGGCTTGGCACGGTGCTCAAAATGTCTTCATCCAATCCCAGCACATCCACAAATTGCCAACCAGGGGCAACTCCTAGGCGGCAGAGTATCTACACAATCAAGGGAAGGACACACAATACTGGGTATCTCACACCTGCAGGCGAATCATGGTCATTTCTGAACATGACACCAACCAGCAAATGTTATTTTGGTTAGCTGAGCCACCAGCACTTCCATGGTCTGGGTTCAAAACTGGGATTTTTAATTATTCATTTTCTGGTTTACTTTGGGAATGAGGAGGAGGTAAATCCTCCAAATCCAGTGACGGTTCAGCAAATATTTCCAATTACATAAAACTAAAAAATGAGAACATTCGTTTTATTCCCACATATAAATAGGTAATCAAAAGTAAATAGGCAAAAGCTTCACAGGTTGGAAACCTGTAGAAGAGGCCTTCATTCTGCAGTTGAGTAAACAATGGTTAAAATGGTAAATAATGCCATGGGGGGGGGTTTAGAACAAAATTGCACCTTATTCTATGGAGCCAAAAATTGCACCTTGTTCTGGGGAGCAAAAAAAAAAAAAAAAATTACAGCTTATTCTGCATTCCAATTCCCAAGCAGGCAGCATCTTCATAGTCTGCTTTGGGTTTTTTACCAGATTCTAGCAAAATGAAATCCATTATTAGATTTAATACAGCCATCCCATTCTGCACATATGAAGCCTGCTTATTCTGGCAAATAAATGAAAAATAAACTAAATTTCTCATTCAGCCACACGTTAGGTAGAAAGCTTGATTGGTCTTACCATTGTATCAAAAAATAAAAAACAGGATCTAATTTGAGGGAAAATAGATAAAAAGAAAATGTAGTGATGAAATTTATGTTCTCTGTGATCCTGTTGTCTCCATTTCCATGTTGTGCAGCTGGTCATTAACTAAATTTAAAAAACCCCAGATGTGGGGATTACAAAGAATCAGGTAAATGACTCTCCTTTATACAATGCACTGCTTTGTTCAAGCTATTGGGCTTTTTAGCTCACCTGCCTTATCCAGGTGTGGGCAGTCATGACAACCAGACTGTGGACTTCAAGTCCCAGATTTCCTGAGTCAACATGGCTGTTCTGGGAGTTGCAGTCCACAGGTCCTAACGTTATCACCCCTGGGCCTCAAGTGTAAATTTTAGCAGTTCTGCTCATTATTGTATAGACTTCAACTCCCAGAATTCCTGAGCTAACCTGACTGGAAGAGGAATTCTGGGAGTTGAAGCCCACAAGTCTTAAAAGCTGTCAAGTTTAAAGACCCCAGCCCATTAGAGCCAAAGGAAACAGGATAATCTGGAATTCAGATCCAAAATGGGCTTTCTGTCGAAGTAGGGATGTGAAAAAGCACCAAGGTGAAGAAGGGAAGGTAGAAGGTTAAAAAGAGAAGCCAAAACAAAAAACAGGCTGGTCCTTTTCCAGGAGCAAATAGGTGATATTGCGTTTGTATCTGCAACACGGAGGAGAGAAAAGGGTGTGTGTTGCTTGTGGCCACTGTTGCAGTGCAGCTTCCAAGAACATGGGAGTGGTAACCCAAGACAAAGGATGCTCACACTTCCAGAGGTTGATGGAAGATGCTGGGAAAGGCTGGTGGCTTGCCCAAGAGCAAGCAGGACCACTACCACCGTTAAGGAGAGAATATTCTGGTCTGGCAATCTTTCCTCCCCCTCCAAGGAACCCCTCCCCACCCCACCCCACCCTTCCCTTTTGGCGTGACACAGCACAAAACGCAGTCTGCAGCACCCCCTGCCGTCCAGCCCTGGAGGAGCAGCCTCTGAAGGCGAGACCACCGCCTCTCCCCCCCCCCCCCACTCTGGTGTCTGGTCCTTGCGGGCCCCCCACACACAACCCCTTCCCCACCTGCTTCCAACAGGGCAAGAGAGGAGAGGGGGCGAGCCACCCTGTCGACGCCTCCTCCTTCCACCGTTTGCAAGAGGAGGAGAAGGGGGAGGATTTAAAGCAGGTGCAATGCGAGCGTGGAAACGCCCAGCCCGGCGAAAGAGGCGTGTGGCCCCCGCCGCCCTTTACTCACTTTGTTCAGCATCTGAAAGACAAGAAAGAAGAGGCGAGGGTTGGAAAGTCAGCCAGCCTTAAGGGAAACCCCCTCCCCTCCTGTTTTCTCCCCCCAGCCCACCTTTCCAGGGCTTGCAAAGGCAGTGGAGGCCCTACCCACCAGGCAGCCTCTTTGCAGAGATTGCCAACAGCACCCACGCCTAGCTCCCCAGGAGAAACCTCTGCTCCACCCACCCACCCAGGGCCACCAATGCACCGAACCAGAGAGACCCCCCCTCCCCCCCGCTCTTCCAGCTCTTTCCCTCCAACCATTCAAGCGCCCAGCCCGGGCCGCCGCCTCACCTCCGGGTTGATCTCCATGGGCTGCCACGCCATCCTGCCGCTTGCAATGCCGCCGCTGCTGCTTCCCGGAGCCGTTCTAGACCAGAACAACCGCCCGCCCACTCCTATATATATTGCCACAGGACCGGCCCACTGCCGAGGAGGAGGGGTGTCTGTATGCTGCTGGGGCAAGAGAAGCCCACCCCCCTGGTTTGGAGATGGTTCCGTCCTCCACTCCACCCCCCCCCCCAGGCCCTTTACTCTCGTCCAGGTCTCCAATTCTTCCCTCCTGCGCGGACTGGCAACCCCTTCGAGTGGGAGGTAGGCAGGCTGGGAGCCCACCTCGTTTTCCCCCCCCCCAAGGGGGATTGTAGTACAGCCCTCCGGTCGGCTGATCCAGAAGGGAGAGGGTGCCTATATATATAATTATTATATATAATTATATATATAGGCAATATATGTATAGATATTAAAGCCCAGCTTGGTCAGGAAGGAAGAGGCGAGGAGCCAAACGTGCAGGGCCAGCTAGATGCCCTCGAGGGTACCCCCTCCGGACCCTGGAGAAGCATGGAGAGAGGCCTCTTTTTGAGGGTGCACTGGGCTTTTTAGGAGGTGCTGGATGAGCCACAGGGAGATGCTCTTGTTTGTTTGTTTTTGTTTGCATCTTATATTTTTTTTAATAAAAAATGGTGGCTAACATATCCAACACACCTTCCCTCTCCTATTTTCCCCCATAACAATGACAACCCTGTGAGGTAGGCTGGGAGAGAGGGAGAAAGAAGAAAGAGAGAAAGAGAAGAAAGAGAGGGAGAGAGAAAAAAGAGAGAGGGAGAAAGAGGGAGAGAAGAAAGGAGAGAGAAAAGAGAGAGAGAGAATATAACACTAGTCAAAAGAGATTATACTGTATGATAGTTTCAATCAGGATGTATGCTATGATGTTTAGAAAAAAAAGGAAGGACTTGACATAACCAATACATACTGATAATGTAAAATTGGAATTGTGATGAATATCAATGAAAAATGTACAACAAAAATATTTTAAAAAGAGAGAGAGAGAAAAAAAAGAGAGAAGAAAAGAGAAAGAGACAGCCAACTGGTTTTCATGACTAAGCTGGGACTAGAACTCACCGGCTCCTGATTTCTGACCCTAGTACAGAGGTGGTATTCAGCCGGTTCGGACCAGTTCGGCCCTAATAGTTTAACCAGTACACTGAAATATCTTTTCTATTCTCACAATCCATGTCTTCAGATCTTTGGAGTTGTGTATATTGGGGGGAATCTTGGTTTGGTTTCTAAGATCAGTTTGGTTTCTCTCCCTCTCTTCTCTCCCCCTCCTTCTTTTTCTTCTCTCCCTCTTTTCTTTCTTCTCTTTCTCTCCTTTCTTCTCCTCGACTTACGTCCGCAATGGAGCTTGAGTGTCTGAAGGCCTTCCACGAGCCAGGTTTTTTGTGGCTGAGTGTTTGTGGAAAATATATCACGTTAAGGTGGAGGGGGACACTCAACCCTGTGTATCCTGATTTATATTTCCCCGAGAACAAACGTGCACGCTGACTTGTGTGATTATGTTAGAGGGAAAGGAAAGAAGAAATAATTTGCATTCATTCATGTTATTTTATTCTAATTGCCTCTATTTTATTATACAGGGGGTCCTCAACTTACCACCACAATGGAGCCCCCAACATTTCTGTTGCTCAGCCAGACATTTGTTCAGTGAGGTTTGCCCCGTTTTTATGACTTTTCTGGACACCGTTGTTAAGTGAATCCCTGCAGCGGATACACGAGCAACCCGGTTGTTAGGTGAATTGGGCTTCTCCCTTAAGTTTGCTGGTCAGAAGGTTGCAGGAGGGACCAGCAAAAGTGGCAAAGATGTTTACAGATAAATCAGCCAAATGCTGGAAGTGTCATCATGAACCTGGAACATATTACCATGTCAGTGATGGCGAACCTTTCTGTTGTGGTGTGCCAAAAGTGTGCATGCGCGCAGCCTGGCACCCACAATGCAACACCCCTGCCTTGTCCCCTTACCTGCACAGCACATGTATGTGCCTCCCAGCTGATTTTTGGCCCATTTGAGGCAGTTTTTGCCCTCCTAGAGGCTTGAGGGACGCCTCTGAAGCCTTGGGAGGCTGAAAAACAGGCCTTCTGGAAATACCAGAAGTGCCAAAACGGGTCCGTTTTCAGCCTCCCCTGGGCTCCAGAGCCCCTCTGGAGGCTGAAAATTGGCATTTCTGGTATTTCCGGAAGGCCTGTTTTTCGGCCTCCCAAGGCTGTAGAGGCTTCCCGCGAGCCTCTGGGAGGGCAAAAATGGCCTCAAATGGGCTGAAAATTATCTGGAAATAACAGAAGTGCCTGTTTTCAGCCTCCGTAGGGCCTCTGGAGCCCGAGAAGGCCGTTTTCGCCCTCCCGGAGGCTTGAGGAAAGCCTCTGCAGCCTTGGTAGGCTGAAAACGGGCCTGTTTTGGCACTTCCGGTATTTCCGGAAGGTCTGTTTTTTGGCCTCCTGAGGCTGCAGAGGCTTACTTCAAGCCTCCGGGAGGGTGAAAATGGCCTCAAATGGGGCAAAAATCAGCTGGGAGGTGCGCGAATGCGCAGTGCAGGTAAGTTTGGTAAGTGCCCACACAAATGGCTCTGCATGCCACCTGTGGCACGTGTGCCATAGGTTTGCCATCATAATCCCAGGTTACATTTCTTCGTACAGACACATTCAATTTCATGTTCATTTTTATGTTCTATTCCATATCTTATTACTGTTTTACATTTTCTGCATAGCTTCTCCCCTCTTTTAATTTTCTCAATTTTATTTTAATTATCTCGTCTCAATTCAAATCATTATATTTATATTTTTTGTCTGTCCTGTTTCAATTATCTATTATCTTTTCTCATTAAACAAAGTTTCTCCTGTAGTTACTGATTGGAGTATGACGCCTTTATATCTTTTAAATTTATCCATTTAACTCTTATTTAGTTTAATGAAGGCGGTTAATTCCAGAAAGTCAGCTGGGCCCGACTTAATTCCTGGACGGGTGGTAAAAGATTGTGCTGAACAGTTAGCTGGGGTATGGACCAGAATTTTTAATCGATCCTTGACACAATGTGTGGTTTCTGTTTGTCTCAAGGCTTCCACCATCGTTCCACTGCCTAAAAAGTTGCCCATAAATGGTCCGAGCGACTATAGGCCGGTGGCACTAACTTCTATCTTAATGAAGTGCTTTGAGCAGCTAGTTCGAAATTATATTATCTCCTGCCTTCCCGATTTTTTTGATGGGCTTCAGTTTGCTTACAAAAAAAATAGATCAACCGAGGATGCAATTATCACTGTGCTTCACATGGCCTTATCCCATTTGGAAACACCGGGGAATTATGTAAGAATGTTGTTCGCAGATTTTAGTTCTGCTTTTAATACCATCATGCCACACAGATTAATAGCTAAGCTTAAAGATCTAGATTTTCCAGATTCTATTTGCTTATGGATATTGGACTTTTTAACAAATCGTCCACAAAGAGTTAAATTGAATGACTATATTTCTACTGTCAAGACACTTAGCATTGGCACTCCACAAGGTTGTGTCCTTAGTCCACTTTTGTTCTCCATCTATTCATCTGATTGCACAAATAAACATCCCAACAATAGGATCATGAAATTTGCAGACGATACTACGCTTGTAGGACTTATTTCTGGGGATGATGAGTCTGCATATCGGGATGAGGTATTACAGCTATCCCGTTGGTGCAAAAATAATAATCTTCTATTTAATATCAAGAAGACCAAGGAGGTTATAGTGGACTATAGGAAAAAAAGAGCAGACATTCAGCCACTGTATATAGAGGGAGTTCGTGTGGAACAGGTGGTTGAATGTAAGTTTCTCGGGACCATCATTACAAATAACCTGACCTGGAGTGCAAACACCGCTGCTTTAATTAAGAAGGCACAACAACGGTTGTATTTACTAAGGATTCTTAGGAAACAACAACTGGCTGAGAGTCTATTGACTACTTTCTATCGGAGTTCAATTGAGAGTATATTATCCTACTGTCTCTGTGTATGGTTCTTGAGCTGCACAGTGGCAGAGAAAAAGGCAATTCAGAGGGTGATTAAGATGGCCCAAAACATCATTGGCTGCTCACTTCCCTCTTTGGAAGAACTGTATAGGAATAGATGTAGGAGGAAGATACTTAATATATTGAATGACTCCTCTCATCCGGGACATCAGCTCTTTGAACTATTACCATCGAGAAGGAGATTTAGGGTATTAAGAACAAGGACGACCAGATTTAAGAACAATTTTTATCCAAGTGCAGTTTTGAGTTTGAATGCAGGGTCATAAGATTTATGTGGAAGTGAATGAGAGTAATGGGGTTTTACATTTTTAAATTGCATAGAGATCATTGTATGGTCGGCTGTGTTTAGTTTTAATTTAATTTAATTTTTTTCTTTTAGTGGTGTTTGACCAGTTTTTACTTGTGGAAGAGCACCTCATTTCGTTGCACCCGCTTGCGAGTGTAATGACAAATAAACTCTATAAACTATAAAGTATATTTAGGCTTCAATATATACCCTAAAGTTATAACATTCAATATAATACGTAACTTCCATTCAGATTCTGCTTGGTACATTCTTAAAATACACACTATATTCTTAAAAAAAGAAAAAAATTATAAATATATGTAATTAAAACAACACATTCCATTCCAATTCAATTCTATCATTAATGTTAATATTCATTAAAATCTTAACTTCTTTACCATTACTTTTCAATTAAATATCATATTTCTATGGGAACAATATAAGCTTTCCATAATTAATTCCCCCCTCTTCACTTATATTTTATAAAACATTAACTAATTAAGATGTTCCCGTCCCTTCCTAATTCAATTTTCTCATTTATTTTATTTCCCTTATTTTATTAACAAACATTTCACTAAATTACAGTAACTATTTTATCCCTCATTTTAATCATACATTGTTTCCAATTTTCTAAAGTTATTTCTATTATTAATATAACAATACAATCTTATGTACCTTTACAGAATCCCTTTTTCAGTTAAATTTTCACCCATTATCTCTAAATAGGTTCTGTTTCTCTATATCTTGTTCCGGTCCTTTGTAACTTCTTTTCCTTTCCTTCTTCCCTCTCTTCATCTCCCCTTTTTACCCCCTTGTCTCTCTACCTCTATTTCTCTCTTCTGTATTCCCCACTTCTGTTGCTTTCCAGTATTATACTTATTTTTCGGATTATTTTTCTTTTCTTTGGTTGTTTTTTAAGTCTTAAATTCTCCATTCTCTTTCCCCCCTTTCCTTTTTCTTCCCCACATAGAATTACTTGTTCATTAAAGATGTCTTCTTCTTTGTCCCAGTCTTCTTGTTTTGCAGACGTTTCTTGTTGTTTCTCATAGTTCCAAACCTCCATTTCTAAGAATTGAAAAATGAAGCCAAAAGAACCCTTCCCTTCTTGTGCATCTTCTTTATACTTTTTAAGTTCCATTTTCAATTCATCCAGAAGTGGTGCCATTGTATAAATTTTTAAACAACCACCTGATTAATTTTAGTCATTCAAATGTAATAACCAAGAATCCAAAGATCACCAAATAATCCAAATACATGCAGGCTGTTTCTTTTTGCTCTTTTTTTCACTTTCTCTTCTTTGGGTTACTGTTTAGTTACAAAGTTTCAGTTAAAATGTATCTTTTGGAAGTCTTGTTGAAGTTTTACTGTAGATTCTTTTTAATTCCAGGCAGTCTCCTCCCTCTTTTCAGATCCTGCCCTTTTATTCTTTTTCTCTCCCTTCCTGCTTATGAAAAAAAATTTAGTGTCCAGAAATCTTTATTAACCCTTTGACATTTTGTTTTATTTTCAGCTTAATTGCCTGTTGACGTCAAAGCGGATTTTTCCTATTTCTTATTTAAGTCTTTTAGTTGTCAGTATAGGGAAAGGGAGAGAAGAAAAAAAATCCAAACCTTTCCCTTTTCACTTTCCTTCACTGCTTCCGACTCTTCTTTGGGAGCGATGTTATTTTTTGTATGTTTAAATTCCAGGGTAACTTAGTTGTTGATTTTGCAATTTAACCCGGTCAGCCAAAACTTTCACCTCTTATCTTCCTCCTGCACATTCTTTTCCAGTCGAGTTCTTCTTTGAGGTGGCCATTTATGATCACCGCTGCAACTGCGTTCGGGAAAGGGAGTAATGGCCAGCTGAGGAGGAGAGATGTGGCTCTCCTCAACCCTGTTGGCAATCTCCCCCCTCTTTACCACCTCTACAGGGTGGCTTAGCCCCGAAACCAGCCGGCTCAGGGCGCTCCAGTGGCGAGCCCAGACTGAAACTGCCCACAATCGCGGATTTCTGTCTGTCGCTGAAGGAACTCAAACCGGAAGCTGGAAATTCAAGATTCAAGATTCTTGACTCTTGACGAATGTATCTTTTCTTTTATGGACACTGAGAGCATTTGCACCAAGACAATTTCCTTGTGTGTCCAATCACACTTGGCCAAGAAAGAATTCTATCCTATTCTATTAAAGAAAAAGAAGAAACGGAGTAATATATGATATGGGACTTATTTTATAAAGGGTTAGAAAATAAAACAAGTTAAAATTGAGTAGATGAATGTACAGAGAAAGCAGTAAAAGATGGTTACAAGGATTATAAATTTAAGAGGAAATGATTTATGATTTACAAAGAAGATGTGATTATTGTTGTATTGGTTAAAACTTATTAATTATGATGAATAAATTATTATTAATTATGATTAAAACTTATTATGAGCACAAGATATATGTATCCAGTCGACACATTGTATGAGTGAAAGATGGAATTATTGTCACTATTAAAAAAAATAAAATATTTTTAAAAAATGTTGCAGGAGAGGAATCCCATGATCCTGGGATGCCACAACGGACATAAATGTGAGTTGCCAAGGGTTTGGATTTTGATCATGTGCCCATGGGAATGTTGCAACGGTCACAAGTGTGAAAAAAATGACCATAAGTCACTTTTTTTCAATGGCATTGTGGCAATGCCCTTTGCGTAAAAAAGGGTAAAATTCACGTAACGATTGTCTTGCTAAACAGCAAAGATTTTGGACTCCATTGTAACCATAAGTCCAAGTGTTTTTTATTCCAGAGCTACATTTGCTACCAAGAAATACTTTACAAAAAAATAATCACTTGTTACATTCTGGTGAAACCCTCTTATGTCAAAGTAAATACAAGAAGAGCTAGCTGTAGATCTGCTTCTGGCTCTCCAGATTGGGACTTGGGACACACACACCCCTGCATAAATTATAATGAAGGGTCTGAGCTAAGAGAGTATAACTTTGCGGATGGACATGTAGTCTCTCATATCCAAATAAATATCAGAATTTGTTTATTCAAATAGAGAATAGAATAGAGAATATAGAATACAAAAAAAAATAATTAGAATAGAGAGTAGAGAATGTTAGGGATAACATTGTTTACCCTAACTGGTTTAGGTAAAATAATATATGTAATCATGGTTTGTTAGTTAAAGTGTCTGCAACTTTAACTGTAGGAATGTAATTAAGGGAATGGTTGTAATAACACCATAAAAGAAGCAAGACAACGGCAGCTTGTTCTCTCTGGCTTGATGATCCCTAATTACTGGATGGATTCAAGACTGCGTTTTTCTCCTACTGGAAAGGGAGAGAGAAAAGACTGATTTATTGTAAATGAACTGACATTGGATATTCTACACGGATTTTGCTAATTGAATATCCTTGAATGGACTGACTAAAAACGATACATGACTAATGGACTGTTATTTTGACTATGCTAAAACTCTGAGTGGAATAAACTATATTTTTGATAACACAAGCGTATCTGTTATTTTTACTGTATGTTAACTAACATACAAACTTATCTCACACATTTATCTGTGTGCCTATCTGACTAACGCTGCACATTCTGTTTAGCTTGTCTCCCTAACCCTGGTTGGGGAACACAGGCTTAACAGAGAATAAAGAATAGAGTAGAATAGAATAGAGAATAGAATAGGAAATATAATTAGAATAGAGAATAGAATAGAAAAAATAATTAGAAAACAGAATAGAATCAGAATAGAATAGAGAATAGAATAGAAAAGAATAATTAGAATAGAAAATACATAGAATTGAAAAAATAATTAGAGAATAGAGTAGAATAGAGAATAGAAAAAATAATTAGAATAGAGAATAGAAGAATACAATCAGAATAAAGTAGAATAGAGAATAGAATAGAAAAATAATTAGAAGAGTAAATACATAGTTTGAAAAAATAATTAGAATCGAGAATAGGGTAAGAATAGAAGAATAGAATCAACAGTAGAGTAGAATATATAATAGAAAAAAATAATTAGAATAGAGTAGAGTAGAGGTAGAAGGGACCTTGGAGGTCTTCTAGTCCAACCCCCTTCTCAAACAGGAAACTATGTACCATTTCAGACAAGGGGCTGTCCAGTCTCTTGAAAACCTCCAGTGATGGAGCACCCACAACTTCTGTCCCACTGGTTAATTATCCTCACTGTTAGGAAGTTTCTCCTTAATTCCAGATTGTTTCTTTCCTGGATTAGTTTCCATCCATTGTTTTCCAACCATAGGAATTCCTTGACTTAAAACACTTCATTTAGTGACCGTGTGAACTTACAACAGCACTGAGTTATAACCATTCTTCACACCCCCTGTGGTCACGTGGTCAAGATGCTTGGCAACTGACTCATACTTATGACTGTGTTTTGGGGGGTGGTCTCCTTTTGCGCCCTTCTGTTAGAGGAAGCTAGATTCACTTAACAACCAGGTTACTCATTTAACAAGTGCACTTAACAGCCATGGCAAGAAAAGTCATAAAATGAGGCAAAACTCACTTGGTCTCACTTAACAACAGAAATTTGGGGCACAACTGTGTTTGTAAGCCGAGGACTACCTGCCCTTATTCATGAACCCCCTCAAAAACCTCTAGTAGATTAGACACACAGGGCCTTCCTTCCCTTAATTTTATTTTTATTAATTTTAATCTTTAAGAGCAATTGTCGGTATCTTCCCTAAAACGATGTTAAACATGGCAGCCTATAATTTCTTTGGATCTCTCCGTGAGCCAATTTTTAAAAATTTAAAAACCCTTCAAAGGGGAGAAAAAGGGAAAAAAGGGAAAGGAAGGACAAAGGGAAGGAGAGAGATAGGGAAATGAAAAGAAAGGAAGAGAAAAGAGGGGAAGGAAAAGGAAGGGAAGAGAAAGGGAAGAAAGGAAGGGGAAGGAGAAGGAAGAAGAGAAGGAAAGGAAAAGGAAGGAGAAAAAAGAGGGAAGGGATGGGGGAAGGGGAAGGAAAGAAGAAGGAAAGGGAATGAGGAAGGAGGAAGGGAAGGGAAAGGAAAGGAAGAAAAGAGAGGGAAGGGGTGGGTGGCAGGGAAGGGAAAGGAAGGAAAAAGGGAAGGAAAGAGAAGAAGAAAGGAGGGAGAGGGAATTGAAAAGGAAGGAAAAAGGGGAAGAAAGAAAAAGGAAAAAAGAGGGAAAGGAAAAGGAAGGGAAGAAAAAAGAGGGAAGGGAAAAGAGAGGGAAAGGAAGGGAAAGGGTGTTTCTGCAGGACTCCCTCCCTCTTCCTCCTCCATCGGCTCCTCCTTGCGAGGCTCCCCCGCGGCCGCACCGCGTCGCCCTCCGTCCCGCCCGCTTGCGCCTCTCCCGGCTGCCGGGCTCTTCCTTCGCCGGGAGGCGGCGCAGGAGGCGAGGCCAGGCCGCGGCCGGAATTGCTCGCCGGGAAAGCGCAGCGGCGGCGGCGGCGCGGCGTTTCCGGAGGCGGCCGGGGCTGCTACTGCGGCTGCTGCGGCCGGGGCTGGAGGAGAAGGAGCGGCGGCAGGTAAGGCCGGGACGCCCCCGTCACTTCTCCGACGCCCGGGCGAGGCTAGGCGAGGCGCCGGCGGCAGGCAGGGGGGCTTCTGTAGCGGGGGAGGCCGGAGGGGGACGGGGGGACGGGCGGGCCTGCTGGGGAAGCTGCGGCGCCTCTTTCTTTTCCTTCCTTTCCCTTCCCTTCCATTAACCCTCCCATCTCTCCTTCTTGCCTTCCTTCTTTTCTCTCCTTCCTTCTTTCCTTCAACCTCTCATCTTTATTTATTTATTTCCTTCCTTCCTTTAACCCTCCCACCTCTAATTCCTTCCTTTCCTTCCTTCCATTAACCCTCCCATCTCTCCTTCTTGCCTTCCTTCTTTTCTCTCCTTCCTTCTTTCCTTCAACCTCTCATCTCTATTTCTTTCTTTCCTTCCTTCCTTTAACCCTCCCACCTCTAATTCCTTCCTTTCCTTCCTTCCTTCCTTCCTTCCATTAACCCTCCCATCTCTCCTTCTTTCCTTCCTTCTTTTATCTCCTTCCTTCCTTCAACCGCTCATCTCTATTTCCTTATTTCCTTCCTTCCTTTAACCCTCCCACCTCTAACTCCTTCCTTCCTTCCTTTCCTTCCTTCCTTTCTCTCCTTCCTTCCATTAACCCTCCCATCTCTCCTTTCCTTCCTTCCTTCCTTCCTTCCTTCCTTCCTTCAACCTCTCATCTATATTTCTTCTTTCCTTACTTCCTTTAACCCTCCCATCTCTAATTCCTTCCTTCCTTCAACTTCACATCTCTAATTCCTTATTTTCTTCTCCTCCCTTTCCCTTCCCTCCCCTTTCATTAACCCTTCCATCTCTAATTCCTTCTTTCCTTTCTCTCCTTCCTTCCTTTTATTAAACCTCCCATCTCTCCTTCCTTCCTTCCTTCTTTCCACCCTCCCTCCCTCCCTCCCTCTCCCTTCCCCTCCCTCCCTTCCTTTCACCCACCACCCAATTCCTCCCTCCATCATGAACACCCCATTTTCCGCTCAGGGGAGTGGGGGGGGGCATCTGCCAGCCCCCCTCTCTGTCATGCCCCCCCCATTGTCTCTCTTTACAGACAGTCCCCCCCCCCATTCCTTTCCCGGTTCGCTTCCTGCGCCTTGGATGCTTTTTTCGAATCTTGGGACTTGGGGGTCTTGGACTGTCCTCTTTGGGGAACAATGGGGGTGGGCTTTCCAGGGAGGGAGCAGAAAGGCAGCCTGGGAGTTAGTTCTCCCATTGCATCTTCAGGAGATATCTGGAGAGAGAGGCAGCAAGGTTCCATATTTATATATATGCAATACTTGATAGATAGGTAGATAGATAAGAGAGTGGATAGGTAGAGATAAGTAGAAAGAAATATAGATAGGAAAGAGAGATAGAGAGGTAGGTAGAGAGAGAGAGAGGTAGATAGAAAGATAGAGATAGGTAGAGATAGATAGATAGGTATATATATATATATAGAGAGAGAAAGATAGGCAGACAGAGATAGAGAGAGAGAGGTAGAAAGATAGGTATAGAGAGATAGAGATAGGTAGAGAGATAGACATAGATAATATTGCATTGCAAGCCACCAGTCATCTCAGTCATGTGATGGACAGCATGTAAATTTAATATTTAATAAAAAGAAAAGAAAAGAAACTGTTGGCCCTGTGCAGAAGGGCTCCTTCCTCCGTCCCCCCTTTTACCCCCCCAAAATTATTTCAGTCTGGAAGGGGTGGGGAGGGAAGCTTCCCAATGCAGGAATTGTAGAGAACCAAGTTCAAAATTAAAGGGCAAGCGGAAAATGGAAAAAAGCACAGGCCGTATTTAAATCAAAGGTGTCCTGCCTTGAACCTTTTATGACTTCAGACTTCAGCTCCCAGAATTCCGCAGTCAGCCATGCTGGAAGTGGGGAATTCTGGGAGTTGAAGTCCGCAGGCCTTAAAAGTTGGCCAACCAAAAGAAATCAAATTAAAATCTGGCCAATGTCAGTACAGACAGCTAGCTGCAGAAATATTTTGATGCAGCGGATTGTTTATTTGGCATTTGGGTTGCTTCAGTGTTCTCCTGGGTTTATTATTATTCTCCCCCCCCCCCCAAATGTGTGTGTTTATGTGTCTTTCCTCTGGATGTATTTTTGTGCAACTTTGGATAGGAAAAAAAATCCAGTACGAAAATAGTCAGGAAAAATAATAAAGTAATGAAGAAGGACAGGAATAGCTTGGCCCAAAACATCAATGTTTATTTTTAAAAAGTTCATTAAGTAACATTTGGATGTTGCTTACGTTTGGGATGTTTCCTGTCCTTCATTGATTAATAGTGTCTGATTTCATCCACTCCTTCCCAAAAATCTAGTCAGGATGCAACATTGTGAGACAAGTCTTTGTCATTGGATTTATTGTTATTTTTAATCGCTGCTGGTTTTTATTTTTATTTTTGGATGGAGCTGATTTTATTGGTATTTGGCATATTTGTGTAAGAGGAATTCTGCCCGACTTTGCACAAATATTCAATAAAAGTAGGCTTAAGATATATGTAATTCCCCACAGCCTGAGGTTTAAGAATAGCTGCAGTCTGTAACAAAGGCCCAAGATTCTCTGGGCAGCAGCTAAAACCACAAACCATAACTCACAAACCACGATGGCTGCATCTGCAGGATATGTGAAACATATTGTGGTTTGGCTTCAGCATGCCATCTAATCCTGGGTAGCTAGCAGTGGTTGGATGCAAGGCTGTGGATCATAGGATTTTTTCTTCGTAAAGGCAGAGAAAGCATGCGATGACTTTGCAGGGCATATTTTCCTGAGAGCAAGTTCTATCGACTATTTGATGATCTCCTTCAGAGCAAATCAGTTTGGGGTATTGAGTGATTTAATTAAAAAAAAAAAAAAACCACTGGCCTAGCAGCCCCACTTTTCAAATCGGATGAGAAGAAGAATTTGAAGAAGGTTTAAGAAGTGGAAACAGATATAGTACACCTCACCTCCCATTTTAGAATAAGAGTGAGTAATTCATGGCCCCAAATCCAATTTGGTGGCTTCAGAAACTTGTTCCAAATGTTTTATTTGTTTGTTTTCCCCCCAAATGCAACTGGAGTTTCTTGGTTTTTTATTTTTTCCCTTGGAAAATATTTCACTTCTCATCCTTCTTCCCAGAGAAGGGAAGGGAAGGGAAGGAGAAAGGAAAGGAAAGGAAAGGAAAAGAAAAGAAAGAAGAAAGGGAAAGGAAGGGAAAGGAAAGGAAAAAGGAAAGGAGAAAGGAAAAGAAAGGAGAAAGGGAAGGAAGGAAGGGAAGGGAAGGAGAAAGGAAAGGAAAGGAAAAGAAAGGAAAAGAAAGAAGAAAGGGAAAGGGAAGGGAAAGGAAAGGAGAAAGGAAAAGAAAGGAGAAAGGGGAGGAAGGGAAAGGAAGTGAAAGGAAAGGAAGGGAAGGGAAAGAAGAAAGGAAAGGAAAAGAAAAGAAAGAAGAAAGGGAAGGAAGGAAGGGAAAGGAAAGGAAAGGAAAGAAGGAAGGGAAGGAAAAGAAAGAAAGGGAAGGAAGGAAGGGAAAGGAAGGGAAGGGAAGGGAAGGAAAGGAAAGGAAAGAAGGAAGGGAAGGAAAAGAAAGAAAGGGAAGGAAGGAAGGGAAGGGAAAGGAAAGGAAAGGAGAAAGGGAAAGGAAGGGAAAGGAAAGGAGAAAGGAAAGGAGAAAGGAAATGAGAAAGGGAAGGAAGGAAGGGAAGGGAAGGGAAAGGAAAGGAAGGGAAAGGGAGTGAAAGAAAAGGAAGGGAAAGGAAAACAAAGGAGAGAGGAAGGGGCTTCTTGGATGAGAAGTGAAACGTTTTCAAAGGAAAAAAAAAGTCCAGTTGCCTTTTGGAAAAACCACCTTTGGGACAACCATGACCTGAATTGTGGAGAATCTCCATAGACTTTGTGCAGCTCGCTTCCCTTAAGATCACTGATCATTATGTGGATGATCTTTTGACACTTTGAAATTGGCAATCTATTAATTCTACTGCATGAGATGTACACTTGGAGGGATATAACTAACCCCTCCCCTCCCAAATGTCAGACCTGGGTGCTTAGATCTGGTCCGCAGGGCTGCTGTGGAAACAGCGAAGGACTGGCCTGGAGTGCCTCTGCCAGCGATAACGGAGTCGGAGCTCCATTATCACTGGCGGAGAGTTGCAGGAGGCTGTTGCAGCCGAAAACAGAGTGCACAAGAGCCATGCACAGCCCTCCCGAGCTCTGTTTTCACTGGCACAGGGAGGCTGTTGCAGCCGAAAACGGAGATCAGGAGCCCGTTTTCACTAGCGGAGCGCTTGGGCCACCACAGGCGCCGACATGCATGACGCCAAGTTGGCCATGCCTCCTGCCCCTCCCTAAGGTCAAACAACTCCAATGCAGCCCTCAGTGTAATCAATTTTGACACCCCCTGATCGAGCCACTCTGCCATAAAGCCCAGATCACCGGAGGGCTGCAGTGATAGTTGTCCTTCTGGAACTCTGTCCCATCTCCACACCAGGATCTCTGGAGCTCAGTCAGAGTGACCATCAAGTTCTTTTACTGGAGCTCAGTCAGAGTGACCATCAAGTTCTTTTACTGAGGCCCTTCTCCTACAATTGCTCAGTTTGACCGGCTCTGGGAAGAATCCTGGTCGTGCCAAATGTCTTCCATTGGAGAGTTATGGAGGCCACCATGCCCTTAGCAGCAGAAATTTTATTGTAGCCTTGCCCAGATCTTTGCCTTGCAATTGTTTGTTTGTTTGTTTGTTTGTTCGTTCATTCATTTATTTATTGAATTTATATTGCCGCCTATTCGCCCAGGGCGACTCGAGGCAGCTTATAAAATGTAAAACCATATTTAAAGCAAAAAACAAACAATAAAAACTAACAAAAAGAATCAAATCAATAAAGTGCAACAGAACAAAATCTTAACAACAACAACAACAACAATAATAATAATAATCCTGGTCTCTGAGCTCTGCAGGCAGTTTCTTTGACCACATGGCTTCTGCTCTACTAACAGTGTGGCCTTGTCAGCTGTGAGGCCTTCTACAGGCCTATCCAAATCAATGTGTAGTCAAGTTAATTTACCACAGGTCGGCTCCATCCAAGGGGGCGAGAAACATGTCAGCAATGGTCAAGAGAAATGGGAGGCACTGGCGCTAAATTTCATGTGTCATTGCAAAGGGTCTGAACACATATGTCATGCCCCTGTCAGAATCTGATTCGGAGTAGGAGTCTGAGCAGCTGACAGGGAGTGAGAGTGTGGCTCCGATGGCTGTGGAAGAAACTGGGGAAGGGCAAAGTCTGGCTGGGCAGAGCAGGGAAGAGATAGAACAAGGGAGAGGGAGTTCGGAGGAAGATCCAGGCCCACCCCCTCTTCATCCTAGGGCATGCAGGGAGGAACAGAGAAGGGAGCAATGTGAGTTGCATGGCTTATGGGGGAGTAAAGGGCCCTGATTCCCTTCATTAGCTGCAGCTGGGAACACATTGTATAAAAAAGGAAGCTGCTCACAGTAAGATGTTGGGAGTAAATTGTGAATTTATCTGGTATCTTATCTGGTGGCTTATCTAGTGTCTTCCCAACTGTGTGTTGGCCTTTGAAGTCTGGAATTCCTTCTCCTGTCCTGTCCAATTAATTGCTGCAGTGTGGTTTGTGTGGATTTTTATTTACAGTTTATATGTACTTTGTTTTCGGACTGAATTTCCTCCACTTAAAGTCTGTTCTTGGGAGAGTTTTTTCTCCAGCCTAAGGTAGCTGGACATTGGGGGCAAAGTTGGAGATATTAAAGGGACACTTCTTGCTTATTTGACTGCGTTGCCTTTGTGCCACGCCCCTTTGGGTCATCACAACATCTGTCAATTGGATATTTCAGGTTTTTTTTTAAAAAATAAATTTACAGGCATTTCTAAAATTCCGTTTTCACGTTGTCATTACAGAGTGTTGAATGGAAATTAATGAGGAGGGGGGAATGAATTTCAGCAAGTGTAGTGTTGATGACCCTCACTTTGTCAAGGACTTGGAGTTCTCATATCCAATGACCTAAGCGCCAAAGCTCACTACAACACTATTGCCAAAAGGCTTTAAGAGTTGTAAATTTAATTTTACAACTGGTAATACTGATTTGCAAACTAGGGCATTCAAAACCTTTGCTAGACCAATACTTGAATTCAGCTCTGCTGTCTGGAATCCGTACTGTGTATCAGACATAAATACAATTGAGCAAGTCCAGAAGTATTTTACTAGAAGAGTACTATACTCCTCTGTTCGCAACAGAATAACCCTACAGCACCAGACTTGAGATTCTAGGCTTAGACAACCTTGAACTATGCCGGCTAAGATTGGACTTAAGCATAGTACATAAAATCATATGTTACAACGTCTTACCAGTTAATGACTATTTCAACTTTAACCACAACAACACAAGAGCACACAACAGATATAAACTAAATATAAACCGCTCCAAACTCGATCGCAGGCAGTATGATTTTAGCAACAGAGTGGTCAATGTCTGGAACTCACGACCTGACTCTGTTGTTACCTGCTCAAACCCCCACTCCTTTATCCTCAAACTAACCTCTATTGACCTCGCCCCATTCCTAAGAGGTCTGTAAGAGGCGTGTATAAGTGCACCATCGTGCCTACCATCTCTGTCCTATCATCCCCAGTTATTAGTTCCTATTTCTTGTATTTAAACTTATGTTTATTTTTGTTTCTGTTATATTGTAAGCTTTTGACAAACAAACAAACAAATAAAATAAAGAGTCCGGTGGCACCATAACATCATTGACAAAAGTGAAGGGAGTTCGAAGACTTTCTGAATAGACTGTAATTGAAACATTACGCTGCATGGGCTGCCTGTATTTACCTCAGCAGTGGTGTCTGTACAGAATGATGAGTCAAAATTTGAACTCAGGTAGATCCTAAGAGTTCAGTTGCATCAACAGGAAAGTGATTCACTCGTCTGAATAAGGTTGGGCTCATGGTAAGGCATGAGGAGGGGGGAACCCACAATGGGCGAGGTTCACATACTGCAGCAGGCCAAGCCATAAATCCAAGGTTTGCAAAGCAGACTGACTGAATTCCTCCAAAATGCTTAGCAGTCAGCCAGTCTTTTTATTGTTTTCCTCAAATATTTTTATTTTTACGATATAAAGAAAGAGCAGCAATTTCAGTGTCTATATAAACAACTAGCTCAATATCCGTGCTTCGCGACGGAACTATGTGGTCCGGCTTAGTTTTTTGGGAGGAAAACAAGGGGGGGAAAATTATGCCTCTGCCTACCAACATCCATCAGTATTCATCTGGCTAGTGTTGTGTCAGTGTGTAAGAGAGTTGAGAGCTGTTTGGAAATGGAAACAGTATTTGCTGTGTGAGCAAGAAGGAGATGGCGATGGGTGTGGCTTAGCTGAACTGTTCTGTGCTAAAGCTGCTTGGTGCTCTGAAACTGAAACTCCTCTGCTTGTGTTTTGCATTTGGAACATATTTCTTTTCGGGGGGGGGGAGGGGGAGTAGAATTCCTTAGCATCAGAGCCTGTTAATAATGATATAGGAAATACTAATGCTCTGATGGTCATTTCGAGCAATCCTTTCTTAGTGAGCACATAGAAGCCAAGAGGAACATTTGTGCCAAATTTCAAGTTTGTAGGCTTTATGGTTCTGGAGATTTTGTGATGATGTGTGAATGGTATTTCGCTTTTATATATATATAGAGGAAAATATATATATATATATATATATCAATGTTGTTAGTGAGTTTGAGCAGTAGTCATCATCATAACGTTCATCAGTAGTGATCATATAATAACAGTATTTTCTCAACATAATATTAATACAATTGTTAGTACTAAGTCATATTGATAATAAACATATTGTCATAAACCCTCCTGGTAAAAGTAATCCTTCGCTTATAATTTTAAATGTTCTAACTTCTGTTTCTGTTATTTAACCATAGATAAAACAAGCTCCACATTTCAAAATAATCTGTATCTTCCTTCTCTTTAATTTCAAGTAGTAATCTATCCATTTCTGCTCATTCTAGTATTTTTTTTTAAATTATCTTCTCATCTGTGGGGATCTCCACACCAGTAGTGGGATTCTATCAGTTTCCCTACTGGTTCAGTGATCGCACATTTCGCACATGCGTGCATGCAGCTTTCCAAACACCAGCTGAGGCTATGCTGCGCCAATCAGCTGAAAGGGTAACGAAGAGAAAAGTGCAGGGATGGGTGAGGTGACTCCTGTGCTTTTCTCTTCTTTATCCTCTCAGCTGATCGTCGGAGCTTTTAGCATGTTTTGCTGCCAGTTTGGTTGAACTGGGCCGAACCGGTAGCAATTCGCCACTGCTCCACACCTTTCCAATGTTCTGCAAATACAATTCTGGCCACGGTTAACAGAAGCAGACAGCCAGCCAGCCTTATTATCTGCTGCCGTTAAAGCAAAAATTAAGATGGTCCCCATGACCATGTGGAGACCAACTTGACATCTCAAGGAGTTCCTTGAGAAAATTGTCCCCTCCAGCCATCGCATTCTGCTCGGAAAGCCTGCTTGGCTTTATACCTACATGACTAATTCAGCGCCGTTAATTGACTCTTAGTGAATCAGATGTAGTTGGCTGAGTTCACCCAAGCCTCTAGGCTAAAAACTTTGTGTGAAATAAGCTAGTCAGGTAGCAGGCCTTGCAGATGTCTGAAGGCCTTTGACGAGCCAAGTTTCTTGCGGCTGAGAGTTTGTGGGAAATAGCATGTTAAAGTGGAAGGGGATACTCAACCCTGTATCCTGATTTATATCCCCCAAGAACAATTTGTACACTGGATTGTGTGACTACGTTCGACAAAGGAAAAAAAGAAATACTTTGCATTCCTTTTATTTATTTATTTATTCTAATTGCCTCAATTTTATTATACAGGTGGTCCTCGGCTTATGACCACAATTGAGCTCCAGATTTCTGTTGCTCAGTTTGACATTTGATAAGTGAGGTTTGCCCCATTTTACGACCTTCCTTGCTACAGTTGTGAGGTTAGTAATGCAGTTGTTGAGTGAATCTGCCTGGTTGAGTTGACTTTGCTTGTCAGAAAATCACAAAATGGGATTTATGATTCTGGGATAATCATAAATACCATTTTCCCCAAAATATGACCTACCCTGAAAGTAAGTCCTAGCTTGATTTTTACATGTGTGCCTAATAAAAGTCCTACCCCCAAAATAAGCCCTAATCAAGATCCTGCCCATTCCAGATTGCATGGGTAAAAATTAAGCTAGGGTGGGGATGGGTGGGTGGAGCTGCCTTACAACTTACCTTTGGACAGGTGTAGCCAGGCCTCACACACCCCGACACCTGCCTCACTGGCCCATTTCTTCTGCAGCCGGCAAGGCTTTCCTGAAGGCCTCTGGAGCTGATAACAAAGCTCTGGATCAATCCAGAGCTCAGTTATCGGCTCCAGAGGCCTTCAGGAAAGTTCTGTCAGCTGTAGAAGTTCCTGAAGGCCTCTGACAGCAAAATGGAGGCTGGGAGTGACGTACGCAAGTGAGGTTAGTCAGTGGATGACATCCCCTGAAAATAAGACCTGGTTTCTTCTTTGGTGGCAAAAAAAATATAAGACGGGGTCTTATTTTGGGGGAAACATGGTAAGTTAAATACAGTGAATAGACCAAAAGGCAGCAAAACAATTTTAGGGATTGGGAATGGCAGAAGGCAGGAGAAAGGGAAGTCTGCAGCTCCAATCCTTTGCTTCTTGCATGAAAAGACAGGAAAGCTGAAAGCTGAAGGAATGACTAATCGCATAGTTTCCATACTTAAGGAAATGAACAGGGTGGGTCTAGACTTCACAGGAAGGCCTTAAAACCAACCCACATGTATATATAACAGAGGTGTCCAACCTTGATGACTTTTAAGACCTCTGGACTTCAACTCACCAGAATTCCCCAGCCAGCTGGAAGTTAAATTCCAAAAGTCTTAAAGGGGGCAAAGTTAAACACACTGATATATAATCTTGGAAATACTATCTTTATGGATTTTTTTTGGCCTATTGCGAGATATTATTGTGAATTACCCAGAATTTTTTAAAACTGGGCTGGGATCTATGTTCACTATTGATAGCATTTAATTAAATAAGTTGTTGTATTGATGAAGAATCCAGTGGTATATATTAGAGAATGCTGAGCATTCACAGTTTTATTTATTTAGGAAATTAGATGAATAAGTGAAGATCTGGCCAACATAACCTTGTTCTCATTGTTGATACAGGACATTAACCCATAGTTTAACCATGCTTTGTTAATCAGCCACCCAGGGCTGGTTTCATTCCTTGCATGAAGACATCAATCACATCCTAGCTTGGTCCAATGTAGGCCCAACTGTTCTTACCAAGGCTTCTGAGACTAATTATGTACACGCTTATTTTAAAAACAATTCTTGTTTTATTGCAATGCTGAGAATTATTTTCATTCCCATCTGGTAATGAATCTCAAACAGTCCCTCAAGATAAGCACCCACCTTTCTTTCCTGTGAAGTGCTGCCAATAACAGAAGTGTCCAATGAACTAGAAAAACAACCAACCGAAGTACAAAGATCTTCAAGAATGAATCTGAACTGAACAAATGACTTTGCCTCCTGAAAAGGTTTCATCATCTTTGCCTGTCCTTTATCCCTTATGGGAGGGGCAGTCACCTCCCAGCCTTACTCCCAAGTCACCCCTTTTGTTTCAGCTGCTCTCGCTTTCTAGCAGCTCTGCGCACATGCACACTGGGAACAGGCTCCCCTTGTTCCTCTGCCTCACTGCTGCCAGACTCTGGAGTATCCAGAGTCAGCACATAACTCCCAGATGGTCCTATCCCCATCTGCATTGGATGCAGGACCCTCGTCCGAGTCCTCTCCAGACTCCCGGACTGGTCCCTGTTCTTCCCCACTGTCCAATTCCGCTGCCGTCTGCACAGGCTGCTGGTGAACCACAACACCAACATTTTGCAGGATTCCTACAACATGATGAATTTGCTGGCTGTTGCATGATTGCTATGGAGACCAGGTCCCAAACGTGAGCTGCAGGTGTTACCTATTCCCTGTAGTTCCATGTTTTCAACAGTTCACCATCTGCATTCCACCTCAATCAAAGCTTTGGGCTTCTTGGAGTAAATCCCACATAGTTGAACACAACCTCCACAGTCCAGGTAGGATGTCTAGTAACAGCACAAGGATGGTTCTACTGGAAAGGTCTCCAAAATTGGCCACTTCTGGACTTCAGCTTGAAATAGAGGCTGCCTGAGGAATTCTGGGAGCTGACCTTCACAAGGTCTCCTGCTCGAGCAGAGGGGTTGGACTAGAAGACCTTCAGGCTCCCTTCCTATTCTATGATGTTCTTTCTGTTCTGACCCAGCCTTCGCAGAAGCAAGAAACACTCCCTGTGAATGAAAACCCCTCTTTATTTACACATTGGGAATTAACTGCCTGTGCCAACAGAAAGTCCAGGCAAGCAGTTAAATGAAATAATAGTCCTTATCAGCTCGTTATGATAAATACAAAGCTGTGAGCTCCCAGCTGGGAGGCTGCAAATTAAAACAGACAAACTTCAGTTCTGGCAAGGCAGTCCTTGTCACACAAAACACACAAAGAGCAAACTTTTCAGAAATGTGAACAGTTGTGTGCGACAACCCAACCTTTCCTCCTATTTATTCCCCAGCCAGGGAGGGGCCAGTCAGCATCCATGTTTGTTTTGCTTCCCAACCCGACTCATTGTCCACCATTGTTCGCCTCTCCTATCTACTCTGTGCATACACGCATCTGGAACAGGCCCCAGCTACTTTTCCTCTTCACTCAGCTCTGATTCCAAAGGCAGATGCCTCTCCAGTGGCTGGGAAATGTTGGACAGCCTGACTCTTATCTCTGTATGCTCAATGCCGAGCATCCACCAGAGCCTTCTCCAGGCTCCAGGACTGGCCCAGGTTCTTCTCCAACCTCCTCATTGTCCAAATCTGCCACCAGCTTTGTTGGCAGCTGGCAGGCCATAACACATTGCAAGGCTTAAAGTGGCCAAGTTTTGGACATTCCTTGTTATATATGGGACATGTTCGTTGCATGAAATCAGAACGAAATTTTAGTTATGGGGTTTTCAAGCTTCAAATAATGCAAAAATTTGCTTTAAGGCTGTCTTGCTTGGTTTGGGATCAGTCTTCAGAGCCACTTGTCAAACAACAGAAGATATCCCTGCCAGAATATGCTGGATCTTGACTGGGCTTCCTTGTAGTTCGTTTGTTTCATTTGCCAAATGAGGTGTGAATCCAGCCATTATAAATCTGTCAAGATTTGGCTGTCAAATCTCAGCCCTGCATCTTTCAACAGCTTCGATTGGCGGTAGACGTGGTCCTCTGTTGAAGTTTTCTGGAGGCAGCTAGAATTTTTTTTTTTTATTGCAAACTAGAGTTGAACCCCATGAAAGAGTTGACTGCCTCCTAGGCCTGCATCGAAGTTCTACTTTCCTCCCCACGGTGGCTTAAACCTCTCATGCTAATGTTGTTATTCATCTTCCCATATAAATGCCCTGTTTTCCCAAAAATATGACGTACTAGCTTGATTTTTACATGTGAGCCCAATATAAGCTCTACCCCCCAAAATAAGATCCTGCCCACTCCAGAGTAGATGGGTGAAAATTAAGCTAGGGTGGGGATGGAGGGTGGTGAAGCTGCCTTACTACTTACCTTCGGACAGTTGTAGCCAGGCCTCGCACACCCCGACACCTGCCTTGCTGGCCCGTTTCTTCTACAGCCAGCAAGGCTGGCAAGGCTTTCCCGAAGGCCTCTGGAGCAGATAACAAAGCTCCGGATCGATCCAGAGCTCTGTCATTGGCTGCAGAGGCCTTCAGGAAAGCCTTGGCTGCAATGGAAGAAGTCCCTGAAGGCCTCTGACAGCGAAAAGGAGGCGGCAAGTGAGGTCAGTCATTGGATGACGTCTCCCGAAAATAAGACCTGGTGCCTTTTTTGGTGGCAACAAAAATATAAGACAGGGACTTAATTTGGGGAAAACATGGTAGAACGACAAGAGTTGGAGGGGGCTTTGGAAGTCTTCGAATCCAACCCTGCTTAGCAAGAAGCCGTAATTTTTAATTTTACTTAATATAACAGGAAGAATACCTGTAAATCAGTACTGTGTTATTTACTGAATATATACTTCAGTTTAATTGGTTAATTGTCAGTCCTGGAGACTATCAAATTAATATGCATTATTAGCTTTTCTGTTACATTTATTGCTACTATTTCAGAAATTGAAAGTAAGAATATGGTTATAAATCTGGTTTAATTACGTCTTTTTTTGAAAAGTGTAGAATAATGTATCTTTGCTATCTCCCGTGTCTAAGAAATCCATAACTCCTCCTATAAGAATGATAAAGAGAATATATACACCTACAATATATACAAATCAGTATGTCCACCGTGATGTCATTGTGAAAATTATCCTAATTTGTATCGTTTTGGACTGCAATTGGGACCAGAATTTCCATTGACCACAGAGTAAGAGGGATCTCAGAGATCTTCTAGTTCAATCCCTTGCCCTGTAGGGTCTCCTGCCTGAGCAGGGAGGGTTGGACTAGAAGACCTCTAAGGTCCCTTCCTACCCTGTTATTTTGTTATTTCAACATGGCTGTTTGCTTTTCTCAAGGGTGAAAACCATTGTTTATATAATACACACGCAAACCCAAAACCCTCTGTTAACTAAGTGGTTTCTTATATCATGCGTAGAGCATTTCAAAAAACTTAAGTTGGATCCAAGTCTTTGGATTTTGCCAGTTTTCAGCACAAATTAACTTTCATGCAATTCTTAGAGGGAACTTCCCACCTTCAAAGTTCAAAGAGATTGTGTTGAGAAATGTTCATTTAAAAAAAAGAAAAGGCACAAACCTTTCAGCAGAATGCTGTTCGAATTTGTAGAAGGGAAATTAAGAGCAGAAATTATTTCGAGGGGTTTTAATTGCTCCATAAGATCCTCTCCTCTATTGGAAATGCTATTAAAGAAAGATGGGGAAAATGTTGAACGGAGTTCTCAATCAAATCTGTAATTAGCAAAGGTAATACTTTTGGTACCCACAAAAGGGCCTGGAGCTATTCAGAATTACTATTAGGAGCTTTGATTTTCTTTTAATTCTTTTTGAAAAGCATTTATTTATTTATTTATTTTTTGATTAAGCCACCAAATCTATTCTATAGGCTGAAACATCATGAATGAATCACCTACACAGGGCACAAAAGGTATAAAGAAAGGAGAAACCATGCTGAATACAGGTAGTCCTCAATTTATGACTACAATTAACCGGGACATTTGTTAAATGAGCTCTGTCCAATTTTACAATCTTTCTTGCCACAGTTATTAAGTGAATCACTGCAATTGTTAAGTTAGTAATATGGCTGGAAAGCGAATCCATCTTCCCTGTTGATGTTGTGACCCACCAGCAGCTGGCAAGGCTGGCAGCAGAGTCGGACAGTAGTGAGGAGGTTGGGGAGGAACCTGGGCCAGTCATGGAGGCTGAGGAAGGCTCGGATGAGGGCTCTGCGTCAGAGACAGAGATGGGGCCAGGGCAGGTTGGCAGTCATCAGCTGCCTTTGGGCTCGGATAGCAGTGAGGCAGGGGAGCTTCTGGAACCAGTTTCCAGCCTGCGTATGCGCAGAGCTGCCAGAAAGGAAGGCACAATTAAGAACTCAGGGTCGACATGGGAGTAAGGCCACAGGTGGACAGTGAATGACCCCTCCCATCAGGATTAAAAGAGAAGCAAAAGGAGAGAAGGCTTTTGCAAGAAACGACTCATTCGGTCCTCTCTTTGTGGAGATTTGTCTGTATAACCCAGCCCTTCCCTGTCAGCATTGAGTGTGGAACTATTTACCAGGCAGCGTTCCAGGATTGATAAAGGTCTGAGCTCATTAGTATATCTTTGCAAGACTGTTTGCCAAGCTGTTGGCTGACTGTGAAGGAAATAAATTCACATTAATGTAATAAAAGAGGTTTTTGCTGGGACTCAGAATTGACTTAGTGCTTTTTGGGGAGGCCTGGGACAGAACAGTTGACTTTGCTTATCAGAAGGTCACAAAAGCGGATCACATGATCCCTTGCAATTGTCATAAATGTGAGTCAGTAGCCAAGCATCTGAAGTTGAATCATGTGAGCATGATTATTGATGCTACAATGGTTGTAAGCACAAAAAGCGAGTCGCAAGTCACTTTTTTTTCCAGGGTTGTTTTCTAACTTTTTAACAGCCACTAAATGAACTGTTCTGAGTCAAGGACTAAATGTATAAACGAGGCAAGTAATCTTGCCAGCATGACAGATCAACACTGAGTGGCAAGTATCAGAAACACACTCGATGTCACAAGCTGGATACAGGCGCCATGCTACTATAAATAATAGAAAGATAAACCAAACGTCAGGATATCCGAGGACAGAAATGTCAATGCGGTAAAATTGTTCAGTTCCCAGACTGTGAAACAGAGGGAGGGGGGGCAAGATTGCCTCTGGAAGATGCCTCCATCAATGGAAGATTTAAAGAAAAGATAGGACAACCGTGTTTCTTAAATAGCATAGCATTTCCCGCTTGGACTAGGTCCTTTCCAAATCTGTTATTCTGTCACTCTGTTAATCAGTGGAATGGTTTTTAGAAGTTGGTGTGCTTCATCACTGGAGGAGTTTAAGGAGAGACTGGAAAAACCATTTATCTGAAGTGGTATACCATTTCAAACGAATGGTTGTCCTATCTCTTCCTCAAAACCTACAGTGTTGGAGCACCCATACCTTTCGAAGGCAAGTTGTTCCTCTGGTTAATTGTCCTCACTTTTATAAGTTTCTCCTTATTTCCAGGTTGCTTCTCTCCTTGATTAGTTTCCATCCATTGTTTCTTCTCATATGCCTTCTGGTGCTTTGGAGAATAGCTTGACTCCCTCTTCTTTGGGGCAGCCTCTCAAATCTCAATATATAAAAGCGAAAGACCACTCATGCATCATCACAAAATCTCCAGAATCGTAAAGCCTTCAAACTTGAAATTTGGCACCTATCTTCCTCTTGGCTTCTAGGTGCTCACTAAGAAAGGATTTTTTGAAATGACCATCAGAGCCATTAGTATTTCCTATATTATGATTATGATTATGATTATGATTATTATGCTCTGATGCTAAAGAGTTCTACTCCCCCTCCCCACGTGAAAACAAATCTGTTCCAAATGCAAAACACAAGCAGAGGGGAGGAGTTGCAGTTTCAGTTTCACAGCACCAAGCAGCTTTAGTACAGAACAGTTGAGCTAAGCCATGCCCAGGCTCCTTGCTGTCTCCTTCTTGCTCACACAGAAAATACTCTTTCACTTTCCACACAGCCCTCAACTCTCTCACACACTGACAGGACGCTAGCCAGATGAATACTGATGGATACTGAAAGGCAGAGGCAGAATTCCTCCCCCCTTATTTTCCTCCTAAAAAATGAAGCCTGAGCACATAGTTTCGTAGCAAAGCACGAGTATCGAGCTAGTACTGGAATACTTCTATCATGTCTCCACTAGACCTTCTTTTCTCTAGACTGGCCAAACCCAAATCCTGTAACTGTTCTTCATATGCTTTAGTCTCCAGACTGATCCAATGTAAGTGTTAGCATAAGAGAACTGTTGATTTTTTTTTTTTTTTTGAAAAACAATGCTGTGGATGCAAATTTTTGCTGGGTGCTGTTTGTTTCACATGCAATCAGTGAACTAATACACAACCAGTTTATTTGCAAAGCAGAGAGGTTAATTTCTATATTGTCCAATGAAATCCTTGAAATTAAATGCCCCGGGGATAGAAATTTTCATTTTCTGTGTGATGAGTTGGCTTGGCCGATGTTGTTTCTGGTGCTAGTTTTAATGGCACTGTAAGATCTCTGAATCTGCCCACACGTGCTCCTTAAATTGGCAATGACAAAAATATGGCCCAGAGCACATTAGACTATCAGAGGAAAAGGAAGCAATTTCAAACTTTTTTTTAATGAGCTGAGAATGAAGGTGATTTTTTTTCTGATGATCCCATTTCCATTAACAATTGGATTACTATTAAATGCATAACGTAGATTTTTTTAATTGTACTTAATGTAACAGGAAGAATACCTGCAAAATGACAGTGTGTAATTTACTGAAGATATCCTTCAGTCAAATTGATAAATTATCAATCTTTGAGAGTATCAAATTAAAATGCATTAGCTTTTCCATTACATTGATTGCTATGGTTTCAGAAATTGAAAGTAAGAGCATGCTTATAAATCTGATTTGATTCTTTCTTTTTTATCTTATCTCCCATGCCTAAGAAATCCACAACTCCTCCAATGAGAATGGTAAACAGAGTATAAACATCTACAATATATAAAAATCTGTTATGTACATCATGATGTCATTGTGAAAACCATGACACACATTTCCTAATTTGTATCATCTGGGACTGCAATTGGGACCAGAATTTCCATTGAATATAGCCGTGATGGTGAAACTATGACACGTGTGCCACAGGTAGCACGTGGAGCCATTTGTGTGGGCACGTGAGCCCCAGCCAAAGCTACCTGCACTGTGTATGCGCGCACGCCTTCCAGCTGATTTTCAGCTCATTTGAGGCCTCCCAGAGGCTTGAGGGAAGCCTTTGCAGCCTCGGGAGGCCGAAAAATGGGCCTTCTGGAAATTCCGGAAATACCGGAAGTGACGAAATGGGTCTGTTTTTTGGCCTCCAAAGGCTGCAGAGGCTTCCCTCAAGCCCCTGGGAGGACGAAAATGGCCTCAAACGGGCTGAAAATCAGCTGGGAGGCGCGTGCATGTGCGGTGCAGGTGAGGGGAGTGTTGCACGCGCATGCGTAGTGTGGGCGGGGCACATTGCATTATGGCTGCTGGCACACATGTGCTTTTAGCATACCACAACAAAAAGGTTTGCCATCACTGGAATATAGAATAAGAATTGGAAGGGATCTTGGAGGTCTTCTAGTCTAACCTCCTGCTCAAGCAGGAGACCCTATATTATTTCAGACAAATTGTTGTCCAGTCTCTTTTTGAAAGTCTCCAGTGATGAAGCACCCACAACTTCGGAAGGCAAGCTATTCCATTGATTGATTGCTCTCACCGTTAGGAAATTTCTTCTTAATTCCTGGTTGCTTTTCTCCTTGGCTGATTTCCATCCATTGTTCCTTGTCTTGCCTTTTGGTGCTTTGGAAAATAGTTTGACCCCCCTCATCTTTGTCAGAGCCTCTCAAATATTGGACCAGTGGTTTCATGATTCCCCTAGTTCTTTTCACTAGACTAGACATAACCCAATTCCTGCAATCATTCTTTATAAGTTTTATCCTCCAGTCCCCTAATCATCTTGGTTTCTAGAGTCTCAACATCTTTTTTATATTGTGGTGACCAGAACTGGATGCAGTATTCCAAGAGTGGTCTTGCCACTTACTAAGTGGTCTTACTTTTCAAAGCAGTAGTAGATTTTTTTTGTTTTTTAAGCGATAATCCTAAAAATCTTTGGTTTCAATTAGAGATGTCCTTTTGTGCAAATGTTACTGTGTTTCCCCGAAAATAAGACTGGGTTCCAAAGACACATTTTCTGGTTAGGTCTTATTTTCGGGAAAATACATGTCCATCTGGCTGACAATCTTAACTGGAGCTTATTTTTGCGATAGGACTTTTATTTATTACGAGCAACCTGACAAGTCATGCTAGATCTTATTTTCCAGATGGGTCTTATTTTCAGGGAAACAGGGTAGTAGAGGCTTACGTACAGATGCACTGAATACTAATCCTAAATCCTAAATTGATCAGCAATCAACACGATCCCAAATTGATCGATTGTTCAACATGTTGTTGGCTTTGGTTCTCCCATCTTCTGGTGTTTCATCCCTTCCTAACATTGGTTCTTTGCCCTGATTTTTGAACACGCTTTTTGAGTGCAATATTCCAAAAACTGCATTTAACTTATACAATCATGGCTGCAGCCACATCCTCCTCTTCTTTTTCTTCTGCAATTCTTCACCTCCCTTCTGCTCTCTGGTCTTCAGAAAATGCTGGCTCGGGTAAAACGGGGCAAGTTGCCCATCGGATCTGCTTCTCCCGTTCTGCCAGCGCCAAGGAGAGGAGCTGTGAAGGTTTGCTGAGCTGCATCTATTTTGGGTTTCAGAAATTCCAGCATTTGGCTGGCTGCTTGTTTTGGCATCCGCCGCTCTGCACACTTCCTCTCTTGCTGGCTTCGGGTAGGGATACGCGGCTGAATGTGCACGGACAGTCTGTGCTGAGTTTGCTGGAGGAGAAATGTATAAAGGGATTTTGATGGGATTTTCAGGAATCTTTGGAGACCGGAAGTCAAGCTGTGAGTTAGCTATTCTTTGCACAAGATTGGGGTAAACTGAAAAATGAACAATACCCCAAACTGAAGGCTATTTTCAACAGAAGCTGGAAGGTATCTGCCTTCTTCTGCATGCAGGGGAGATTTTGCTGTTCAATTATTTATATCTATATATAATATCAATATCTGTATCTAATCTCTATAGCTCTAGGTCTCTCTCCCTCCCTCCCCCTCTCTCTCAATATAAAATCTGTCACCTCTTGCTCTCTATCATTATCTATCTTTCATCACTACCTCCTCTATCTGTCTATCATCTCCATCTATCTATCGGTCATCTACTGTATCTATATCTATCTCTCTATCATCTCCATATCTATTTTCTATCTATCCTTCTACATCCATCCCTCTGTCTGCCTGTCTGCCTGTCTATCTGTCTATCATCTCTTTATATCTTCTATCTATCCATCTACATCTATCCTTTGTCTGTCTGTCTATATATATCCATCCACATATATATGTATGTACGTATGTACGTATGTATGTATGGTATTCAGCTTTGTTCGGGTATTTTCCCACGTCATTATACCCGAACAAAGCTGAATACCATACACATAAATACCTGCGAAAACTTAAGAAAACATATATGTATGTGTGTGTGTGTATGTGTGTGTGTGTGTGTGTATACACACATTATATTAAAAAAACAGAAATAAAGGCAGCACCTAATATTTTTTACAGACAAGGAATTTTTTTAAAATGCTCAGTTTTATACATATATTTGATTGAGATTATCAGAATCCTAAATCCTAAAAAATAGAAGCGAAAACAACGATGGCATTTTCTTCTTCATGCAGGGAAGTTCTCATTGCTCATTTTTAGGTTTGAGTATGTTTTCATTTAATGGAGATGATCAAAATACAAAATTAAAAGCAAAAATAAAGACGGTCGGAACGGAAAAAGAAAGATAGTGGGGAATGGAAAAATGAGAAGAGATAAGTGTAAAAGGTAAAAGGGGAAAAAAAGAGGAAAAAGAAAACTTCCAAAGCTTTTCGGTACTGTGGTAAAAAAACTAATGAAATTACAGCCTTAAGTTTTTATTTTGCATACTTAATATATACTAGCTGTATCTATAGTATAAACCCTAAATCTGCAAATCCCAAAGTCAAAATTCCTTTTTTTTCTTGTCTTGACCCCAAAATCTATATGTGTTTCCACGTAAAAATCAAAATTGGATGGATTCTTTTCTTGGATTAAAACAATTAGATTGGCCATATCTGCTAGCTCCTGTCGGTTTTTTTCCAGCTATTCTTCCATCGTGGGAATTACTTTGTTTTCCCATTGTTGTATGTATGTATGTATGTATGTATGTATATATATGTATGTATGTATGTATGTATATATATGTATATATATGTATATATATATATATATATATATATATATATATATATATATATATATATAGTTCTTGCTGTCTTAATATTTGTTTAATTAGCTTCCTATTTGTTCTATAATGTGCAAGCCACCAAGAGTCATATTATAGTCACATAATGTTCAAAATAAATAAACAAAATGAATACCCCAATGTTATGGCTCCCCCTTCAAAGTTCCAACCAAACCAAACCAAAGGCAGCCGCCCCAAAACTCAAGTCCAACAGAAAGGAGTCTTACAAGATTATATTCCACACGCCCTGTTTATCACAACAGTTCTGGCACAAATTCTCAAAGCTCCGAGCCTCTGCCGAAAACCTCTGCACGTAATCACTTTGTTCCTCACAAACTTCTCCCACACAGCTGTGTCCTTTTATAATCCTTGAAGCAACGTGCTAATTACTAATTAGGCTTACCCTCCCTTCTAACTGAGTTTGTTTCCATAAACCACCTAGATGGGCGTGACAATCTCTCTAACAATTCAGACTCCAAAATCTCAGCAGGCTCCAGTCTTTCATCATCAAAGTCATCAGAGTCAAAAGTCACAGCAGGATCGATCCTTTCAGACACAACACCCCAATGGTGATTTTTTTTTTTCAAGAGGCAACTGGACTTTCTGGTTTTTCTTTTGAAGACGTTTCGCTTCTCATCCTAGGAGCTTCCTCAGCTCTGAACTGATGGTGGGGAATGGAAGGATTTATACTCCTTGCAGACAGCTGGTCATTTGCATCCTTTTTAGAGAGTCGTTGAGGCTGCTTGGAGGTTTATCCAGGCTTCAGTGATTCTCTAAAAAGGATGCTCATGACCAGCTGTCTGCAAAGAGTATAAATCCTTCCATTCTGCACCATCAATTCAGAGCTGAGGAAGTTTCTTGGATGAGGAGCGAAACGTCTTTAAAGAAAAACCAAAAAAGTCCAGTTGACTCCTGAAAAAAAAAAAAGTACCTTTGGGACCTGGATGATTTGAGAATCCCCACAGACAAAACAAAATGAATGCCTTTCAGTGGAATGTAATTTCAATTAAAAGAAGAGAATTAACCGCTACAGACTACAAGATAAATTGTAGCCCCAGGAGAAGTTTTTAAAAAGGCACCTTTGAAGAAAAGCAAATGAAAGATTACGTATTTTTATAGGAGTGCATTTTTAAAAGCACTGTCACTCCAGATTTAGGGGTGGTTCGTTCTGCAACATTTCTGGCTGCAGTTGTAATAGGAGCCTGAATCCTTATTAAATGATAAGCATCTGGGTGATGAAAGCACCTTTAATATCTATATCTATATATAAAAGCAAAATACCCCTCATGCATCATCACAAAATCTCCAGAACCATAAAGCTTACAAACTTGAAATTTGACCCGTATCTTCCTCTTGGCTGCTAGGGGCTCACTAAGAAAGGAATTTCGAAATGACCATCAGAGCATTTAGAGTATTTCCTATATTATTATTATTAACACGCTCTGATGCTGGGGAGTTCTACTCCTGCTCCCCACCTGAATTTGTTCCAAAGGCAAAACACAAGCAGAGGAGTTTCAGTTTCAGAGCACCAAGCAGCTTTTAACACAGAACAGTTGAGTTAAGCCACACCCAGGCTCCTTGCTGTCTCCTTGCTCACACAGCAAATACTCTTTCATTTTCCAAACAGCCCTCAACTATCACACACCGACAGGATGCTAGCCAGATAAATACCGATGGATGTTGGTAGGCAGAAGCAGAAAATTTTTTTCCTTATTTTCCTCCCCAAAAACTAAGCCAGATCACATAGTTTCATAGCGAAGCACAGATATCCAGCTTGTGTGTGTGTGTGTATAGATGCCAACAGAAAAAAAATGAGTCCCGTTGTTTTTAATCAGACTTTTTTTTTTAAACAAAGTGATCCAGGTAGTCTTTAACTTACAACAGTTCATTTATGAGCATTCAAAATTACAACATCGCTGTAAAAAAGGGACTTATGACTGTTTTTATCACTTAATGACGGTTGCAGCATCCCCCGTGGTCACACGGTCAAAATTGAGATGCTTGGCAACTGACTCATCTTTATGAAAGTTGCACCATCTCATATCAAGTGATTCTCCCTTTTGTGACCTGACTAAGTCAATGAGGAAACTGGATTCCACTTAACAACCGTCTTACTAACTTAACAGCTGCAGTACTTCAACAGTGGCAAGAAGTTGTAAAATGGTTCTTGCTTACCAACATAAACCCACTTCTTGCTTACCAACATAAATTTTGGGCTCAGTTGTGGTTGTAAGTTGAGGACTGCCTGAATTAAAGTACTTAATACAGTTCTTTCTTCTTTCCTTCCTTTCTTCCTCCCTTCCTCCCTCCCTCCCTTCCTTCCTTCCTTCCTTTGTCTTTTCTTCCTTCCTCTCTCCTTTCTTTCTCTTTTGTTTTTTTCTTCTTTTTTTCTTTCTTTCTTTTGGCTACGAGCTTTGTAATTTAAAATTCATTTGGCTAATTAAAAATGTATTATTCTTAAGCAAGCCCAATGCGTTTTGGCAAGACTTGAAGCAGAATCGACTTCCAGGTTATTTTACTTAGGAGCCCCAAGGACATGTTTTCAAATCCAATCCCTGATGAATTGCACTTAAGGGAATTGTAACAGGTGAAGAAGCATTGTGGACAGGTGAACCCAGTGGCACTGCCTGTCTTTAGGACAAAAATATATGTAAAACTTTAGGAAAGATAGATATTCGCCTGTTAGCATCATCGGATAAAGTGACGCAGTGGCTTAGCAGCTAAGATGCTGAACTTGTCGATCAGTAAGGTTGGCAGTTTGGTGGTTCGAATCCCTAGCACCGCATCACGGAGTGAGCTCCTGTTACTTGTCCCAGCTTCTTCCAACCTAGCAGTTCTCGAAAGCATGTAAAAATGCAAGTGGAAAAATGGGGACCACTTTGGTGGGAAGGTAACCGCGTTCCGTGTGCTTTTGGCGTTTAGTCATGCCTGTTGTGGTTCGCCGGCAGCAGTTGCAGATGGCCGAGGTCTTGGAGAGCGAGGACTTGGATGAGGGGCCTGCTTGTGATGCAGGGATGGGGCCAGGACCATCAGGGAGTGGAGTGCTGCCTTTGGAGATAGTGGAGTCTGGTAGCAGCGATGAAGAGGCCCGCGAGGAGCCTGTGCCCAGTGAGGGTGTGCGCAGGGCTGCTCGAAGGAAAGAGCATGAGTGACTCGGGAGTAAGGCTGCAACGTAATGGCCCCTCCCTGAGGAGATAAAAGCCAGTTGAGAAACCGCAGTTCTTTGCAAAAGGCAAAGAAGTTTTACACTCGAGCCTGGTGAACGTTAGGAGTATCTGCGTTGCTGCGTTTAGAGACTCTTTGTGTTTGAATTATTACTTAGTAACTTTATCTGGTGTTGTTGGCAGCCTTGCAAAACCTTGGCGAGGCTCGTTCTTATCAGAGCTAATTGGTTTGAAGCAGCTTTTAACGGGATTCGTAAAGAAACATTAAAAGGTTATGCTGTTATCTTTGTCTTGTGTTTGCTTCCTTGGAACCAGGTTTGGGTCAGAACAATGCCAGCCACATTATCACGGAGATGTCTTCGGACAGCGCTGGCTCTTCGGCTTGTAACAGAGATGAGCAGAGCCAGAAAATGACTACCTTATCTTCAGATTATCAGGAATCCATGCAGTTTGAAAGGACAATTCAGGTAGTCTTCTAATTATGGCCCCAATTGTACCCCCAAATTTCCATCGCTAAGCGAAACGCTCGTTAAGGGAGCCCTGCCCCATTTTAAGACTCTTTCTTGCCTCCATTGTGAAATGCACACTGCAGTTGTTAAGTCGGGAATCCGCTTGTTAAGGGAATCTGGCCTCCCCATGTCACTTCGCTTGTCAGAAGGTCGCAAATGGGGAATCAAGTGAGCCCAGGACACTGCGACTGTCATAAATACAAACCAGTTTCCAAGAGCCTGAATTTTAACCACGTGAGTGCAGGGATGCTGCAGCAGTTGTAAATGCGAATGACAGTCATAAGTCACTTTTTTCAGTGCAGTTCTAACTCTTAAGTCACTAGTGAATGGTTGTAAATCAAGGACTACCTGTAATAACATAGTTGCTTCAGAAAATGAAGACCTAGAGGTGGCAAGATTATACACCCTCTGCTACTGGTATTAAAATAGATCCCCTCAAGCAATCTCCAGAGGGCGTGTTCAAGCAGAAACTGTCCATTCCATAAAATGAGGGCAAACTATTTTGAAAGATTCCTGCTATTATTAGTGTGCTTCAGCGAAAACAAGCGGAAGAAGGGATTAGTGTCTTCACAGCAAGTCAAACGAAGAGTGATTTTGGTGAGTGGCAGCTGTATCCCCTTGAGTGATGTTCCATTACTCTGGGAGCTGCAAAATGATCAATATGTTAAAGATTGTAAAATGCATCCTGTCAGGTTCCATCTTGGATTTAGCAGGCAGTGTAACAACCGGTTCGGTGAGTGCGTAACTGGGCCTACTAACTCCTGGGAGTTGAAGTCCACAAGTCTTAAAGTTGCCAAGTTTTGAGACCTCTGTACTATACTAATGCTATATATATTATCTACTATACTAATCCCAATACTGTACCATATACTATACTAATACTATGCTATATATTATGCTTACTATATAGTATACAATATACTATACTTATGCTATATTAATACTATACTACATACCTGTGATGAACCTATGGCACACATGCCACAGATGGTACACAAAGGCATTTGTGCCAGCACGCAAGCCACAGGCAGACTTACCTCACTGCGCATGCACGTGCCTCCCAGTTGATTTTTGGCCTGTTTGAGGCCTTTTTTGGCCTCTCAGAGGCTTGAGGACAGCTTCTGCAGCCTTTGCAGGCCAAAAAATAGGCCCGTTTTGTCACTTCCAAAATGGGTCTATTTTTCGGCCTGCAAAGGCTGCAGAAGCTGTGCTCAAGCCTCTGGGAGGCCAAAAAAAGGCCTCAAAGTGGGCTGAAAATCAGCTGGGAGGTGCAGTGCAGGTAACTGGGTGATGGGGGGGCATGCACATTACTTTCGGGGTGCTGGCATGTGAGACCACGTGCATGAGCATGCACAAAATTTTTGGCACAGGAGCCCACAATATTTTTGGCACAGTTAGCCACCACTGCTATATACTATACTAATGCTACACTGTATACTATACTTATGCTATACTAATACTATATGGTATATTATGTACTATACACTATATTTATGCTATACTAATTCTGTACTATACTACTATGCTATATATTATAATATACCAATACTATACTTGTACTATACTAATATTATAGTGTGTACTGTGTACTAATACTCTAATATACTAGAACTATACTATTCCTGACAAATTATGTGTCCTTTTTTCCCTCCTTTTCTGCACGGGTCCCTTTGGTCCTTCCATTTAGCAGAGAGATCTTCGATTGATCGAATTTGATGGTTGATCGATTCGACCGACCCCCCGTGTCAGCAGGGCCTCTCCTTGACAAAACGCATGTGTGTGATGCTGCGATTTGTGTCAGTGCGGCTGGCTTGTGAGCATGGTGTGGGGAGCCTTCAGGGCCATTTGTCCTTACTTGTTTCCTTGTCTTGGTTTCCAGAGATGACCGACTGGCCCCTTGGGCTCTGAGACCCATCGTGCTTTCCATGAGCCATTGTTGGAACAATATGGCACTGAGTCACACAAAGGAAAGAGACAGTAGGAGGAACAATGGGGCCTATTGATCACAGTGAATTGTTCAAACAGTGCAGTTTTCCCCTTGTCTGGCAGGCTTTAAATCCAAATTCTCTTAACTTTGCTTTGAACTCGGAAGCCAAGATTGTGGGACTGGTTCAGGCGGGTTGGTGAGGAAAAAAAAGGTACTTGCTATATAAATAGTGCCATGTTTTCCTGAAAATAAGAGCCTGTCTTATATTTTTTTGGCCACCAAAAAAGACACCAGGTCTTATTTTCGGGGGATGTCATTCACTGACTAACCTCACTTTCATACATCGCCCCCAGCCCCCTTTTCTCTATCAGAGACCTTCAGGAACTTCTTCTGTAACTGGCAAGGCTTTCCTAAAGACCTCTGCAGCCGATAACAGAGCTCTGGATCGATCCCGAGCTTTGTTTATCAGCAACAGAGACCTTCAGGAAAGCCTTGCCAGCTTTGCCGGCTGCAAAAGAAATGGGCCAGCAAGGCAGGTGTCGGGGTGTGCAAAGCCTGGCTACAACTGTCCAAAGGTAAGCAGTAGGACAGCTCCACCCCCATCTCCACCCCAGCTTAATTTTTACCCATCTACTCTGGAGTAGGTGGGATCTTAGGGCTTATATTGGGCTCGTGTAAAAAAAATCAAGCTAGGACTTACTTTCGGGGTAGGTCATATTTTCAAGGAAATGGTAATTTTGCTCTATAAATACTAAGTTAGTAGCATAGTTGTAAGGGGAATCTGCTTCCCCGTTGACAATCCTAACCCAATTCAACCTACACACTTAATTGAGCCCCAAATTTATGTTGCTATGGGAGATATTTGCTAAGTTAGTTTTGCTCCACTTTACGACCATTCTTGGCACAGTTGGTGAATCTCTGCAGTTGTTCAGTTCGTGACGGGGTTAAGTGAATCTGGCTCTCCCATTGACTGGGCAGGACACTGCAACCATCATAAATATGAATCAGTTGCCAAGCCTCCAACTTTTGATAACAGGATCATGGGGATGCTGCCACAATGTGAAACATGGTTGTAAATCACTTTCTTCAATGCCTTTGAATGGTCATTAAGAGAACTATTGTACATCAAGGGATATCTGTATTGTATTTTAAATTCCATATGGGACCAGGAATAGACAAGCAGCTAGTAATAATTTCTTAATTATATATATTTTAAAATGTACATTACAGCAGGAATTCTGTTCAGATTCTATTGGGGTTTATAAACAGCAAATCTACCCAGAAGAATATCCAGGGAATGTCTTTCAGGGCAGATCATTTAGTAAAGATCTTAAGATAAAAGTACTTTTGTATCACAGTGGTTTCAAATGTTGACAATTTTGGTGGTAAAACAGGGTTCTTTTGTGGGAGAAGCAAGGTTGCTTTATTCTTTTCTGAAAACAATCAAGTCCTCTGTTTGATGATAGTGCAGTCTCTATTATACCATATTGGAAAATGTTATTTTTCTTGTTTGAAGTCCTACCAGCTATAGATGGAGCAACTGTCATGTTCTATGGGATGAGAGACATTAAAAATTCCATTGTTTCCAACAAACTTAGAAATAACAGTTGCTATTTTTTTTCTTCTACTTTCATCATCTTATTCTGGTTTTCATCATCTTATTGCATTCTAACTTAGTGTCTCAAATATGATGGCCTAGTCCAGTAGGGGCTAACCTTTTTGGGCTCCTGTACCAAAAATTGTGTGCACGCTTGCATGCTCGTACTATATGGTATTTTCCGAAAAACAGGAAGTGACAAAACGGGGCTAGTTTTCGGCCTGCAAAGCCTGCAGAAGCCTTCCTCAAGCCTCTGGGAGGCCCAAAAAGTCCTCAAACCACCTGAAAATCAGCTGTGAGGCACACACATACCCAGTGAGCTCACTTGCCAGCACATATGGCTCTGCGTGCCATTGGTTCGCCATCATGGGCCTAGTCTTTCAAAATGTTGAAAATAAAATAAGAATAAACCCAGAATTCATTGGAGTCAGATTTGTCCTGAGTATTTCACACGTATTTCTGTCTCTCTGTATGTCTCTCTCCATATCTATGTATTGATTCTCTCTCTCTCTCACTATCTTTCTCTCTATCTATTACTATCTATCTCACTATATTTATCTCTATCTTTTGCTATCTGTCTGTCTGTCTATATTTATTAATCTATCTACTTCTCTCACTTTCTCTCTGTCTCTCTCTCTCTTCCTCCCTCCCTCCCTCCCTCCCCCCCTCTATATTGATCTCTATATATCTGTGTGTGTATGTGTGTGTGTGTGTGAAGTCCTCAGATTACGACCTAAGTGAGAAATTTGTGAAGTGAATTTTGCTCCATTCTACAACTTATCTTGCCACGTTTGTTAAGGGAATCCCTGCAGTTGTTGAAATAGTAACACAGTTTTTAAGTAAATCTGGTTTCCCCATTGACTTTGCTTGTCAGACAGTCACAAAACGGGATCGTGTGATTCTCAAGGGGTAGCTGCAGATGTCATAAATGTGAACTGGGTGTCAAGCATCCAAATGTAAATCACATGACCATAGAGAATGGGGCAACAGTCGTTAAGTGTGAAAAATGTGGGTGGGGCCAGCCAGGGCTGGGAATTGCTGGTTCGCAGAACTGGCTATAAAATTAACAACCAGTTCTCCTGAACCAGTGTGAACCGGTAGCAGACTACCCTTGCATCTAATCAGAATAACAAGAGTTGGAAGGGACCTTGGAGGTCTTCTAGTCCAACCTCCCCTGCTCAAAGCAGGAAGCCCTATACCAGTTCAAACCAATGATGGTCCAATCTCTTCTTACAAATTTCCAGTGTTGGAGCATTGACAACTTCTGGAGGCAAGTTGTTTTACTGGTTAAATTCTTTTATCAAGAAATTCCTCCTGAATTCCAGGTTGCTTCTCTCCTTGGTGAGTTTCCATCCTTTGCTTCTTGTCCTGCCTTCAGGGGCTTTGGAGCAGTGATCTAACTGGAGGGCCGTGGCCCACTGGTGGTCCATAGGAAAATGTTGGTGGGCCGCAGCGCACCCATGTCTGCAACGGGTGATACCGGGAGCGGATGGGCTGATGCGTGCGGGGTGGGAGGGTAGCGCACGGGAGATTGTAGCATCAGAGCCCGTCCTGGGTATTTGCTGGCCTGCGAAAGGGAAGCCGCAATTTCCCATGTTTATCAGTCCATCTGCCGCCGGTATCACCCCTGTTGCCCCACCTCCCTGCCAGCCATCTGGTCTTCAGTGCATGGCTTGTCGGCCTCCAGACATCAGATTCTCCCCACCCAGCACCAATTCAGAGGTTCCTTTCCCCCCACCCCCACCCCTGGGGACAGTGAGGATGGGGGGGGAGAGAGAGAAAGAGGGAGAAAGGGAGAAAGGGAGGAAGGGAAAGAGAGAATGAAGGAGAAAAGGGAGAAGGAGAGAGAGAAAGGGAGAAGGAGGGAGGGAAAGAAAGAAGAAGAAATGGAGAAAGAGAAAGAGGGAGAAAGGGAGAAAGAGAGGGAGGGAGGGAAAGAGAGAATGAAGGAGAAAAGGGAGAAGGAGGGAGGGAAAGAAAGAAGAAGAAGTGGAGAAAGAGAAAGAGGGAGAAAGGGAGAAAGAGGGAGGGAGGGAAAGAGAGAAAGAGAAAGAAATGGAAAAAGAGAAAGAGAAAGGGAGGGAGGGAGGGAAAGAAAAAAGAAGAAATGGAGAAAGAAAGAGAAAGAGGGAGAAAGGGAGAAAGAGAGGGAGGGAGGGAAAGAGAAAGAGGGAGAAACAGAGAAAGAGGGGGGAGGAAAAGAGAGAGAGAGAGAGAGGAGAGATCCTGGTGTTTTGTTTTCTGCGGGAAACGGGTCCAAATGACTTGAGTATTTAAGGTTGCAGAAATAGGCAGCCAAGCTAAGTGCCTGAAGGACCCCATCCCGTCAGTGGGAGTCCAGGCGCTTCAGCGAGCAGCATGCTGGATTCATATTAGTGGTCTGCGGGATTTAAACTTGGTGGTCCCTGTGTTTGGTGGTCCCTGGGGTCCAAAAGGTTGGTGACCCCTGTTTGGAGAATAGGTTGTCCTCCTGTTTTTAGTAATTTAAAAAGATAAAAGAAAAATTCTCTCAGAAAAATAGACATTTCTGACAGAGCCAGAAATATTCATGAGGGAATTCCCAACACATTTCAAATCATTTTCTTCTTTAGGGTCTTTTTTTTTTTCTGAAAAGAAGAAAAATATTCTTATCGGGGACAGAAGCAGCATTAGTCTGATTTTATGTTTTTTTCAGCACAACGACAAGGTTTATCTCTGAAGCACAAGATAATTCTCTAAAACAAAACTGGGCATTTTTTATTTCATTCGTTCAATATTTCTGGCTCGTCCTCCTGCGAGATTCATCGTTTTCCTAACCGATTTTTTTTTTTTGTTGGTTTGGATTTTTCTGCTTATTTCTCCAAGCATTGCATTCCTTTCTGGCCTAATTGGAAACTGTTTTCCTTGAGATATTTTATCATTTCCTGTTTGGTTTTCTGGACTCAAGAGAGACGATCTTTATGCCTTGGTGGGGGCAGGGGGGGAGGGGAATTGGCCTTCAAAGAAAAATATTCTCAGCTTTACAATTTGTGTGGTCGTCCCCAAAGCCACATTTTCAAGGCTTCCTTTTACCTGCTTGCTGTCTGTGCCATATAAATGGTTGGTTAAAAATGTCGCTGAGGAGGAAAACAGTGCAAAGCAAATAAGCATATATATGCATATATATATGTATATATATGTATATATATAAATATATACCCATAGCTCTGGCTTATCGTAAGAATAATAACTGGAAATAGGAGGTGTGCAAATAAGAGCCAGGGCTACAAGTTTGTCATTTCCTGTCACAGCAGCTTCTGAACAATAGCAGCTGTAGCCCCTTCTCACGGCTGGAAATCAGGAAGAAATAAATATTTTCCCAGCCTAGACTATACAGGTGGTACTCAACTTTGGTTCACTTATTGACCGTTTAAAGTTACAACAGCACTGAAAAAAGTAACTTATGACTATATTTCACACCATCGCAGCATCCTCATGATTCATATTTATGACGATTGCCGTCTCCTGGGGTCACGTGATCCGCTTTTGCAACCTCCTGACCAATACAGCCCAACGGGGAAGCTTAACGTCACTTAACAGCCCTGTGACTGATTTAGCAGGGGCAAGGATTCACTTAATGACAGTGGCGAGAAAGATTGTAAAATGGGACGGAATCCACTTCCTGGCTGTCTTGCTTAGCAAGGGAAATTTTGGACCCCAAATTATACATATATAGAGAAAGAGAGAGAGAAGAAAGAGAAGAGTGAAGAAAGAGAGAGAGAAGAGAGAGAAGAAAGGAGATAGAAGAGAGGAGAAAAAGGAGAGAAAAAAGAGGTGGTAGATAAGAAAAAGGGAAGAAAGAGAGAGAAGAAAAAGAGAGAGAGAAGAAAGAGAGGAAGAGGAGAAAGAGAAGATAGAAGAAAGGGGAGAAAGAAGAAAAAGAGAAGAAAGGTGGTAGAAAAGAAAGAGAAGAGGTGGAAGAGAGAAGAAAAGGAGAGAATAAAGGAGAGAAAGAAGAAAAAGAAGAGAGAGAAGAGCTGGTAGATAAGAAAAAGAGAAGAGGAGGAAGAGAGAAAGAAGGAGAGAAGAAAAAGGAGTGAAAGAAGAAATACAGAAAGAAGAAGAGAGAGAAGAAAGGAGAGAAAAGAAAAAGAGGGAGGGAGAAAGAAAAGATGGTGCTTTTCATTTTAATTGAAAGGTCTATCAACTGTTTAACTTTTTTTCATGTTCACTCGTAGCCTCAACCTGAGGGGAGGCCAAATTGTTGACAGCACAGCTTTGCACCAGCAAAACACATCTTAATTGTTTCAGTTCAAGGGCTGGGCGTGTTTATTTTTACAATAGATTGTTTCTTTTCTAAAGAGGTCAAAATACACGGTGTGCCATGAGTAGCTTCCATGGCCTTTTAGCCTTAGCTTTGTTGGCTGCCTTCTCAACATTCTTTCATCGGTTTCTCTCTCCATGGCACTGTGTTTCAAGATGTCGACAGAGCCTTTACGGCTGGGTCAGTCTATCTACTCTCCAAGTGCCCCCATCCTAGATTAGAGGAATCAGAAAGTGACAAGCGACCTTTGGCACCTAATAAGAGTTGTTGTTTTTCCCTTCTCCTTTCTGCTTTTTGAGATAACGTTACCCTCAGAGGTGGTATTCAGCCAGTTAGGACCAGTTCTGGCATACTGGTAGTGAAAATTTTGACTGGTTCAAAGAGACCCGGCGAATACCACCTCGTGCGCTCCGAACAGGTAGGAAAATTTTTTGAAACCCACCCCTGATTACCATCTAGTGCAGTGACGGTGAACCTTTTTGTTGTGGTGTGCTGAAAACGCACATGCATGCTGGCAGTCACAATGCAATGCACCCCACATCCCAGGGGCTTGAGGGAAGCCCCTGCAGCTTTTGGAGGCTGAAAAACAGGCACGTTTCGTCACTTCCAGTATTTCCGGAAGGCCTGTTTTTTGGCCTCCTGAGGCTGCAGAGGCTTCCCTCAAGCCCCTGGGAGGGCGAAAACAGGCTTAAATGGGCCGAAAATCAGCTGGGAGGCGTACACATGCGCAGTGCAGTTAAGTTTGGCTGGGGCTCACATGCCCACACCACATTTCCCTGAAAATATGACCTACCCTGAAAGTAAGTACTAGTTTGATTTTTTCATGTGCACCCAATATAAACCCTACTCCCAAAATAAGCCCTAATTAAGATCCCGCCCACTCCAAAGTGGACGAGTAAAAATTAAGCTAGGCTGGGGATGGAGCGGTGGAGTTACTGCTTACCTTTGGACAGTTATAGCCAGGCCTTGCACACCCCAACACCTGCCTTCTGCAGCCAGCAAGACTGGCAAGGCTTTCCTGAAGGCCTCTGTAGCTGATAACAAAGCTCCGGATTGATCTGGAGCTCTCTTATCTGCGGCAGAGGCCTTCAGGAAAGCCTTGCCTGTCGCAGAAGAAGTTCCTGAAGGTTTCTAACAGCAAAAAGGAGGCTGGGGGCGATGCGGGCAAGTGAGGTTAGTCAGTTGATGGCATACCCAGAAAATAAGACTTGGTGCCATTTTTGGTGGCAAAAAATATAAGACGGGGTCTTATTTTGGGGAAAATATGGTACTTCTTATAACAAACGTAATAACAGGTTTGCGAAGGTGAAAAGGTTATAAGATTTTATTTCTATTATGATTGGCCATAGAAGTGACATTAAAGCAAAGCCGTATCCATGTGTTGAGGTAGCTGCTGAAATGAGACACCTTGCCATAATGAGGCTGGATGGAAATGTTTATTTTGCAACCAGTTTTGGAGATTTTCTTGGATTCATCAAGGGAAGGTTATTTTAGTCATGAATATAGAATGGATCTAATTCCCTGCTTGGTAAAGGCAATTTCCATCATTAGAGTTCCTCTTCAGAAGAATAAGGTTAAAAGTACCCATCTGAATAGTTGCACAGATTTGTGTTTTTTCCCCTCCATTTTCTGTACATGCCATTTACCTCTTTTTCTCAGAAATGGAGGCAAATATACGTGTCTCAGGATAATGTTGCAGGATCCAATCTGGATTGGGACCAGAGGTTTAGTCTTCCGATTTTCAGACTTGTGCTGGAGGGAATTTCTCTCTAGCAAAGTGTTTCCTTTGGGGTGTTCTGTGTGGCGTATTTATATGGTTCCTGTTGTGTGTGGCTTTTTAGTCGTGGATTGGGGTGTTGATGGCTGGCTATTATGGTAATGAAGATTTAATAGCTGACCAGCTGCTGTAAGGCTGCTGTAAATGCTGATACAATGAGGATGAATCAGCAGGGTTATTGCTGCTTTAAGACAGAGTGGTTGGCAAGGTTATTGGCACTTTAAGAAACTTTCTTAAAGTGAGGCCATGAGAGGAACCCACCTCTCTCTCTCTTTCTCTCCCTCCCTCCCTCCCTCCCTCTCTGTTCTGTCTCCATTGTAGTTCTCTGTGTAGAGCTGAAGATTACTTGTTTGCGTGGTATGTGCCTAATGTGTACGTATGTATATAAACCACTGTTAAAAGACAAAGCCTCTGTTTCTTGTGTTTTGCTCCTGGGTTGTCTCACAATAGTAGTCACGCTGTAAACACTCTGACATATTAAGTCATTGGCTGTTGTTTTCTTGAGCTGCCAATCCTTCACCTCCTAAGTATCTGATGAGTGGTGGTAAATCAGCATTCCTGTTGACTGATGAGGGACCCCATTTCCCAGGTTTCAATCACTTCCCTGGCTGTTTTTGTGCCTGCTCATCCAACAATCTTAGTAGCTGCAAAATTGAATAAATGTATCTGTTAGTGTTCCAAGTAATGCATCCAAAGACATCAGAACCCCACGGCAGAAACATTCCTCAGAGAACATGTTGATTGGACCCATCATATTGGCACAACCAGTGAAAACCGACTCTAAAAATTTCCCGTGGTTACCATGTAATTAAAAGAGCAATGGTTTCCCTCCCGAGGTGTCACAGGTCATATTGTCCAATCGAATCAGATGGTGGGCTCCCTCGACCACTTCTGTTCCTCCTCCTACTGCCACCTGTTGGGATGACTTTCGTTCCTTGGAGACTCTTTATTTTGTCTACAAGACGGTCTTAACTATTTCCCCCTCATCCTCCCCCCACAGTGTGTGACCACTATGAAGCAGTGCAAAATTGCTTCAGCCTGGTTCGATTCAGAGTTGGCAGTATCATCTCCTTGGTCATTGTGAAACGTCTTTTTCTCATATTCAAAAGTGCTACTTGAAATATAAGCATTTAGCACTTGCCTCTTATGATTTCTGCAAATGTACAACTTGAACACAACAGATAAGTAAGAGACTTCTGTTGTTTATTCCCAAGATTCATCGTCATTTATTCCATGCTGTAGATTATACATTGGTTTTTTTTAAAATAAGTGCAATTCTATGAACATTTATGTGAAAGGAAGATACTGGGTAAAGAATTCCATTAAGCATGTCCAGCTAACTAAAACTGGATTTCCTTTGTTTGTTCATTCATTTTCAATTTTTTTGCTACTGTAAACATTTTGGGAGGACTGGGAGACCATCATATTTTGAAGATGTTGCAGCTGTTCAAACATGAAATATGAAAAAAATATATATGAAAAGAGAGCTACCGTGTTTCCCCGAAAATAAGACCCCACTGGAAAATAGCATGAATTTTCAGGATGCTCATAATGTAAGCCCTACCTCCAAAAATAAGCCCCAGTTAAGATTGTCAACAAGATGGACACATTTAGTACGGTATTTTCCCCCAAATAAGACCTAACTGTAAAATGAGCCCTAATGGAGCAAAGATAAATGCATTCATTAAATAAATAACAGTTGTTAATATAATTAACTTGAAAATTAAACGAAAATGTTGAAAGCAGCCCCAAACATCATGCACTGAGTCTGCTCTGTGTTTTGTGTAGAGATTTGGCAAAATTGCATTTGCTAGATGACAAATGAGAACATTTGCGCTGATTTATCAAAATCAGGATCTTCAATATTTCGGAGAATATAAGGTCACTTGGGATCCTGTCCCCCTCTTAATATACCTTTAAATGCTGATTTATAACAATGCTGACAGCACTCTGAGAAAGAGGCACAAATTCTTTCTTTCTTTAAACATGATCCAGGCTCCCCTAAATACATGTCTAAGATTGAATTAGTCAGTTCGGCTGCCTTAAACAAGTCCTTGTTCTCTTGAGGCCAATTGATTTGCTTTAAGGATTTTTTTTTCAGATTCCTCTGTAGTCAGCAGTTTCATCTGCATGCAGTTCTGCTTTGTCCGTGTATCATTATTTTTTTTGACCATTTGCTGGATTTATATTTGTAATAGCGTATGAGAATGACCTTGGAACACAGAGGGAAGAGCTACAATCAAGTTGATCCTCTGCAGAAAAATGGGAACATTTTAAAGGTTGTAGAAGAGACCCTCCTTCATTTTGACCAGAGATGAATCCCACCACTGTTGTATCATCTGTAAATTTAATAATAGTATTACTGGCGTGAGTGGGAATGCAGTCATGCACATAAAGAGTATAGAGTAAAGGACCCAACACGCAACCTTGTGGTGTACCAGTGTTAAGAATAAGGGCTGGAGAGATATGATTCTCTTAATCTAACCCTCTGGGAGTGGCCACACAGGAAATCCATAATCCAAAGGCAGATTGAATTTTACAACTTTTCTTGTCACAATCCAGAGATGGTATTCAGCCAGATCAGATGGGCTCTGGCGTACTGGTAGTGGAAATTTTGACTAGTTTGGAGAACTGGCAAATACCACCTCTGGCTGCCCCCCCATCCGCCCCCCCCATCCTGTCCTATATTCCCTTGTGTTTTACCTCAGCTGAGTGGATTGCCGTGCCTCAGCTGAGCTAAAAACAGCTCACCTCACCAGCGCTGACAGAGGGTACTATTTGAGCGCTGCACGCGTGCAAAGCATGCTCTCATAGAACCAGTGGGGGAAAAAAATTGGAATCCCACCGCTGGCACAGTCATTCAGTGAATTATTGCAGTTCTTGTATTAGCAACACAGTTGTTAAGTGAAATGAAATGCAATCGTTTTGAAATTGAAATGAAATTGTTTTGACCATGACAAAAGCAGGTAAAAATGCATGTTCTCATTCAGCGGATATAATCCTTGTGGTGTGAAATTGGTAAATTAGGACTGTCAGTTTTATTTTTCCTCTAGTGGAGACTATATCAAAGAAGATATAATTTCTCTTGAAATGACTTTTGACCTTCTTGTAATATTTATTTCTGTAGAATTGAAGTGATTTGAGCCTAAGGTTTACAGCATTTTCCCCAACTCCAAAAGCTGCATATTTGAAATATTTTTCTTTTGCTAGAAATAAAATATTTGAAATATTCAGCCTGCTGAATTTCCAGTTGAAAAATCCTGTATTGCATCGCTTGGAATATTCCGTTGATTGTGCCGTTCGTTCGAGATAGTTTCAAAATTAAATGTTACACACACACACACACACACACACACCTAAATGGAATTAAAAGCTATACCGAGGCTGTGATTATTAAGGAAATGAATTTATGCTTAGTTAACTTGTTAATTTGGTCTGTGTATTTTGCTTAATCTACGTCTAAGTTGCCCTGAGTCATTTGGGAATAAATGGTGTGATTTTGCTGTGTTGCCTTGTTGTAATTGTAAATCCAGCACTTTCCAAGATATCTTTCTTTTCTTTTCTTTTTAAAGTATTCCTACAATCTCTCCTTAATTAACTTTCAGGAGGACTTGTTATTTCTTTAACAAGAGATTTTGGTGGTGACTGGCAGAGTAATTAACCTTTCCTTCAGGAAAAGAAATTTAGCTTGGATTTAGAGGTTTGGTGACAAAATTTATTCCCACAATAGTTTTTTTCCACTGCAACTTTGAAGCAGCAGCTGAAACTCTTGCCTAAAAGGACCTCTGAGATTTTAGCCTTACATTTTCCATCCAAGCCTTTACACACTAATGGGAGATGTTTACCTCTGTTGTGAATAAGTTTGGAAGATGTTCAAGCAATAGTTTTTATGTTCAGCCTAGTTTTTATACCTGGGTCGGGGGAAAAATGAATCCTGATCTCTTGAGTTTCAATGTTTAGTTGATTTAAAATACTGAGCTAATTTTCATGGCATCATTTGATAGAGGGTGTCTTCAGGATATAGACCCACATTTTTATTAAATTTAATTTTCCTCACTGTTGAGGAAGTTTCTCCTTTAATTCCTTTGATTAGCTAGTTTGTTGTTATGGATAAAACCAAAAACGTATCCAGTTAGACTTTTTCTTCTCATTACAGGTGCTCACGTTCATAAACAGGACAGAGAGGTCCAGTGGTGAGCTGCTGTTGGTTTGGACCGGTTTGCCAATCAGTTGGCCCCATCCACTCACCCACCCTCACCCTATCCTGTTTTACATTTAGGGGTGGGATTCTACCGGTTCGGCCTGGTTTGTACGAACTGGTTTGCTCTGATGATCAGCTGTTGCTCTGATGATCAGCTGACTTTATGACTTTCCCTGCCATAGTTGCTCAATGAATCATTGCCATTGTTAAGTTAGTCACAGGGCTATTAAGTGAATCTGGCTTCCCCATTGACTTTGCTTGTCTGAAGGTTTCAAAAGGGGATCACGTGACACCCCCCCGGGACCCTGCAACCATTATAAATATGAACCAGTTGCCAAGTGTCTGAACTTTGATCGCATGATCACAGGGATGCTGCAAAAGTCATAACTTTGACAAACGGACGTAAGTCACATTTTTCAGTGCTGTTATGTGCCGTATATTTTTCAGACTAAAAGACATACTTCTACTCCCACCCCCCAAAAAGTGGGTGGAAATGTTTGCGTCTTATAGAATGAATATGGGCCTGTTTTTGGCCTCCTGAATGATCCACGGATCCCATTTTTGCCCTCCCCGGTGTCCAGAATCACTCTGCAGGCCAAAAATGGACCTTCGGAGGCATCCGCATGTCCCATTTTTGGACTCTGACGCTGGGGAGGGCAAAAATGGGATGCGCGGAGGCAAAAACTATTTTTGATTTGTTTTCCTCCTCTAAACCGAGGTGCATCTAATCGCCTGAAAAATACGGTAACTTTGAACGGTTTTAGCCTCCAGCTTCCTTAACCATCTTTGTTGTTTTTCTCTATTGCGCTTTCTAGTGTCTAAATATCTTCATTTTCTCTGTTTGGATGTCACTTTAACTTTTTGAATTCTCCAAGGGGTTCTGACTTTTCACCCATACTGCAGGAGGATCCATGTCATCTTTCCCCCATCCTGTAGCCATCTTGGATAATAAATAGCACTTGTCTGAAGATTATCAAAGCTGCGAATGTCTACAGCCCATTATGAAGGGTTCAGTGTCTCTATTCTTTCCTGTCCTGAACTCATTAAGGCTGTAAATCTTTGCTAAAGGGGAAAAGGTTAAAGTTCTGTTTTCTTTCTTCTGAGTGGACCTTACGGACTAGGGTTGATCCTGTGTTTTCCGACTCCTGCAGGCCAAATACTCCACATAGTTGTCATTCCACAGTGCAAAATAGGCAAATCTCGTTGTGTGTTGCAGACGTTAGTATTGGTGGAAGAGACCAGCAGCAAATATCTTATGCAGTTTAGCGAGACTTCCTTAGAAAGAGAATAACTTTTTTTTGCACAACGATGGAAAAATGAAAGGGATCACTGCAGATGAAAATGTAATTTTTAAAAAAGTATTAGAATGCATAGAAATGGATAGATTAACACTCAAAATAAACTAGAAGGAAGACATGGATTATTTTTTTAACATGGGATTTGTTTTATCAATGGTTAGTTGACAGAAACAAAAGTTAGAAGCCCAAAAGTTCAAGAGAATGATTAACTATAAAATGAAGGCATATTAATATGGATAAGCAAATATTACTATTTGTTTATTATCAACTCTATGAATATTATAATATATATATATATATAAGCGAAATACCCCTCTTACATCATCACAAAATCTCCAGAACCAGAAAGCCAACAAACTTGAAATTTGGCACGCGTGTTCCTCTTGGCTTCTAGAGGCTCACTTAGAAAGGATTTTTCCAAATGACCATCAGAGTATTAGTATTTCCTATATTCTTATTAACACGCTTTGATGCTAAGGAGATCTACTCCCCCTCGAAAAGAAATCTGTTCCAAATGCAAAACACAAGCAGAGGAGAGGAGTTTCAGTTTTGGAGCACCAAACAGAACAGGTGAGCTAAGCCACACCCAGGCTCCTTGCTGTCTCCTTCTTGCTCACACAGCAAATACAGTTTCAGTTTCCAAACAGCCCTCAACTCCCACACTGACAAGACGCTAGCCAGGTGAATACTGATGGATGCTGGTAGGCAGAGGCAGAATCCCCCCCCCTTTATTTTCCTCCCCAAAAACTAAGTCCAACCACATAGTTTTGTAGCGAAGCACAGGTATCGAGCTGGTAAATAATAAAAAGAAAAGAAAGAAACACCACAACTGAGGCTAAACTTTTTGGACAATGGGTATTTTATTTCCTCTTGCAATGTGGGTTGTTTCTGGGTCGTTTTCCTTTGAATTTTATTTTAGTAGTGTGCCTTTTTGTGGCCGAGGTCTAGGAAGGCAATTCGCCTGTTTAACAAGAATGTGGATAAGAGGAAAAAGATGCTTCCTGCAAAATGTAAAAATAAATGTAACTTCTACGTTGATTTGTTTGGTATAAACATCAAGGAAGGTACTAATAGTCTTTGATTTACAACAGCTGGTTTAGCGACCATTTGAAGTTACAATAGACTTGAAAAAAGAGACTGAGGGCCGTTTTTCATGGTTACAACTGTTGTAAAATGGGACAGAACTCACCTCACGAGCGTCTCACTTAAGAACAGAAATGTTGGGCTCCACTGTGCTTCGTAAGTTGAGGACTACCTGTACACTACCCAGAGTTAACATAACCTGGGGTTAGGCAGCTGGATAAATGCATAAAAAATAAATAAGTCTCTTGTATTTATTTTTTCCTTGTCTTTTTTTTTTTTGTTTGTTTGTTTAAAAAATATTTTTAGGTTATTTCCATGAAGGGAGCCCCTGAAAGTCGGCACACGTTGTGCCTAAATTAACGTCTGAGAAACGGCGGCCGTCCATTAAAGCGTGAGTACGTAAATAATACATCTTTTGCAATTCTTCCCAGCTTGATTTGATGGCGTGGTTTGAAAAAGGAAAAAACTGTTTAGCTAAAGGAGCTGGGAGGAACCAGATGTTGCTACACTGAAACTCTCACCAGGCAGAGTCAGGGTCCCAGGGCAACAGCTGGAGATTTCTTATCCTTCCAGTAAAGGATGGGTCATTAGATTCAGAGTTGGAAGGGACCTTGTAGGTCATCTAGTCCAACCCCCTGCCCAGACAGGAGACCCAACACCATTTTTTACAAATGGCAGTCCAATCTCTTTGTTAGAAATAACAAGGTTACCTAACTTAGTTTGGGTAAAATAATATATATAAACTATGATTGTATGTAAGTGTGTGTCACTTTAACTGCAAAGCATGTAATTTTGGGTGCGGCTGTAAAACCGCCATAAGGGGGAGCAAGAGAACTTGATTGATAACTGTATTGCTGGCTTACTGAATTGCTTGCTGACAATGATGGATTGATGGTTCCCTGCTGTTTTTGCTGAAGGAAGAAAGGAGGTTTGATTTTCTTCATATCTCTACTGTGAGAAGATTTATTACTGGACTGATATTTGTAAGTTTACTGACCTCTTTTTCAACACTGGACTTTGCAACTGAATAATCCCCAAACGGAGTGAACTAGTGAATGATATATGGACTGTTTTGACTATGCTAAAACTCTTACTGGAATAAACTATTTAACTAGCACAGTGTATCTGTTTTACTGAGTGTAAGCTACAAATACGTTTGTCTCACATATTTGCCTGCCTGCCTGACTGCCGTGCAGATTCCGCCAGGGTGTATCCCTAACACTCTTCTTGAAAGCTATCTATCATCTATCTACCTGTTATCTACCTAACGAACTATATCTAACAGATTAACAGAGTTGGAAGGGACCTTGAAGGCCATCTAGTCCAACTCCCTGTCCAAGTACCATTTCTTCCAATCTCTTCTTGAAAGCCTCCAGTGATGAAGCTCCCACAACTTCCAAAGGCAACTTCTGTTCCATGGGTTGATTGTTCTCACTGTCAGAAAATTTCTCCTTATTTCTCAGTTTGAATCCTAGGTGGGCATAGCTTGATGGGCGTGGTGTTCTGTGGGCATGGCTTGATGGCTTGGTGGGCATGGCATGATGTGGCTTGTTGGGCATGGCAGGGGAAGGATACTGTAAAATCCCCATTCCTTCCCCACCTCACTAATCTGCTTTCCAGCTCCGTTCTCCTATGCAGGGCAACCAAAGAAGACCCAGCCCATCAGCTGGGACTCAACGGGAGGCGGAGAATAGATGGGGGCGTGGCCAGTCAGAGGCAGGATTTGCTGGTTCTCCGAACTACTCAAAATTTCCACTACTGGTTCTCCAGAACCTGTCAGAACTGGCTGAATACCACCTCTGCTCCAGTCCCCCTGGAGGCAAATGCTATTTTATTATGGTCCACTGGATCTCTTTTGAGAAGCTGAAGCATCGTAGGTCTGTCTTGGTGTAACTTTCAAATAGTTGGTAGCCAGGAGATAGTTTTGCTTGTAGCCTCCAGAACTAAGAACCATTTGGAACCTGGCTCTCCATGGAAATAATGTCCCCCCCACCAAAAAACTGATAGAAGATAATATTTGGAGCTCAGGGTTGAACTGTGTGATCCTGGGTGCTTTCTGAAGTTGGCTGTTTTCCTGCAGATGTTTAGTTACCAAGCTAATGGTTTTTGTATTGTGGCTAGTGAATAAATTCTCAGTAGTAATGAGTGTGGTTTGCTCCCTCTTTATGCACAGGAGCTCTCAACTTGGTTGTGTCTTACCCCTGTTGGAGTCTGACTCTGAGGGAGAGAGGAACAGCTGACAGGGAGTGGAAGTGTGGGTCCAGAAGTTGTGGAGGAAGCTGGGGAAGGGCACAGGCCGGCTGGGCATTCAGAGGAAGAACCAGGCCCATCCCCTCTTCATCCTAGGACATGCAGGGAGGAGCGGATAAGGGAGAAATGTGAATGGCATGGTCTACGGGGTGGAAAGTGCCCTGATCCCCTTCATGGGCTGCAGCTGTGTGAACTGATTAAAAGGACGGACATGTGTATGGGCCAGTGCTGGAAACAAAGCATGAAAATATTTCTACTCTGCCCGTTCTTATCTGAGTTTGGCACCCTTCCCAGTGTGTATTCCGATATCTGTGGATGTCTTCATCTTGCCTGGTTCCCTTAATTGTTTCAGTGTGGTTTGTGTTGTTTTTTCTATTTATAATTTATAGGTATTTTTTAGTTTAAACCGCATTTCCTCCTTTTTGCAACTGTTTGTGGGGGAGTTTTTTGTCTCCAGTCAAGGATATTTGGAGCTTTGAAGCCAAGTTGAAGGAATTAAAGGGGCTTCACCTGTTTTTGTGACTTCGTTGATATTGTATCCCACTCTGGGTCATCACAGATTGCTTCTTTGCAGATGTTTCCTCATCCCAACTGGGTAACATCATCAGTGCTTGTTTTTGAGTTTGCCATAAGTGGGAAGGGGGGGGGGGAATCCTGAAGGAGCAGTACGGCAATAAAAACCAGAAGTACCCGAGAATCCTTTGTTGGAGAATGTGATTGATGACACCCAGCCCATGATTGTCCTAAAACACATCCCAGGGGACAGGAACTTTCTGGCATGACAAAAAGGGAGATGAATGGAATATAGCATACAACATTCAACTACCTCTTAGGCAGCTTCCAATTCAAAGTTACACTTTTCAGATAATCAGAGTTGGAAGGAACCTTATAGGTCATCTAGTCCAACCCCCCCACCCAAGTGAGAGACCCTACACCATTTCTGACAAATGGCAGTCCAATCTCTTCTTGAAAGTCTCAACTGATGGCGCTCCCACAACTCCCGAAGGTGACTTCCTTTCCATTGGTTGATTGTTCTCACTGTCAGAAAGTTTCTCCTTATTTCCAGATTGAATCTCTCCTTGTTCAGTTTCCATCCATTATTTCTTGTCTGGCCTTTGGGTGCCAGAAAATAGCTTGACCCCTTGTTCCTCTCTGTGGCAGCCCCTCATATATTGGAAGACTGCTATCCTGTCTCCCCTGGTCCTTCTCTTTCACTAGACTAGCCAGGCCCAGTTCCTGTAACTGTTTTTCATATGTTTTAGTCTCTAGTCCCCTAATCATCCTGGTTGCTCTTCTCTGTATTTTTTCTAGAGTCTCAACATCTTTTTTATAATGTGGTGACCAAAACTGGATGCAGTACTCTAGGTGTGGTCTTACTAAGGCTTTATAGAGTGGTATTAGTACCTCCCTTGATCTTGATTGAATCTCTCTGTTAATGCAATTTAGGATTGCATTAGTTTTTTTTTTTACTGCTGCTGCACACTGCTCCCTCATATTTAGCTGGTTGTTCAGTAAGACTCCAAGATCCCTCTCACAGTTACTGCTATTGAGCCTGGTTTCACCCAGTCTGTATGTGTTGTTTTGGTTTTTCTTGATTAAGTGTAGGACTTTACTTTCCTCTACATTGAGTTTCATTTTGTTAGCTACGGCCCAGTGTTCTAGTCTGTCAAGATCCATCTGGATCTTGAGCCTACCTTCTTGGGTGTTAGCTATTCCTGCCAACTTAGTATTATCTGCAAATTTGGTGAATTCCCCTTCTATGCCCTCATCTAAGTCATTAATGAAGATATGAAATGAACATATAGAAGACGTATCAACGTCTTTCACTGCAAATAATATTTGACTTCAATCGTTGACTCGTTGACTTCAATGGCATTTGAACATGATTTCAGTTTGTGTTGTGGAACTCCTGGAAACTTCAATGATGCCAGCTAGCAAATCATTTCATTTGTCAGTTTCCAGTGCTGTCTGTCTGCCATCTGTCTGAATGATTGATATTTTGTGCTATTTAAGAAGGATCAGTGATGTAACTGTCTTCTCTCTGCTGATGAATTGGCTTTCCATTAGTGTAACAGGCTGGCTAGCATTATTCCACGTAGTCAAAGTTTAATGCGGCTTTTAAAAACCGGCCTCTCTTGGCCTGCTCAAATTTATATTCTGTTTGCTCGTGTTTCTCTTACTGGTATTTTTCTTTCCTTTCTCTTGACTTTTTATCAAAGTCAAAGCAAATAAATAAATGGTTAGCAATAGTGTACATAATACATGTATTGATTACATTAATTTATTTAATACATTAATTTTTAGAAGTTAAGTTGAGGTTCTAACAAAGGGTCTCGCCCACAATCTTTTAAAGAAACAGCTTTTTCTTGGCTTACTCAGTTCAGGAATGGTTCTAGGTGTCATCTAAACCTGGATTTGTGATTAGCTTATCAGTCATGAGGCCCCCAGAAAAATGTGCTAGAGCAGTGGTTGCTAACCAGTGGGCCAGGGACCACTGGTGATCCGCGAGAAAATTTTGGTGGTCCGCATAAAAATGTCACCCCCAAAGCAATTAATCCAGGCTGTGCAGGAACACAAGGCTGCATTGCTCACATGGCCTGCGGGAACACAAGGCTTGCATCGCTTGCATTGCAAACAACATGAGGTAGTGAGGGTAAGGGAGGAAAGGGCGAATAGGGGGAACTTGCCCCACATGCCTGGCCTGGCCACCGGGCTGCTTCTTTCTGCTTCTCTCTTCTGCTCTTGGCTGCACACAAGGAAAGCAGCCAAAGTCTTTCTTTCTCTCCCCCAAACTCCGCCAGAAATGAGTCTTTGGGACTCTGCAAGGCCTCCTGCTCCAAGAGGCTGTGCTGGCAAAGATTCGTTTCTGGTAGAGTTTGGGGGAGAGAAAGAAAGACTTCTGCTGCTTCTGCTGCTTTCCTTGCATGAAGCCAAAAGTCTCTCTCTCTCTCTCTCTCCCTCCCTTGAGAACGGAACTGAAGACGGTATCCTGCAATCCCAAAAAAAGAATGATTGACCAGTAGGAAAACAGGGTGGGGAATTTCCCTGCAGACTTTTTTTGGGATTTTTCCCAGGGTCTCTGGTCCACGGGATTTAAAATTATGAGTTTGGTGGTCCCTGAGGTCCAAAAGATTGGCGATCCCTGTGCTAGAGTGCCAGAAGGGCGACAGGGAATAGGTGTTCCTGAATAAACATATTTGGTTGTTTTACAGAATAACAGAGTTGGAAGGGACCTTGGAGGTCTTCTAGTCCAACCCCCTGCTTAAGTAGAAGACCCTATACCATTTCAGACAGATGACTGTCCAGTTTCTTCTTAAAAACCTCCAGTGATGGAGCACCCACAACTTCTGAAGGCAACTTCTGTTCCATTAATTGGTTGTTCTCATTGTCAGAAACTTTCTCCTTAGTTCCAAATTGGATCTTTCTTTGAAAACCTTCCATCCATTATTCTTCTCCTTCCCTCAGGCGCTTTGGAGAAAAGATTGTCCCGCTCATTTTTGTGAGAGCTTCTCAAATATTGGAAGTTGGCCATCATGGGACCTCCTCGTCCTTCTCTTCATTAGACTAGACACACCCAGTTCCTGCAATTATTCATCATATTTCTTCCATAGCATCAATTTCTTGTACAACATGTGGCTTTGGTCCCCAATGAAGCTTTTGTTCTGTCCTAGGCTTCACAAAATCACGAAGCAGACGCCTCTTCCCGACAAAACCCCTTTTTATTTAGGCTAATGTGAATTCCTCTCATTCACATCCAGCAAAGTCCCAGCAAACATTCTTTCAAGGGTGAATTTACAACCACAGACCTTATCAGGCTTGGAGAGTTGCCAGGCTGATAGCTTCCAAGCGCAACGCTGTACAAGGAAATACTTGGCAAGGAGTCTTTGAGAGTCATGAACAAATGTTCATACTAATTAAACGAACTAATTGTCTCCTGCAAACACCACTCCCCCTTTTGCTCCTCTTTATTCCCTATGGGAGGAGCCATTCACCATCCACCTGTAGCTTTACTCCCGAGTCGACCCTTGTTCCTTAACTGTTCCCTTCTCCTGGCAGCTCTGTGCATTCTCACACTGGGAACAGGCTCCAGCTGTTCTTCTGCCCCACTGATCTCTGACTCCGAAAGCAGCTGATAACTGTCAGGCAGCCCTGGCCCCATCTCTGCCTCTGATGCAGAGCCCTCATCAGAGCCTTCCTCAGACTCCAGGACTGGCCCAAGTTCCTCCCCAACCTCCTCACTGTCCGAGTCTGCCACCAGCTCTGCTGACTGCTGGTGGGCCACCATAGCTCTTAGCAGTTGAGATTATCATTATGGCTGGTCACACAGTCATCCAGATGTTTAGAATGGATTTGGCGTTTTTATCCACCTATCAAGTCCTTCCCAAGTATAAGAGAAATGAAAAAAAGAGAAGTTGGCTAGCCAGCCAGTTAAAGATGTAACACCCCACCCCATGAATGCATCTTTTAATATAGTTTAACACATCATCAAACATGACCATGGTCTGCTTTAAAAATCCTTCCATTGTTTTATAACCAGCTGAAGGAAGGAAGCTGATGTAACCTTGTATTTTCTTAGCAACTGTTTTTTCCTTCTTTGAAAAGCATTTTCCCTTTTGGGATTTTAACAGTAGCAAAAAATAAATCTTACTGAGTAGACTTCAGTCTAATTGTTTGGTATCCGTATTGATTTGTATCCACTGTTTTAATGCTCCCAGTAATGAACAATTTTTGCTTTACCTTTTTTCTAAAAGTTTAGTGAAATATCCTTATTGTTATCTGCTTAGAAAGTTGGGTTAGGCTGTGGTTCGCCGGCAGCAGAATCAAACGGTGTTGTGGTTAGCTGGAAACAGGTGTGGACGGCTGAGGAGAATGAGGACTCAGATCAGGGGTCAGGACCATTAAGGAGTGGGCTGCTGCCTTCAGAGATTGTGGGGACTGGCAGCAGTGATGAGGAGGTTCCCAAGGAACCTGTGCCAAGTGCGCATGTGTGCAGGGTTTCTCGCAGGAAAGAGCAGCTGCAGAGAGCATGGGCAACTTGGGAGTAAGGCTGCAAGGTAATGGCCCCTCTTTCAAGAAGATAAAAGGTAGCTGTGAAGCGGACGTTCTTTGCAGGAAGCAAAAACGTTTTGAAACTCCAGCCTTGTGGACATTGCAGTATCTTAAGTTAGTAATGGAAGACTCTTGTGTTGTAAAATATTTCTTATCTGTTATTCTTGGCAACCTCGCACAGTTTTGGCGAGGCTTGTGCTTATCAAAGTTAATTAGTTTGCAGCATCCTTTTAACCAGGGATTTGTAAGAATCATTAAAAGGTTTCTGTTCCCTTTGGTTCGTGTTTGTTTTATTGGAAAAGGGTTTGGGTCAGAACAGTGAGGAAGAAAGGAGATGAGTCAGGGTGTCTGGAGAGGACTGGGACGAGGGTCCTGCATCTGATGCAGAGATGGGGCCAGGGCCATCTGGGAGTGGGGTGCTGCCTCTGGATCCTCTGGAGTCTGGCAGCAGTGAGGCAGAGGACCCAGGGGAGCCTGTTCCCAGTGCACGTGTGCGCAGAGCTGCTAGAAGGTGAGAGCAGCTGAAACAAAAGGAGACTCAGAAGTGAGGCTTGGAGGTGATTGCCCCTTCCCTAAGGTATAAAAGAAGTACAAAGGTAGGAAAACCTTTGCAGGAAGCAACGTTGTTTGCTCTGATCGGTTTGGACTCTGAAAGCTGCGTGTTTAAATTGATCTCCGTTTTGGTTTTGAAAGACTAATTGGGACTTTAGTCGTTGGCAGCACTTCAAGTCAGATAAAGGTGCGTTCTTATCAGACTTCTCCTGAAGGACTTTGGCTGACATTCATGGGACTATTTATAACCGGTTGAAACTCTTTCCGGGCTGTGAATGATGATAATTCACAGCCATTGAACTAAAATAAAAGGGTTTGGGATTTTATGTGTGTTTGTTGGTGTCTCAGGAAGCCTTGGTCAGAACAGGTTGGGAGGCAGCATTCATGTCTTGACTATATAACTGAAAGGAATGCAGGTAATGTTTTGTAAGGAATGAGGTTGGTGAAACAGGAACCAGCAATTCCGGGCTGGAGAAAGGATCACTAGGATTAGGAAAGGTCCGTGTAAGGCCTTCAAAATGGTAAGAGAGTAGCTAAATATCTGTTGACTCAGAAATGAAGTAGAAAAAGGCATGGAATTAGAATTTTGGAATAAGAAGCTTGTAGATGGGCTTGGTGCACCCCATTAGGTAGAACTTCTGCTATTGTGGTTGCGTTCTTCTCTCCAGTCAAGAAATGAATGTCACAGGGTCATGTCTGGGAAGCCAACATTTCCAGGTCTGCCTATGGAAAGCCTTACTCAGCTGTGTATAGCTGTGGCTTCCTTCCTTCCTTCCTTCCTTCCTTCCTTCCTTCCTTCCTTCCTTCCTTCCTTCCTTCCTTCCTTCCTTCCTTCCTTCCTCCCTCCCTCCCTCCCTCCCTCCCTCCTTCCCTCCCTCCCTTCTTCCATTTCCCATCTCCCTCCTTTCCTTCCTTCCATCTATTTATCCATTCATTTCCCCCTCACCCTCTGCCTGCCTGCCTGCCTGCCTGCCTGCCTGCCTGCCTGCCTGCCTATCTATCTATCTATCTATCTATCTATCTATCTATCTATCTATCTATCTATCTATCCATTAATACATCCATCCATCCATCCATCTATCTATCTATCTCCATATCATCTATTTCATCTCTTCTATTTATATGATCTATCAATCTGTCATCTCTCTATGATCTCTCTATGATCTGTCTGTCTGTCTATCTATGTGTCTCTATCTATCTATCTATCTATCTATCTATCTATCTATCTATCTATCTATCTATCTATCTATCTATCACTACTACCTACCTACCTATCCATATCATCTATATCTATATCATCTTGCTATACAGTATGTATATCTATCTATCTATCAATCCATCCATCCCTATCTAAATATCCATCCATATCTACGTACCTACGTACCTACCTGTCTCTCTATATCATCTATATCTCTCTCTGCTTCTCTCTATATCTATCTCTATCTCTCTATCCTCTCTCTATCATCTATCTAAAGGAGAATATTGCATAAGTCAACAATACGTATTATATTGTATTATTATTGTGTCATTATTAGACTCAATATGAATATATGTTTGGAAGGGGAAGACTGTTGATATTGTGACATTGCACGAAAGAAATGTACCAAATGACACACTGTATTTTGGAAGATGGTTTTATGTTTGTGTTTGTTAGTGTTTGTTTTTAAAAAATAAAAAACTTTTTAAAAAAAATATGTATATATATGTATACTTGTGTGTGTGTATTCAAATTATATATATATATATATATATATGTATATGTATATATATATATATATATATATATATATATATATATATATATATATATATATAATTTGTATATACATACATATATACAGTATATACACTCACACACACATGCATACTAATATAATATAATAATATAATAATGTAATGTAATGTAATGTAATGTAATGTAATATAATATAATATAATATAATATAATATAATATAATATAATATAATATAATATAATATAATATAATATAATATAATAATTTCCATATTACTTTTTCGGGCAGGCTTGGAGCACTGAGCTCCTGGATCTTTCCTTTCCAAACAGAGTGTTCATGAGGATGTTACTAATTATACCAAGTGGTGTGGAAATTTGTCCAGACCTTTGGGAAGTGGTAGGGAAACAATCAACACCGATAGTGTGAAAACAAGTCACAGGCAGAGATGGCTGCTGTTTATTCAGCCTTCTCTTGTTAACTAGGCAAGAACAGCCCCTCTGGGAGAAGATATTTCCAAGAAAAGAAAAATAGCAAAAAAAAAAAAAAAAAAAGCAGCTCTGTAACCTAAAAGAAAAAAGAAAAAAATGTCTTTTTTGGATAACAATCCAAATATTTCTTGAAAAGAAAATTCCATATGGGCTTTTCTTACAGGAATATTTTAGGCTGTGTTTTGTTTTATTTTATTTATTCTATTTATTTTATTCTATTTACTCTATTTGTTGTTTACTTTATTTTTGTATTTTATTTCATGATTATATTATGTTTGTTTAGTTTTATATTTTATTTTATTTGAAGAATGGGCAGTGTTGTTTTTTAAACTGCAGCTAAGGAACCATTAATTCTTACTAATAGGTAGCTTCTTATTTTTCAAACTGTTTTGAAGGTGGCTTCTTGGTATCCACACCGGCTTTGTAGTCAGCTGAATCAGTGAGATGGGCAGACTTGGAAATCAATAAAGAAAACAAAAATAAATAAAACAAGAAAGCATCCCACAATCCTAATAAAGGCCACCACGTAGTTGTGTGGGTTGAGAGTTTTTTTATTGTAATCCTAGCTACCTAGAATGACTGGCCGCTATTTTTATTTTAAAAGAGGTATCAGTGTTGACATGGTGGCTCAATGGCTAAGATACTGAGCTTGTCGATCAGAAAGGTCGGCAGTTCGAATCCCTAGTGCCGCGTCATGGAGTGAGCTCCTTTTACTTGTCCCAGCTCTGCCAATCTAGCAGTTCGAAAGCATATAAAAATGCAAATAGAAAAATGGGGACCACTGTGGTGGGAAGGAAACAGCATTCTGTGCACCTTCGGTGTTTAGTCGTGCCGGCCACATGACCATGGAGACATCTTTGGACAGCGCTGGCTCTTCGGCTTTGTAACGGAGATGAGCACTGCCCCCTAAAGCCGGAAACGACTAGCACGGAATGTGAGGGAAACCTTTACTTTTGCCATAATGTTGAAGGAGATCTTTCTATCTCAAGGTGCTTTTTCAAAAGGCAACTGGGCTTTGTTTTCCCAGAAAAGTTGTAAAATGGAGCCCAGCTCACTTAAATTTCTCACCTAGCAACATATATTCGGGGCTCAATTGTGTTGTACATTGAGGCTTATCTGTACTCGTACTGGAACCAATGATGTTATTGCGTGTGGTAGTGAAACATCTGCAAGAAAACAACCAAGAGCCCCAAGGATCCCTAGTTTTATCCATTTGCTAATTGGAGAAGATTCAGATAACAGATAATCAGAGTTGGAAGGGACCTTGTAGGTCATCTAGTACAACCCCCCGCCCAAGTGGGAGACCTTACGCCATTTCTGACAAATGGCAGTCCAATCTCTTCTTGAAAGTCTCAACTGATGGCACTCCCACAGCTTCTGAGGGCAAGCTAGTTCCATTGGTTGATGGTTCTCACTGTCAGAAAGTTTCTCCTTATTTCCAGGTTGAATTTCTCCTTGTTCAGTTTCCATCCATTATTCTTTGTCTGGCCTACAGGCGCTCTAGAAAATAGATTGACCCCTCCTCTCTGGGCAGTCCCTCAAATATTGGAAGGCTGCTATCATGTCTCCCCTGGTCCTTCTCTTCCCTAGACTAGCCAGGCCCAGTTCCTACAACAGTTCATCGTATAGTTCAGCCTCCAGTCCCCTCATCATCCTGGTTGCTCTTCTCTGCACTTTTTCTAGAGTCTCAACATCTTTTTTATAATATGGTGATCAAAACTGGATGCAGTACTCTAGGTGTGGTCTTACTAAGGCTTTATAGAGTGGTATTAGTACCTCCCTTGATCTTGATTGTATCCCTCTGTTAATGCAATTTAGGATTGCATTAGCTTTTTTGGCTGCTGCTGCACACGGCTGGCTCCTGTTTTTCTGGTTGTCCACTAAGACTCTGAGATCCCTCTCACAGTTACTGCTATTGAGACTGGTTTCACCCAGTCTGTATGTGTTGTTTTGGTTTTTCTTGATTAAGTGTAGGACTTTACTTTCCTCTACATTGAGTTTCATTTTGTTAGCTACGGCCCAGTGTTCTAGTCTGTCAAGATCCATCTGGATCTTGAGCCTACCTTCTTGGGTGTTAGCTATTCCTGCCAGCTTAGTATCATCTGCAAATTTGGTAAGTTCCCCTTCTATTAAGATATTGAAGAGTCCTGGGCCTAAGACAGAACCTTTCCTGCCCAAAGCCTTGAGCGATAAATCACCACATTAGAACCTTCATGTGCAGATCTGGTTCGTCGCACGTGACACTCCCCTGTTTCCCTGTAAATAAGACCCAACTGGAAAATAAACCCTGGCACGATTTTTCAGGATACTTGTAATAAAAGCCCTACCCCAAAATAAGCCCCAGTTAAGATTGTCAGCTAGACAGATGCATTTCGAATTGTATTTCCCCCAAAATAAGACCTAACCAGAAAATAAGCTCTGAATGCATCTTTTGGAGCAAAAACTAATATAGGACCCGGGCTTATTTTCGGGGAAACACAGTAACAAGCCTATAGCCGCAATGTGTAGCTTGAACTGTGGTCCTACCAGATGTGCCAGGCTACCTGTGCCATCCTTTTCCCCATCTGCCATGTTGGCTGGGAGGTGATTTATCGTTATCAGCCTAGAACAAGTCGAAGTAGTAAATTTGCTTGGGGCTGACAACACAATGGCTCATCTCTGCTTCTGGCAGGAGGGTGAATAATTTATAAAGCCGTTATTCAGCGGCAGGGAGAGGGACATTAGCATTTTAATGAAAACAATATAGGCATTGTATTAAATCTTTGCATTCTTCTCCTTCCTTCTCTTCCTCCAGGAAAGCCATTCTGTCAAGTGCTTTGAAAACAGCTGACAACACCGGATAATGTGCTGACGAGCACTATGGGCAGGCGGTATCCGGGAGCCCACTATCGTCAAAGCAATTCATGTACGTTTGCAAAAACTTCCCCGGTTAACCGAGTTAGCAAAACCCAACAAACCACGATACGACCTCAATTTAGCCCAACATTTCTAATAAGGCAAGTGAGACAGTTGCTGAGTATTACGAACTTGTGTTGCCATGGTTGTTAAATGAATCCTGCTTCACTTATCAATGAATCTGACTTTGCTTATCAGAAGGTTGCAAAATGGGATCCCTTGATCCCGGGACACTGGAAACGTGAACCAGTGGCCAAGCAGGGGTGGGCTGCTACTGGTTTGGGTGAACCGGATGTTAATTTTACATCTGGTTCACCGAATCAGTAGTTGCAATGATTGGCTGGCCCCGCCCACCCCTCCCAGGCCCTATTTTGGGTCCCAGGTAAGTACAGGGCTCACATGGAAGGTTGGGGAGGGTGAAAAACAGGCCTTCCAGAAGGCCAGATATGGGCCCATTTTCTGCCTGCAGAGAGCCTTCGGAGCATGGGGAGGTGGGAAACAGGCCTTCTGGAGGTCAATTAAAGCTTCCAGAGCCCAGAGATGGGGAAAATGGGCCTCCCAGAGGCTCTGGAAGGCCAGAAACGGGTCCATTTTCCCCCGCCAGAGAGCCTTCGGAGCCCAGGAAGGGGGAAACAGGCCTTCCAGAGGCTCTAGAAGGTTGGAAATTCGCCCATTTCCGGCCTCCGGAAGGCCTCTGGAGCCCAGGAAGGCTATTTTCGCCTTCCTGGAGGCTCAAGGAAAGCATCTGGAGCCCCCATGGAGGGCAAAAATACTCACCTCCCATCGTGATGCAGGAGACCGACTAGGCCAGGCCCACCCAGCAACTGGGCAGAGAACCGGTTGCTAAATTTTTTGAAGCCCACCCCTGGCAACGTCTGAATTTTGACCACGAAGGATGCTGGAACAGTCCTAAGTGTGAAAAATGGTCATGTCACTTTTTTCAGTACTGTTATAACTTCGAACCATCACTAAGTGAACTATTGTAAGTCTAGGACTACCTGTATTAAGCAGCTTTGCTTGGCTGTCTTGTGGCCTTTTGAGATGGCATGGCCATGGCTGTAGACATGGTGATTTATTGGGATATCTTTTAACGCTGCACGTGTGAAATTGTGGTAGGTGTGGTTTTGAAGCCCAGGTGAGGTTGTTTTCAGAAATTTTTCCATCTGGAGAAGGAAAAGTTTGCTGCGTGTCAGTTACTTGTTCCTCTGAACTGAATTTTTTGTTAGGGACAAGTTGAATTACGGCGTTTTGAAGATTTTCTTTTCTTGCTAAGTTCACTATGGCTTCAGTCAGAAATATACACATTTCTCAGATGAGTAGATTGAGTTCTTTAAAAAGTATCCTTCCAATTGCATAATTCTTTGTTTTGGTAATGTACTTCTCGACTTATAACCAGAGTCGAGATCAGAATTTCTATTGCTAAGCAGGACAGTTGTTGTCATTTCAATGAACTGTTGTAAGTCAAGGACTATCATGCAACTCTCAGCATCTTACAAGGAAAAAATGACACAGTACAAATCTATATATAAAGGCGAAATACCACTCATGCATCATCACAAAATCTACAGAATTGTAAAGCCTACAAACTTGAAATTTGGCATGTATGTTCCTCTTGGCTTCTAGAGGCTCACTAAGAAAGGATTTTTTTAAATGGCCATTAGAGCATTCGTATTTCCTATATTATTATTATTAACACGCTCTGATGCTAAAGAGTTCTACTCCCCCTCCCCACCTAAAAGAAAAATCTCTTCCAAATGCAAAACCCAAGCAGAGAAGGAGAGTTTTAGTTTCAGTTTCAGTTTCACAGCACCAAGCAGCTTTAGTACAGAACAGGTGAGCTAGGCCATGCCCAGGCTCCTTGCTGTCTCCTTCTTGCTCACACAGCAAATACTATTTCAGTTTCCAAACAACCTTCAACTCTCACACACTGACAGGACACTAGCCAGATGAATACCGATGGATGCTGGTAGGCAGAGGTAGACTTTTTTCCCCTTATTTTCCTCCTCAAAAACTAAGCCTGACCACATAGTTCCATGATGGGAAGGTAACAGCTTTCCATGCATCTTCGGCATTTAGTCCTGCCGGCCACATGACCATGGAGACATCTTCAGACAGCGCTGGCTCTTCAGCTTTGTAATGGGGATGATCCCTGCCCCCTAGAGCCGGAAATGACTAGCATGTATGTGAGAGGGGAATGTTCATTGTTACCTTAAGATGGATGAATATAGTTGATCTGAACTATTGGATGCATTGTTCACCTTAACTGACCAGCCCAACATAAATTCTGCAAACTGAGAATGGCTACAACAGGGTTGTCAAACTGGATTTCTTCAAGGGCTGGATCAGCATGTAGTTCTCTGCGGGTCAGCTGGGAGGGAGGGAGATGGGATGGACGTCTCCTGAAGCACTCTGCCAGCCAAAACGGGACATGCGCAACCTCCCTGTACCCAGTTTTGGCTGGCAAAGTGCTGCAGGAGGCTGTCCAGACCAAAAACATGGTGCCGCGGGGGTGGGTGGGCTATGCCCTGTTTTGACTGCCAAGAGGCACCACGGACTGGTCCTTTGTTATTTCCAGGCTGGTGAGATTTAAGAACCCCATGGGCTGGATCCAGCCCGTGGTAGTAGTGCTATTCCAACGGTTCGGCCTGGTTTGGCCAAACCGGTAGCTCCGAGCATCATCTGTGATCGAATCGGTTCGCTCCCACGATCAGCTGCTGGGCCCTCCCACCTGCCTCTGGCTCGATATCGACCTTTTTTTCCTGCTTTTGAAACTCAGCTGCTTCACGCCTCAGCTGTTTTACGCCCAGGGCTTGCAGCAGAAGGTGAGTTGCAAACGCTGCAGGTGTGTAAAGTGCATGCTCACACCAAACCCGGTAGGAAAAAGTTTCGAAACCCATCACTGGTTCTACTCCAATGATGGCAAACTTTTTTGTTGTGGTGTGCTGACACCCACAATGCGCTGCGCCCTGCCCTCCCTCTGTTCATGCATGCGCAACACCCCACTCCCTTACCTGCACTGCATATGTGCATGCCCACAAAGGGAGAATGCAGGATTGCAGGAGAAGATCAGTGTCAAGCCCTCTGGGCCTGCACAAAGTGAATATTTATTGCACATAAGTGCACCAAGCCACGCCCACAGAATCTGTGGTAAAACAAGTTGAATCCCACCTCTAGCCCCGCGGGCCTTGGGTTTGACACCCTTGGACTACAACAACATTAGGTTGTTTAATTTTTGTATTTTAGGGATTGAATTCCAACTCCAGGAGGTTGGCAATTTCCAGAGCGCTTTTGATTTGTGGAGTTGTCGAATTGGAGGGAAATAAGAGAGCTAAATAAAGTCTTACCTTTTCAGAATGCGGATGAGATATTTGAATAAAAGATCTTTCATCTATTCCTCCAGTGTTGGCTTCCTGCTGTAAATATTGAATACTTTTAAGACAAAAATCTTGCCCTTGCATGCAACCCCAAAATTAAAGTCCCAGCTGCATTGTGTTTTTTTTTTTTTCCCTGTAAGAAGGCAAAGTTTTAGAAGCTTAACTCATTTGCAGTAAATAAAAGGTGCCAACATATGCAGCGGCTATAAAATATCCATCTTGGCTAATCTCCCTCTTCACACCATCCGCAACTTTTCTCCTGCCCTTTTGTGATAATTCCCTTAGTCATTTTATAGCCTTAAAAGAAGCGAGGGAGAGAGAAAAAAATCCCAGGGTTACAGATTTCAAGAATACAGATTTACACTTCCGAAAGGGGAGAAACGGTGTAAATATTCTTACATAGTGAGAACCTTTCATGATTAGAATTTGGCATTCTTTCCGAGTCTTTCTTTTTTAACATAAAGAAGAGCTAATAAATTTTCTACTCGTTGTAACCAGTTTTTAATGCAGGTTCTAATTTAATCCAACTTCAGGAACAGCTAGTTGAAATTTACTAGGGTTGTGGGCCAGCATTAAAGTAGAAGCTTTTGTTCTTCCTGTTTCTTTCCTTCTCTTTTACGGAGAGTTATACCTGTTCATTTTATGACCGTTCAAAGTTGTCACAGCACTGAAAAAAAAAGGCCACATATGGATGTTTTTCACACTTACAGCTGGTGGAGCACTCCTGTGTTCACACAATCAAAATGTTGCTACTGACTCATATTTATGATGGTTGCAATATCCCAGGATCATGGGGTTACCCTTAATAACCATGTGACTAACTGTTCTGACCCAGTTCCCCAAAGACAACAAAACTCTTGCCAAGTTTGAAGCTGAAAATCTTAGGTGCTACAGCAGAGGTCTCCAAACTTGGCAGCTTTAAGACTTGTGGACTTCAACTCCCAGAATTCCTCCTCCAGTCATGTTAGCTCAGGAATTATGGGAGTTGAAATCCACAAGTCTTAAACTGGCCAAGTTTGAAGACCCTTGTCTCAGGTTGAAAATCTTAGGTGCTATGGCAGAGGTCTCCAAACTTGGCAGCTTTAAGACTTGTGGACTTCAACTCCCAGAATTCCTCCTCCAGTCATGTTTGCTCAGGAATTATGGGAGTTGAAGTCCACAAGTCTTAAACTGGCCAAGTTTGGAGACCCTAGAAGACTAGAAGTTTCTTTTGCATCAAACATATAGATCAGGGCTGTCCAACTTTGGCAACTTTTAAGACCCACGGACTTCAACTCACAGAATTCCTCTTGATCAAATATGTAAATCCAGGATGTCTTCTGCATCAAATGTTTAATTCAGGGTGGGTGGGTGGGGGTCCAATCTTGGCTGCTTTAAACCTGTGGGAATTCTGGGAGTTGAAGTCCACAGATCTTCAAGCTGCTAAGTTTGGACAGTCCTGAGTCTTGAATTCTCCCACTGGTAGGCAGGTAGGGAGATAAGCATCATCTCCAAACACCACAAAACAGAGAATTCTTAAACCAGGAGTCCCCAACCTCTGGGCCTCTTAGCCACTGGGTCGTGTGATTGGCTGGCCATTGTACACGCCTGTGCACTTGTGCACACACTCCCCACTCACGCTGGTGTCACCATGAGCATTGCATGGGGGCTAATGTCATGAACGTTGCGTGGGCACTAGCGTTGCTGCATGCATCACGTGTCCATTGGCAGCCCCGTGCGTTCAACCCATTCACACATACATGCATAATGGTGCCTGCCCCTCCCAGATTAACAGAGTTGGAAGGGACCTTGTAGTAGGTCATCTAGTCTAACCCTCCCCCGCCCAAACAGGAGACCCTACACCATTTTTGACAGATGGCAATCCAATCTCTTCTTGAAAGCTTCCAGCGATGAAGCTCCCACAACTTCTGAAGGCAACTTCTGTTCCATGGGTTGATTGTCCTCCATGCCAGGAAATTTCTCCTTATTTCCTGGTTGAAATTCTCCTTGTTTAGTTTCCATCCATTATTCCTTGTCTGGCCTTCAGGGGCTTTAGAAAATAGCTTGACCCCTTCCTCCTCTCTGTGGCAGCCCATCAAATACTGGAAGACCGCTATCCTGTCTCCCCTGGTCCTTCTCTTTCACTAGACTAGCCAGGCCCAATTCCTGTAACCGTTCTTCATATGCCTTAGTCTCCAGTCCCCTAATCCTCCTGGTTGCTCTTCACTGTACTCTTTCTAGAGTCTCACCATCTCACCGGGTTGGGGAAATCTGTCCCCAAATGACCACATTAAGACCTTGATCTCAACTGGAGACCATGCAGAAGATGAAGCATCTTGAAGTTTTGGCCACCCTGTTGTGATTTGCACCGGGTGATTGCGGGCGTTGCGTTTCTCACCAGCCTTTGTCTTTCTCCTCTAGTTGATTCCGGTGTGGAAACCTTGGTGGGGTTTATGGCAAGTAACGGCACGTCAGACGTTGTGAATCGCAATGGACCCGCCACGCCCCCCAACACCCTTCACCTGCGCTCTTCTCACAACGAGTTGCTGAATGCTGAAATCAAGCACACGGAGGTCAAGAATGGCACCCCTCCCAAATGCAGGAAGAAATACGCCCTGACCAGCATTCAGACAGCCATGGGCCTTTCGGACCCTGCAGCCCAGCCTTTGCTGGGCAGCAACTCCTCCAACATCAAGCTGGTGAAAAATGGAGAAAACCAGCTTAGGAAAGCAGCCGAGCAAGGACAGCAGGATCCCAACAGAAACCTTGATGCACCATCTGTGACGATGGGTCTAAACATAACTTCTGAGAAGTTGGAGGGGAAGGAACCAAGCCAACAGGACTCTTCCAGTGGTGAAATCCTGCCCACCCAACACCGGAGATCGAAGAGCTTCCTAAACTACTATGCAGATCTTGAGACATCAGCCAGGGAGGTGGAACAGAATTATGGGGAGAGCCAAGAGGCGGCGGAGGATAAATTGCCTTCACAATGCCATAGCCAAGCCTCCATGGTTAATGGAGATACATTGCTTCAGAAGCAAAACAAGGCAGAGAGCCCCGAAGATGGGCCAGCAGCTACCATCTCTTCCAGTCCAGAGACTAAAAAGGATCACCCTAAAACAGGTGCCAAGACCGACTGCGCGCTCCACAGGATTCAGAACCTGGCTCCGAGCGATGAAGACTCTAGCTGGACCACATTGTCTCAAGACAGCGCTTCTCTGAGTTCTCCAGATGAAACGGGTAAGGATGCTTCTTGGATGTGTCTTTGGGCCTGGGTGGAGGCAGGTGAGGTGCGAAATATAATCCTTACTAAGTGTGAAGATATGGAGGAGAAGAGCAGGCAGAGTTGGAGGGTGAAGTGAAATACGTCATCAGCTTAGAGTAGAGAATACAGCTGTGATGGTGAACCTATGGCATGTGTGCCACAGGTGGCATGCAGAGCCATTTATGCGGGCACATGAGCCTCAGCTAAACTTACCTGCACTGCGCATTGTGCATGGCTTCCAGCTGATTTTCAGCTGGTTTGAGGCCTTTTTCGCCCTCCCAGAGACTTGAGGGACGCCTCTGCACCTTGGGAGGCCGAAAAACGGGCATTCTGGAAACACCAGAAGTGCCTGTTTTCAACCTCTGGAGGGCCTCTGGAGCCTGGGGGAGGCAGTTTTCACCCTCCCAGGGGCTCGAGGAAAGCCTCTGCAGCCCTTGGAGGCTGAAAAACGGGCCCATTTTTTGGCCTCCAAATGCTGCAGAGACTTCCCTCGAGCCTCCGGGAGGGCGAAAAAGGCCTCAAAATGCGCTGGGAGGTACGTGCATGAGCAGTGCAGGTAAGGGGGCAGGGGGGTGTTGCGCGTGCATGCATAGGGGGACAGGGCGCATTGCATTGTGGGTGCTGGCACACCATAACAAAAAAGTTCGCCATCAATGGAATAGAACCAGTGATGAGTTTCGAAAAGTTTTCCTACCAGTTTGGTTTGAGTGTGCACTTTGCGCAACGTTTGTAGCTCACCTTCTGCTTCAAGTCCTTTGTGTAAAACAGTTGATGTGCGGCAAACGGCTGTGCCGTGCAAAGTAGCTGAGATTGAAGAGCAGGAAATAAAGGTCAGTATACAACAGCACCGATGGGAGGGCCCAGCAGCTGATGGTCAGAATGAACTGGCTCACTCACAGATGGTCATCGGAGCTACTGGTTCGGTTGAACCAAGCTGAACCGGTAGAATACCACGACTGAATAGAACAGAATAGAACACCAGAGTGGAATGGAATGCAATGGAACACAATACAATGCAACACAACGCAACATAAGACAACATTTGGCCATGTGTGGTTAACACACAAGGAATTTGTCTTAAAGTCATTACATTCCCACAATCTGTCCAAGTTCAACTCCCCCCTTGAATTCCATTGACATGTATCTGGTTCCACAATTTAGTGTTGAACTTTAGTTGACCAGATCCTTGTACATGGGCTTGAATAAATCTTCTCTGCTACAACTTAATGGACGGTCCTGATCCCTTTGCAATTGAGATCGATCTAGTCAGCTAAAATGCAATGCTAAATTAACACCGGATGTGATGACTCAGGGTGGGATACAAAACACAGTCACAAAAACCCTTTTTATTCCTTCACTTTGCTTCCATGCTCCAAATATCCTTAACTGGAGACAAAAAACTCCCCCACAAACAGTTACAAGAAGGAGAGAAAAAACAACACAAACCAGGCAAGATAAGGGTTGGAGGACATCTACAGATAACAGAACACACACTGGGAAGGACGCCAAACTCAGAAAGGAACCATAAACTAGAGATATTTCCACACTTTGTTTCCAGCATTCACCTGTATGCATGTCCGTTCTCTTACTCAGTTGTCACAGCTGCAGCCCAGGAAGAGGATCAAGGCCCCCTCCTCCCGAGTAGACCATGTCTTTCCCTTCTCTCCTCCCTGCATGCCCTAGGATGGATAGGGGATGGCCTTGGGTCCTCCTCTGACTGCCCAGCCGGCTTCTGCCCTTCCCCAGCCTCCTCCATAGCCTCCAGAGCCACACTTCCACTCCCTGTCGGCTGTTCCTCCTCTCCCCCAGAGTCAGTCTCCACCAGGGGCATGACACCAGATCAACGGAAAGGTCAAAGGAATTCAAGAGGGGTTGAACTTGGACCGCTAACATAACAAGTCTAAGCTAATGACTCTCTTAACTCTACCATTATCCCTAGCTCTGCCTGCTCTTCTACAGTTCACTAGCTTCAAGCTATTTGCGAAAATTGCAAATATTGTGCTTTGGTTATAGTACAGTGTTTTGTGTTTTGGGGATTATGGTGCCTGTTACTTTAATTTTCTAAAGTCTTCATTGATGGTGCTTAGGAAATGTTTACGGTAAAATCAAAGAGGCTAGTCCATCAATCATGACATTTTTTCTCTGCTTTTAGATATTATGCACTTTTTTTGGAATAGAAATGTAAAGTCAACTTAGAATAGAATTCTTTATTGGCCAAGTGTGGTTGGACACACAAGGAATTTGTCTTGGTGCAAATACTCTCAGTGTCCATAAAAGAAAAGATACATTCGGCAAGAGTCAAGGATCATAAGGTGCAACACTTACTAATAGTTATAGAGTACAATAAGCAATCAAGTCATACTAGGAAACAGTCAATATAACTTGTAAGGATACAATGACAAAGTTACAGTCATACAGTTACAAGTAGGAGGGGATGGATGATAAGCCGTGATGAGAAGATTAACAGTAATAGTAGTGCAAACTTTGTAATAGTTGAACAGTGTTGAGGGAATTAGTTGTTTAGCAGAGTGATGGCTTTCGGGAAAAACTGTCCTTGTGTCTAGGTGTTCTGGTGTGCAGTGCTCTTTTGAGGGTAGAAGTTGAAACAGTTTATGTCCGGGATGTGAGGGGTCTGTAAATATTTTCACAGCCCTCTTTTTGACTCGTGCAGTATGCAGGTCCTCAATTGAAGGCAAGTTGGTAGTGGAAATGTAAAGTCAACTTAGAACTAGCAGCCTCTAATTCTCTGGAACCTAAAGATAAGGAAGGGGAGAGATGCTTTCAGACTTGAAGGTTTCTGTTACTATAACCTCGTCGCACACGTCGTGAAATTGCCATAGTTGGGAAACACGACTATCCGGACTACCTTGAAATTCTGACATATATTGAGCTGTGAACCCTGACTGTAAAAGATCCAGCTAATTCTTGCCACCAGAGTGACATATAGATGGGCTGCAGTTGCCAGCAGAGCACACACAAAATGACTTCACTATAGAAGAATGCCATTCTGTGTCTACAAAATTCCAGTTGTGTTTTTTTCAGAATTCTCAGCGATGATGTACTTGAAAAACTTACAACTGAATGCAAATCTGAAGTTCCAACCATCTCTCTCTCTCTCTCTCTCTCTCTCTCTTTCTCTCTCTCACACACACACACATACACACACAGAGGGGAGAGAGAGAGAGAGAGAGAAGGACACATTGCTGAACAGGTAGTCCTTAAGTTAGTAACCATGTTGTTAAGTGAATCTGGCTTCCCCATTGAGTTTGCTGGTCAGAAAGGGTATCATTTGACCCCCAGGACATGGCAACGGTCATACACATGAACTCATTGCCAAGCGCCTGAGTTTTGGTCCCATGATCATGGAGATGTTGCAAAGGTTGTAACTGTTGTGGCCCATGGGCGACTGGCATTTGATCTATGGAGAGTCTCATATCATCCAGGTCAATTTTGTCCTAAAAGTGCTTTCTTGAAAGGCAACTGGACTTCCTTGTTTTTCCTTGAAGACTTTCGCTTCTCATTCTAGAAGCTTCTTCGGTTCTGACTGAAAGGGGGCAGATGGAAGGATTTATAATCCTTGCAGTCCTCTGGTTGTTAGCTCTCATTCTGCTGAATTGCTGAACTTTCAGCAGGTGTTGTGGCCCACCAGCGACTGGTGGAGTCAGCAGCAGAGTTGGACAGTAGTGAGGAGGTTAAGGAGGACTCCGGGCTATTCCTGGAGGCTGAGGAAGGCTCGGATGAGGGCTCTGCATCAGAGGCAGAGGTAGGGCCAAGGCAGGTTGGCAGTCATCAGCTGCCTTCGGGCTTGGACAGCAGTGAGATGGGGGGAGCTTCTAGAATCAGTTCCCAGCCTGCACATGCGCAGAGCTGCCAGAAAGGAAGGCACAATTAAGAACTCAGGGTCGACATGGGAGTAAGGTGGGCAGTGAATGGCCCCTCCCATCAGGATTAAAAGAGGAGCAAAAGGAGAGGGTTTTTTTCAGGAAACAACTCACTTGTTTGTTCGTTCCAAGCCATTGGCTGACTGTGAATGAAATAAGTTCACATTATAATGTGATCAAAGAGGTTTTTGCCAGGACTCAGAATTGATTTAGTGCTTTTTGGGGAGGCCTAGGACAGAACAGTAACTCTGAAAAACGCCTGTGAGTCACATTTTTCAGTGCCATTGTGACTTTGAACGGTAACACTAAACAAACTGTTGTAAGTCGAGAAGTACCTGTAAAAAATTGGGGGGGGGAAATTGTCCACCCTTCCCCAGAAGGTAACTTCTCTGGCCTTGTCTGCCAAGTTTGAAGTTCTTCTGTGATGATCTCTGTTTAATGATGAGGCAGACCAAATGGAAATCCAGTTCCTTGCAGATTTGTGATGCTTTCCATTCCGCCTCCCCTTTATCACAATCCGATGAATTCTTAAAAGCCATAAAAAGATTCTGAAGTCCCTGAAGGACAGTAGAGCCATTAAAATAGGTCACACTCACAGCCTGATGGGTCCAATTGATCCACAGATGTTGCTTAGACATTAACCTTGATGGAGCTTGCTGGCTTGGCTTGGCGGAGAAAAGGTGACTCTGCTAAAGAGCTCATTTCACATGACAAGTGAGCAGATTGGAACTCTACTGTATTACCTCTTTTCTTGTTTGATCTGTGGTTCAAACAATTATAGAACCCTGGGGCTGGAAGCAGAGGTGGGATTCAGCAGGTTCTGACCAGTCCTGGAGAACTGATAGCGGAAATTTTGAGTAGTTCAGAGAACCGGCAAATCCCACCTCTGACTGGCCCTGCCCCCATCTATTCTCTGCTTCCCGAGTCCCAGCTGATTGACTGGGTCTTTTGTTGCCCTGCACAGGAGAACGGAGCTGGAAAGCAGGTTAGTGGGGTGGGGAGGAAATGGGGATTTTATAGTATCCTTCCCCTGCCATGCCCATCAAGCCATGCCACACCCACCAAGCCATGCCCACAGAACCAGTAGTAAAATTTTTTGAATCCCATCACTGAAGGGACCTTGGAGGTCCAGGAGTATCAAACTCAATTTTGTTGAGGGTCGCATCAGGATTGTATTTGACCTTGGGTAGCCAGGGTGCGCATGGCCAAGGTGGGTATGGCCAGCTCGACATCACTTGTCGGGGGGCCCTGTGACAGCCCGGGCACTCTGCCAATGAAAATTGGCAGAGCTCAGTTTTTGGCTGCAAGAGCCTCCTGTAACCCTCTGCCAGTGAAAATGGAGCTTCATTTTTGTCAGACTGTGCACAGTGTGCCTATATGAGACAACCCAGGAGCAAACACAGTAAGCAGAGGTTTGTATTTAAATAGTGCTTTTATGTACAAACCACATATACATACATCTAGTTTAGTCAGACCGCAAACAAACAGCAGTCCGCAATTACAGCATGGAAGCACACACAGATACGCCCCAGTAGAGCCTCTTCTCCTTTGAGCCATTCAGATCATCCAGAGTGTGGGAGGTGCTTCAGTCTGCTTCGTTGAAGGCTGAGCTTAATTACTGAGGAACGCTCCACCCTATATCACGTGGCTCCCTTGCGTTCCCCAGTTTATGCTCAGCCTTCGTGAGGATAGGCTGTGTGTATCTTTTCTCCTTGGCCGATTCAAGCATTCAATTTTAATTTCAGGTTTGATTATTCCGTTTCTTCCTTCCTTAACTTCTGCGCATTTGGGGTGGATTTGCAGCAAGGGGAGTGCGTTCTTCACCCCCAGGGGGGATAACAGCGGACGGCTTCGCGCTCCGGCGCCAACCTCCACCCCCCCATTCGGTTTCTTCCTGCCACTTCTCCATGCCACCCTGGTAGCGGCCTGATCAGATCGCGTTATAAAAGCGCAGCTGGTGTTCCCCCCCACCGCGAATGCCGATCGCCCCAGGAAGGGGCGAAATCTTGTTCGGCTGCCTCTCTCGGCCTCTAAACTTGCCGGAGAGGCTTAGCCTTTGCTCTGAGCGGCCCGTTTATAAGACGATCGTGGGCGGTCGCCATTTTGGGTGCCGCCACGTGCTCGGGTGCCATTTTAAACTGGCCTCATTGTAGCTGCGATGCGGCTAGCTCCATTCACAGGCCTTCCAGCCCGTGAGAGCTGTATTGGGCATTAATAAAAAGATTGGAAAAATTGTTGGTTTTCCGCAGCAGCGCTCAGGGCAAGAAGTTGCAGCCTATCCCTCCCGGTTGTTGCCTGGGAGCTCCAGCTGCCAGAGGCCTTCTTTCCAGCCTCAGGCGTTTCATTTGGCAAATTGGAGATAGTTAATAGCAATCTCTGGGGTCACTCTCTTCTGAGAGCACTGAACCATCTCTCAAACTAGATATTTGTAGAAATAATAATAATAATAATAACAACAACAACAACAAAACAACAATAATAATAATATAAATAAATAATATATATGGATATATATATATCTTATCGATATATGATTAGAACATATTAATAGTAATTGGATTACATATTCAATTGTACGTATATGTATATAGATATTAATAATTATAACAATAACAATATTATAGATTGTATACATCTAAATTCCAAAAGGGGGCGCGGGCCAGCTGGAAGGACATCCAGCCTTTGTTGTAGGTTGAACCCTTGGCGAGCCAACCGCCTTAGATTGTTATTACAGTCCTTATTCCAAAAATGGCAGATGACAATTCTGCTAAAGGCCCTTCCTTGAAGGCCAGATCTAAATCCTACCACCTGCGCAGACAGGCTAAGGAAGCTTCTAAGAAAACCTCCAAGGCCTCTCAGAGAGACGCCTTAAGACGTCATAAGGCACTGGAGAAAGAATTTGACAGGCGATCTAGAGAGTCACAACAGGTGCCTCCCGCCCCCCCACCCTCCATTCCTTCTACCTCCAGACACCCCCCCTCCTCCAGATTGCTTTTTCCTCTCCAGGCGCAGCTCATCCCAGGGACACCAAGTCCCCAGACCATTGACCAGATGGACCCCCGAAGCTACATTCACGCCCATGGCCACTGGTCTGCGCCAGGAGGAGCCCGCCACAGTCGAGATCCCTGCACAAATGCAGGCATGGATGGAATGGGCTATCTGCCAGGGGATTGCAGAGGGGCTCCAACAGATATCTAGGTCTGGTCCCCCCTCGATGGCGCCTGAACACGAGTCGCTATCAGTCAGGTCCTCGCCTAGATCAGACCCTCCTCATGGTCAGGTACCTTTGCAGAGGATCAGCCCTCTCCCAGAAGGGGAACTGGAGGAGGCCATAGAGGACCTGGATCAGTTCAGGGAGGAGGACGAATTTGAATGGGGGTTTACGCACCATGGGAGCCCCTGTCGGAGATAGACCCCATGGAGAGGGATATGTCCGAGAACGATGGTCTCACTCCCGATCAACCCACCTTTGTGGGCCTGTTCAAGCCACACATGTTTAAATCGCTCCTGTTTAAGGCTAGGAACATATCTGGCCTGTCTGTTCAGTCCCCCTCGGCTCTTCCTTCCCCGGCAGAGGGACAAGTGGATGCCATTTTTAGACAGCCCGTGGTGGAAACGGAGGTTATTCCGGCTCCACCCATATTTCATGACCTGATTTCAAACCAGTTGGATTCTACCAGGGCCCCGCCTGCCCATCCAGCCAGGACAAGAGGTTCCTTAACCTCGATTCAAGCTTTTGCAACCTGCTTAATACCCTCAAGGTAGACGAGCCCATCGTTGGCTTAGCATCCTCCTCCTCCCCCAGTGATCCCCTGGAGGCTCTGAAACCCGAGGATAAGAGGTCCGAACTAGCCCTACGAAGGGCTCACCAAGCTGACACCTGGGCCATTAGATCGGCCACGGCCGCCTCCTTCTTCACCAGGTCCTTGATCCGGTGGCTCCGCCAACTGAAACAGCATGTCCCCCCCTCTAACACAAGGGCACATTAGGACATCGCCAAACTGACGGCCGCAGCAGAGTTCTCGGCTGACGCCACCTACCACCTGGTTAAGTTCTCCGCCTGGGCAATAACCTCTCATGTTACAGCCCACCGCCTGCTTTGGCTCAAACATTGGCAGGCGGATGTAAAAAACAAGGTTAAGTTGGCCACTGCCCCCATCAAGGGGGACAAACTCTTTGGCACTGCCTTGGAACCATTACTAGCTGAAACCCGGAGCAAGAAAAAATTTCTTTCTCCTCTTTTTCGGAGGTCAGAGTCAAGAGCCCCTCAGCCATTTTAGAGAGGTCCCTCCTGATCTTTCTACCTATCACCTTTCCCACCCAGGTATCCTAGGCCCCCCTCCTTCCGGCCATTCCAGCCCCAGGATCGAGCCGACCTGGGCGACAGGTACAGGAGGGGCGGCAGCTACAGGCACCCCTTCAGGGGTCCAGGAGGGAAGCCCTTCTGGCGCACCAGATAGGTCTCATCCCTCCCTTCCCATCGGCGGACGCCTCAAGCATTTTGCCGACCGATGGGACTCCTCTACCTCCGATGCCTGGGTCCGGGACACCATCAGATTCGGTCTCGCTCTTGAATTCCAATGCGCCCCCCCTGACTTTTTTATGGCATCCCCCCCTTGAGGGACCCCACCAAACGCAACTTAATGGATTCAGCTATCCATCATCTCCTTAACATACAGGCTATACAACCTGTTCCACCTTCCCAGCGGGGGCAAGGATTTTACTCCCAGCTCTTTGTGGTCCCCAAATCCTCAGGTGGATGGAGGGCTATTCTAGACCTGAAATGCCTTAACCGTTACCTGATCCACCTCAGGTTTAAGATGCACACCCTACAGTCCATTCTACTGGGCATCAGGCAGAGGGACTGGCTATCCTCTATAGACTTTTCAGAGGCGTATCTCCACATCCCAATCCGGCCCTCCCATTCCAAATTCCTTAAGTTCTGTTACAACCACTGCCACTTCCAATATGTGGCCCTTCCCTTTGGGCTGGCCTCTGCCCTGAGAACCTTCACTAAGGTCCTCGTGGCTCTGGCAGCCCATCTCAGGAACCTCCCGGTTCGGCTCCACTGTTACCTGGATGACATCCTCATCCTGTCTCACTCCAGACTCCAAGCAGAGAAGGATATCAGAGCTACTCTCTCTGCCCTCCAAGACCATGGGTTCCTAGTAAACTGGCAAAAGAGCCAATTGTTACCATCTACCCAGATCCCCCACTTGGGGTCTGTCATTGACTCAGTTCAAGGAAAGGTTTTCCTTTCCTCTGAAAGGTTCCTTAGCATCCAGGAAACCATCAAAAATATCAGACGATCAAGAAAGGTAACACTTTTAGAATTGTCAAAATTACTAGGTAAAATGGTCTCATGTATTTCCATTGTTCCCTGGGCCCGTTTACATACCAGATCCCTACAGTGGTTCCTGCTCCTGTTCCAAAGGACCGGCAGAAGCAATTCAAAGGCCACAGTCAAGGTGCCTTCAAGGGTCCTCACGTCTTTCCTCTGGTGGACTAGTCCCGCTATCAACAAGGGACTTTGCTTCAAGGAGCCCCAATGCCTCACCCTCACCACAGACGCCAACCTGTCTGGATGGGGCGCTCACATCCATTCGCTCTCGACACAGGGCAGATGGTCGCAGGTAGAACTGGCATGCAGTATAAACTGGTTGGAACTCCGCGCCATCCACCTGGCCCTGCACAACTTCCTCCCTCAGGTATGCGGGCGGCATGTCCTTATACTCACGGACAACGTCACCGCCAAGGCCCACGTCAACCAACAAGGGGGCACCCAGTCCATACACTTGATGAAGGAGGCTGAGCGCCTCTGCCGTTGGGCGGAGCGCAATCTCCTCTCCCTCAAAGCCGAACACATCTCAGGGGACTCAAACACTCAAGCAGACTGGCTGAGCAGGACCACAGTGGACCAGTCCGAGTGGCGCATCCACCCGTCTCTGTTCAGGGAGGCGACCATGATGTTCGGTCTCCCGTCAGTAGACCTCTTCGCATCCCCACTCAACACACAACTTCCCAGGTTTTTCTCGAGGTACCCCTCCTACGGGGCCGAGAATTTCAACGCCCTCCATTGCCCTTGGCCCACAGGGCTTCTATATGCATTCCCTCCATTAGCCCTAGTCCCCAGAGTCATCCAGAAGCTCATCTCCGAGAAAGCAGAACTGATTCTAGTGGCCCCCTACTGGCCCAGACGCCCATGGTTTGCGGACCTCCGCAACTTATCGGTGGCCCCTCCCTGGAAAATTCTCCCGAACAGGATATCCCTTTCCCAGGGGCCCCTCCAACACCCGGATCCTCAGTGGCTGCAGTTAGCCGTTTGGAGGTTGAGCGGGAGCGTCTAAGAAAGGAGCAGTTTTCTGACCGGGTTATTGATACCATTTTAGCCGCCAGGCGGCCCTCAACAAACTGAATATACAACGCCACTTGGAATAGTTTCTGCAAGTGGTGCCATAGTTTCCAGGTCAACCCACTTTCACCCTCCATCGCTCAAGTTTTGGAATTCCTCCAAGAAGGTCTGAGGAAAGGACTTTCCCCGAACACCCTGAGGCGTCAGGTCGCAGCCCTCTCAACTGTCATTGCGGGTGACAATCTGGGTTCCCTTTCCCTCCACTCTTGCATTAGGGCATTCCTCAGAGGAGCCTCTAACTTGTGTCCCACAACGGTTCACCGATACCCTACCTGGGACCTCAATAAGGTCCTTGTGTCCCTTACTAAATACCCCTTTGAGCCTCTCAGGGAGTCCACACTCCAGTTTCTAACATTTAAGGTTGTGTTTCTGGTGGCCCGCCGAATATCGGAGATAGCAGCCTTGTCGGTGAGGAAGGACCTTTGCATCTTCCATGCCGACCGGGTGGTTCTCCGACCGGATCCTACCTTCTTGCCCAAGGTCAACTCAGCCTTCCACAGGGCACAGGAATTCACACTTCCGAACTTCTGCCCCAATTCCTCACAGGAAAGGGAGAAGCTTTGGTACACCCTGGATGTGAGACGGGCCCTCCGCATTTACATTAAGCGTACCCAGCCCTTCAGGAGGTCCAAATCCCTATTCCTTTCCTTTCAGCCCAAATCATTAGGCCACAAGGTGTCTCCTTCAATCATCGGCCACTGGAATAGAGCTACTATTGCCAAAGCTTATTTGTCTCAGGCTCTGTCGGTCCCCAGCAGAATAACAGCACACTCCACCAGAAGTGCAGCCACCTTGGCAGCTTGGGCCACACAAGCTCCAATTGCTGATATTTGTTGGGCGGCGACCTGGGCCTCCCCTTCTCCCTTCATTAGACATTATAAGATCGACATATTTGCTTCAGCGGAGGCTTTGTTTGGTAGACGAGTCCTCCAGCAAGTCCTCAAGGAACCGGACCAGACGGAGTCCCTCCTATAGGACAGCCAAGCTTTGGTATTCCCACACTCTGGATGATCCGAACGGCTCGAAGGAGAATGGGCATTGGTCCTTACCTGACATGCCATTTATCTTGAGCCGTGAGGATCATCCAGCCCCACCCTTATTATTTTGCTGTCTGTTTCGGCCAATGAACACTCTCGACTTCGCATAAACTGGGCAACATAAGGGAGCCACATGACACAGGGCGGAGCGTTCCTCAGTAATTAAGATCAGCCTTCAATGGTGCAGACTGAAGCACCTCCCACACTCTGGATGATCCTCACGGCTCAAGAGAAATGGCATGTCAGGTAAGGACCAACGCCCATTCTTATTACAGGCTCTTAAAGTGATATCGGCCCAAAAACCTTGGTAACTCATTCCCAGCATTACAGCAGCTTATGCTACTCTCGGTCTCATCCAAAATACAAAGTTTGCCATCTGCTTTCGATTAGCCCCCTTGGCCAAAAGTAGTAAATTTTGATTTTTGGCAGGGCAGAGAAAAGTAGAGACAGAAAATACAGTATGTTTGTGCTTGTTGTTGCATCTGAGTTATAATAAACGACACTCTAAGGAATAATCCAGGAATACATTCAGCACTTTGTAGTCTTCTGCAAGTCAGATGCTTCTTTAGTATAAGTGGCGATCTAAAAATAGAGAGGGGTTTTGTCCCGGTTTCTTGTATTAAAAAAATAATAATCAGGAGGTAAATGTATTTAAAACAGCAGCAAGGCAGCAAGGAATCGGACACAATTATGACAAAAATCATACAAAAGTCCAGGGGGGCTGACATGTAGAAGAAACCACTGTGGGTTCTATGGACGATTATTTCTAACCCAGGTATCTTTCGACTTAAAACTACAATTGAGCCTCAAATTTCTGTCGCTAAGTGAGATATTTATTAAGTGAATTTTGCCTCATTACACAGCCTTTCTTGCCACAGTTGTTAAGTCAATCGTTGCAGTTGTTAAATTAGTAAAACAGTTGTTAAATCAATTTGACTTGGGCTTTGTTTCAGGAGTGGGATTCTACTGGTTCGGACCGGTTCTATAGAACCGGTTGTTATGATTCTGCACAGTTCGGAGAAATGGCAAATCGTGCCCCTGGCTGGCCCCGACCGTCTCCACTCACCCCTCCCCTTATGGCATCATGTGATGCCTGACATAGCTGACTGCATTCTCCCCCCCAGCTTCTCTTTAAGGTATTTCTTCCCCCCCCCCTCCTGACGATCAGTTGTTCTGATGATCAACTGTGCCGGGATCCCCCTTGCTGATTTACTGCTTCGTCCAGGAGGCTTCCCTGAGGCCCAGGAGGCAAAAAGGGGCACAGGGGTATATGCAGGGAGGGAGGGAGCCATTTTTTCTAGGCCCCAGGGAAGTCTGGGAGCAAAAACACCCCCCAGGAGGCTTCCCTAAGGCCCAGGAGGCCCCCCCAAAAGCCACACCTACCCAGTCACATGGCCACGCTCACCTAGCCACGCCCACAGAACTGGTTGTAAAAAAAATTTAATCCCACCCCTGCTTTGTTTTGTCAGAAGGTTCACAAAAGAGGATGACGTGACCCCTGGGACATAGCAACAGTCATAAATATGAGTCAGTTGCCAAGCATCTAAATTTTGATTACGTGACGATGGGGATGCTGCAATGGTCAAAACTGTAAAAAATAGACATGAGTCAATTTCAGGGGTGGAATTCTACCGGTTCGGACCCGTTGGAGTGAACCGGATGTTAAAGTTACACCTGGTTTGCTGAACTGGTAGTTGAACCGACTGGCTGGCCCTGCCCATCCAACCCTGCCCCTCCCAGGAGTCTCCACATGGCCCATTTTGGATACAGATAAGTGCAGGGTCCACATGGAGGCTCTGGGAAGGCAAAAAACAGTTGAATCGGAAGTTCCAAAAGTCCAGAAACTGGCTTGTTTCCAGCTTCTAAAGCCCCTCCAGAGGCCGTGGGAGGCCATTTTTGCCCTCCCAGAGGCCCAAAGGAAGCCAAAAAAAATGGCCCTTCCAGAAGTTCCGGTAGGCCACGCCCACCATGGCCACACCCAGGCAGCAACTGGGCAGCGAACTGGTTGCTGGGATTTTTGAATCCCATCCCTTGTCAAATTTGTAACCTCAAACTGTCCCTGAATGAACTTTTTTCAGTTGAGGTCTCCCTGTATTTATGATAGTTGCACTGTCTCAGGGTAGTCGAGATGCAACACGGCATAGCAAGGAGGACTAAATGCAGATAGTCCTGGATTTCTGACCACAAGTGAGTCCAAAATTCTTTGTTAAGTCAGACATGTGTTAAGTGCCCCGTTTTACGGCTTTTCTTGCCACATTTGTAACTGCAGCGAATCACTGCAGTTCTTAAATCAGTCACATGGTGTTCTGACCCAACCGGGTTCCCAAAGAGCAAACACAGACAAAGGCAGCAGCCCCCACCTTTTAAGGTTTAATAACGAATGCTGTTCCTTTACAGATAAAGGGCTGCTCTCCACTAATTAGCCCCGACAAAAAAAAGCCTTGCCAAATTGTTTGTCAATGATGCCAAAACCCCTGAGGTAAGACTAATTTACAAGATTCTCCAAACACAATCTAAGAGGTCCACAAGTTGAGCTTCAGAGCTTCTTTGCCTTCTGCAAAGAACTCTTCCAAACCTGGCTTTTATCCTCTTGAGGGAGGGGCCATTACCTTGCAGCCTTACTCCTGAATCACCTGTGCTGCTGTAATTGTTCTTTCTTCCGAGCAATCCTTTGTGCATGTGCACTTGGCACAGGCTCCTTGGGAACCTCTTCATCACTTCTGCCAGCCCACACAAATCTCTGAAGGCAGGAGTCCACTCCCTGATGGTCCTGGCCCCTCATCAGAGACTTCACTCTCCTTAGCCATCTGCACCTGCTGCCGGCTAACCACAACACATGGTTGTTCAGTGAATCTGGCTTCCCCATTGACTTGGCTTGTCTGAAGGTTGCAAAAGGGGATCGTGTGGCCCCGGGACACCACGACTATCATAAATAGGAACCATCTGAATGTTATTCTCCTGACATAGGGACATCACGATTGTTGTAAGTGTGGGAAAAGGCTGTAAGTTCCCTTTTTTCACTGCTGTTGTAACTTCAAACTGTCCCCCAATGCACTATTGTAAGTCAAGGGACTCTCTTTACAAATTTCTCCTGAAAGATTCGAGGTGACCCTTCCAAGGAGAAACAGGACCTTCTGCAGATGATCTGCTCCATGTTTGCATGTCCTTATAAGGTCTAAATCGGAAGTCTTCCACAACTGATCAGAAATTCTGGATGTGGGCCCTTCATTCCTTCTGTGATCTCTCCCTTGACCCACCTGTCCTGGGTGGTTGTTGGTTGTTAATTATGTTGCTATGACGGACTAGGATCATATTAGGACATCCAGTTTTTGTCATGCTTCTGTTGGAGACTGATTGTCATGCTCTTGGTGGAGACTGACTCTGAGGGCGAGGAGGAACAGTCAACAGGAAGTGGGAGTGTGGCTCCGGAGGTTGTGGAGGAGACTGCAGAAGGGCAGAGGCTGGCCGTACAGTCAGAGGAGGACCCAGGCTCATCCCCTCTCCATCCTAGGGCACACAGGAAGGAGAGGATAAGGGAGAGACGTGGTCTACTGGGGGGGAGAGAGGGCCTTGATCCTCTTCATGGGCTGCAGCTGTGACAGCTGGATAAGAGGATGGACATATGTACAGGCGAGTGCTGGAAACAAAGCCTGGAAATATCTCTAGTTTAATGTTCCTGTCTGAGTTTGGCGTCCTTCCCAGTGTGTGTTCTGATATCTGTGGACATCTTCGAGCCCTTATCTTGCCTGGTTTGTGTTGTTTTTACTCTTTATAATTTAAACGGCATTTCCTCCTTCTTGTAACTGCTTGTGTGGGAGTTTTTTGTCTCCAGTCAAGGATATTTGGAGCTTGGAAGTAAAGTGAAGGAATAAAAGGGGCTTCACCTGTTTTTTGTGATTGTGTTTATTTAGTATCCCACCCTGGGTCATCACACTGATTTTGCGGAGGAAGATGAGAAGGAACTGGAGCCGACGGAGATCGAGGGGGCGGCTTCTTTGGTTTCGGAGGAATGTGTGGAGTCAGGCCAGGGCCTTTCAGGATTACGATGGCTTGTAGGCAGGGAAGAAGGGGGACAGGATGACCAAGAGAGGCTAAGCAATGAAAATGAGAGGCAGTGCTCAGGCGATGAGCAAGGACTGCCCCTTCCTGATCCTCAAGCACAGAGTGGAGAATAGACTGACCCAACTACTCAGGTGGAGAGCACCTCGCCCCTCTTCACAAGGCACAACTGGGGACTGAGACTTAAAGAGAGGAGGGGCATTTGTCGGGAACAAGCACTGAATTCTTTTTTTAAAAAAATAAAAGTTTTATTGTTTTTTAAGACAAACATAGACAAACACAACATAAAAACATCAAGCCATCTTCCATATATGGTCGGTTGGTTTACGGATTGTTTTGTGCTTCCACTTCATAGTCTTCACTTAAAATTACATTGTATATGTTCTAATTTTGTCAATCAAATATTCCTAAATACATTAATATCATTGTTAATCATTTGACTACAGTATTATTCATTCATGTTTTACAAGGTAATCCATATTTTACTTAATTTGTTTTATAGCAGTTCATATTATCATCTCAAATCTATCCTATAATCATTTTGTAGATATAATAAAAATAATACATCTTTATATATTCATTATATTTTAAAAATCTACATATTTCATTACCATGTTTTATTGTCTATTCTATTCTCTAGAATAGATCCCAAATCTTATAAAATTGTTTATCTTCTTGTTCCCTGATTTCAAATGTCAATCGACTCATTTCAGCACATTCCAGTATTTTCTTAATAACTTCCTCTTGTGTTGGTATTTTCTCATTTTTCCAGTTTTTAGCAAATACGATCCTAGCCGCAGTTAATACATTTACAATCAAATATTTCAATTCCTTACTGTATATTTCAGGTAAAATTCCCAATAAAAATATCTCTGGTTTCAAGTCTATATGTCTTTTTGTCATTTTTTCCAACCATGTGTGGATTTTAGTCCAATAAAATCCAATAAAAAAAATTGACTTGTTCTTCCTCTAATTTCATTCCCAGTAAATAACCATATAATTTTGTAATCACCTTCTCATCAGTACCCATCAAGATCTTATATAAATCAGTCTGCTTATCAAAGAATCCCTCCGTTTTAAAATCTTCATCATACCTTGAATGTATTTGCGCATATGAAAACCGATTCATCCTTATACCTTGTTCCTCTAAGTTTTGGATCGATTTAAGTTCACCCTTTTCATCCAGTAGTTCCCCATATCTAACTGTTTGTTCCTTCTTATAAATTATAGGATAGGAAAATGCTTCAATAGTCGATAACCAAACTGGAATTTTCAAATAACATTGTTTTTTTATCTTCTCCCAATTTAACCACAAAGACTCCCGTATATAATGTCTTCTAAAATAACCCTGTGTTTTAGTTCCCTTATACCATAAAAAAGCATGCCAGCCCAACAGCAAATCATGCCCTTCTAATGTCAACAGTCTATGCTTTCTTAATGTTTTCCATTCTTTGACCCACATCAAACTTGCAGCTTGATAACACAATTCCCAATTAGGCAGGCCAAAACCTCCTCTAATTCTAGCGTCTTGCTTTAGCTTTATTCTCGCTTTTTTACCTTGCCATATAAACTTCAACATATTTTTATTTAAATCTTCAAAATAGTCTTTTCCAAGCCTAATTGGTATTGTTTGGAATAGAAATAGAATTCTGGGTAAAATATTCATCTTGATTGTTGAAATTCTCCCTATTAATGACAATTGCAAGTTTTCCCACTTCTTCAAATCTGTAGCTATCTGTTGTTTGAGTTTAATATAATTATTCTCTTTTAATGTGCTACATCTTGCTGTCAAATATATCCCCAGATACTTAACCTTATTTGTAACTTGGATTTTCAAAAGATCTGCCAGTTCTTCTCTCTGTCTCAATAGCATGTTCTTTGTCAAAATCTTTGTTTTATCTTTATTTATTTTCAAACCAGCCATCTCACCATATGTCTCTATCTTTTCCAATAACCTTGGAGCTGTTTCTAACGGGTCTTCCAGAATAAAAGCTAAATCATCAGCAAAAGCTTGTAGTTTAAATTCTTCCTTCTTAATTTTCATTCCTTTTATGCTTTTATCATCCCTAATATTTCTATTCAACACTTCCAAAGTCAACACAAATAGCAAAGGAGATAGGGGACACCCTTGTCTTTTGTCTTTTCTTATATTAATAAAATCTGTAAGTTCCCCCTCCATCATTACCTTTGCTGTCTGTTTATTATATATGGCTTCTATTGCTTGAATAAATTTTTTGGCAAAACCCATCTGTTCCAATAGTAATAACATAAATCTCCAGTTCACATTGTCAAATGCCTTTTGAACATCTAGGAATATCAAAGCCATTTGCTTTTCAGGATGAGCCTCATAGTATTCCAAAGTATCCAAGATTACTCTCATATTGTCTCTGATTTGTCTCTTTGGCAGAAATCCATTTTGATCTGGGTGAATAAAATTATTTAAATATTTTTTAAGTCTTTCTGCTAAAATTGAAGCAAAGATTTTATAGTCTGCATTCAATAAGGAAATAGTTCTTAATTTGCAGTGGGTCAGCCTCTTCTTTTGGAATAAGTGTGATATAAGCCTCTGACCATGTTTTGGGTATCATCTTCTTTAACATAACTTCATTCATAACTTCTAACAATGGGATGCTCAATGATTCTTGAAATGTTTTATAGAATTCTGCCGGAAGCCCATCTGGACCCGGTGCTTTCCCATTAGTTTGTTTCTTAAATGCTTCATTTAATTCCATCATTGTTATATTGCTTTCTAGCATTTCTTCAGTCTCTTTAGGTATCTTCGGTAAATTAGCATTCTGTAAATACTGTTTGACTTTTTCCTCATCAATATAGTTGCCCATAAAAATCTCAAATAATTTCCTTTTTCTCCTTATTACCATAACAAACTTGGCCTTGATCATCTATTAGCTTCAATATTTTTCTTGATTCCTTCTCCTTTCTCAATTTATATGCTAGCCATCTACCTGGTTTATTTGCATCTTCAAAGTAATTCTGTTTAGAATTTCTGATTTTCTGTGCCAATTCTTCTTTCTCTATTAATTCCATTTTATGTTTAATTACATCCAGCTTCAATTTAATATCTTTTTTCTGTGGCATTTTCTGTAATTCTTTTTCAAGTTTTTATACTCATCTTCCAAGGCCTTAGAAGCTTGCCTTTTCCTAATATTCTTTTTTCTTGTATAATCTATTATCAGACCTCTAGCATATGCCTTCATTGTATCCCAAACATTCTGCGTTGAAGTATCTTCTTTTTTATTTTCTCTGAAGAAAAAGGCCAATTCCTTCTCCATCCATTGTATAAAATCTTTCTCCTTTAATATAGTATTATTTAATGTCCATCTCGATCTTTTTTTTTGTCCCTTCCATTTAATTGTCATTGGGCTATGATCTGCCCAAGTACTTGTTTCAATATTTGTTTCTTGAATATTGGATATTAATTCTGTTGAGATCCAAATCATATCTAATCTGGACCATGATAAATGTCTATTTGAATAAAAAGTATATTGTTTAGCTTTAACATTTCTTTTTCTCCAAATATCTTTTAAAGTAAGTTTGTCTGTCATTTTAAAAAAAGATTTAGGGAGAGCCTTTCTATTTTGCTTTGTTGTTGTTGCTATGTAGTCCAATTTATTGTCCACAATTCCATTAAAGTCTCCCATCATAATTATATTAACATAGTCCAGTCCAATTATTTTCATGTGTAGCTTTTTATAAAACTCTTCTTGTTTATAATTTGGAGCATAAATTGCAATCAAGAGTATTTTTATATTCTTGTCCATTATTTCCACCATTAATACTCTTCCGTCTTCATCCGTGTAGATCAGTTTTGCTGGGATAACCTCTTTGATGTATAGAACCACTCCTCTTTTCTTACATTGAGTCAAAGAAGTAAATATTTTCCCCAATTTTGGCTGTACTAACAATTGTTCATGTTGTTTTTTAATATGAACTTCTTGTAGACAAATTATATCAAATTTTAATTTCTCTAATTTATGAAAAGTTTTCCTTCTTTTAACAGCTGAATTAAGTCCATTTATATTCATTGTAATCAGTTTTTTTTTCTTCCATGATTATGCTTTATATTTAGGTCTAACAGCTCTCATGGATCTCACTTCACACTGTTCTTTACTATCCATCTGTCCACCTACAGCTCCTTTTTCTTTTTCAGTCTCCAGTTGTTCCGCTTGAAACTCAATTAATGAGACCTCTTTCTCTGCCTCCTCTTTTCTTCTTCCAAAAAATTCTGCATGGAAAAGTTCTGCTTTCTCAATTGAATCAAATTCTATGTCTCTGCTCTTGCCACGTAAACATTAATCCTTCTGGTATCAGCCATCTATAATTCACTTCGTTTTCCAGTAGCATTTTGGTCAGAAATCGATATTCTCTTCTCATCTCTCTCACTCTTCTGGGTATTTGTTTTAAAACCACAATCTCTTTACCTTTGTATTTCAATGTTTTCTCTCTTACCACTTGTAATATTTGTGTTTTAATGGATTTTTTGGTAAATCTAATATCTAATATAAGACCTATATCAAGGTCTTACCTTGGTAATTTATTTCTCATCGCAAATCTTGTATAAACTCGATATACCTCATCTACTCCATCCATCATCTTCTCCTCTGTAGTTTCCAAAGCATCTGCCAAAATTTCTATCATTATCGCAGCCAAATTTTCTCCTTTTTCCTCTTCTATATTTTGAAATCTGAGATAAAATTCTGACCTTTCCATCTCCCACCTCAACATCCCACCTTTTTCTTGTTCAATCACTGTTAATCTACTGTCAATATTTCCAATCTTCTCCTCTCTTTGTTTTCCTTCTTCCTCAATTTTTTGGAATCTCTCCTCATACTTCCCCATCATTTGTTTAATATTTTCTACTTTTTCATCAGTCTTCTCTATTCTTTGTTCAATGATGTCTGATTTTATCTTGAGATCTTGGATTCCTTGCATAATCATCTGTAAAGTTACTTTTTCTTGTTCTTTATCTTGCTTCAACATTGTCTGAATTAAACGTTGTCCTCCAGCTGGTGGGGAAGCAGAGGTAGAAGTAGAAATGCCAACTGGTATTGGTTTCCTGCTCGTTTTAATGCTTCCAAATCTTCAAATTCTTTTTAACTTTTAATCCAATTGGTAGAATAGCCAATTATAATCCAAAATGGAAAAAAAAGGCCCCAAACCAAAGAAGAAAAAGGAAAAAAGGAAGAAGAAAGATCTTCAGGTTCTTCTAGACCCTAATCCAATGACAAAGTAGTCCACCATAAAAAAGAAAAAATAGAAAGGAAAAAAAAACCCCAAAATAATAATATTGATTAAGAGCAAGAAAGAACAAAAAGAGAAGAAGAAATTCCTTCAGATTCTTCACACCTTAATCCAGTTGAGAAGTCTCAATAATCAAAAAAGAAAAACAGAGTGGTCCAAAAACATGGATAGAAAGAGCAAAAAAATCCCAATAAAAATAAGGAGAAAAAAAGAAAAATAAAGAAAAAACTCTGAGGCTTTCCCTTTAAAATAAAAAGCAAAAATAAGAATATTACTAGAATTAAAATTTACAAAAAGGCTGGTGAGTAAGGATATCACAAGTATATATATATATATATATATATATATATATATATATATATATATATATATATATATATATATATATATGTTTTCTTAAGTTTTCGCGGGTACTTACATGTCTGGCATTCAGCTTTGTTCGGGTATTTTCCCACGTGGTGCTTTTAAAGTTGTAGCAACGTTTCAGCAGAATCTCATCTGCCATCATCAGGCTTCTGTATGGTGTTTGTCAAACACTATACGGAAGCCTGATGATGGCAGATGAGATTCTGCTGAAACGTTGCTACAACTTTAAAAGCACCACTACTATGACGTGGGAAAATACCCGAACAAAGCTGAATGCCATATATATATATATATATATATATATATATATATATATATATATATATATATATATATATAGCACACTGCACTTTATTTATCCAAGGCTCTTATTATGACTCTCTTCGCCAGCAGCTTCAAAGCCAAGCTTCAAGTGTTGAAATATTGATAAGAGTCCAGGAAAACACCTGTAATAATATTTTGTTGTGCTCTCCCTCTATCTTATCACATTGAAATGTCCTTGAGAAGGAGTCTTCTTACAGTTCTTTCCAATTCAAATAAAATATTTTCAGGCCTCTAGTTGGCAGTGTTGCAAAGTTTCTTAATGCTCTTCCCCTCCCAGCCAGAAAAAAGGAATAATGTATACAAAAAAAAAAAAATAGCCAAAGGGAGCCTCTATCCTAAAAGAAAATTAAAAAATCAAAAGGAGCATAAAAATATATATAAGAGAAAATTCAATCCGGTTACTTACAAAGTCACACTAAAGTCCCCCCAGAAAAAGTAAGAAAAGGAAAAAAAAATCCAAGCCTCAATTTGACATCACTTTAAAAAAACGCCGCTCAAACAGTTTTGGTCAAAAAAAAAAATCTTACAGGTTTCTTCTCTATTCAGGATGCCCTTTCAAATCTCAGCGAATTTACAACACAAAAGAAGTTTCTCACCCAGCTGACACACTTTCTTTCCAGCCACTTTCTTTCTGGAGCTGTCCTGACTTTAGCAGCTATGGAGGCTGCCTCTCCGCTGCCAGCAAAAGGGCTTCTCCCGGATCAAACCAGAGATTTTGTGATATCTCTGGGATCCTGGGACAGTGCCCTTCACAATCCCGGTCTCTACGGGATGGTTTATGTCCGTTGGGACCGACCAGGGGCGAAAATATCGGCTGTGATCTCAGAGCCCTGAGGTCGCAGCTGTATTGCCGAAACGAAGCTCCGCCTTCCTCCACAATTTTTGCCATTTCTCTAGATCAATCCCATATCCAAAATTCTTCCCCCAAGCAATCATTGTTTCTTTAACTTGTTCCTCTTCTAGTTTAATTTCTAATAAATATCCATACAGTTTTTTAACCACCTTTTCATCAGTACCTGTCAAAATCTTATCTAAATCAGTCAATTTATCATAGAAACCTTCTGTTTTAAAATCTTTATCATACCTAGAATGTATTTGCGCATATGAAAACCAATTCATCTTTATATCTTGTTCCTCTAGTTTTTGCATAGATTTAAGTTCACCCTTTTCATTCAATATTTCACTTTATCTAACTGTTTGTTCCTTTTTGTATATTATAGGATAAGGGAATGCTTCAATAGTCGATAGCCAGACTGGAATTTTCAAATAACATTGCCTTTTGATCTTCTCCCAGTTTAACCACAGAGACTCCCGTATATAGTGTCTTCTAAAATACCCCTGTGTTTTAGTTCCTTTATACCATAAAAAAGCATGCCACCCCAACAACAGATCATGTCCTTCTAATGTTGAATTCCTGGAGTGTTGAGTGCCATTGCTGACATTTGACGTTTCCTGGATTTCCTGCTTGCTTTCTGAATTAATTGCCTTGCGCTTTTGCTTCTTGGGCTCATTGCCTTGCCTTGCTGGATTTCTTGCTTTGCAGCCATGGTGCTGATAGCTTATTATGATTTCTTGGAAATTTCAGAAGGTGTAGAATTCTGTGGTTAAAATCAGTTAAAATCACCAGCATTCTGAAAATAATATAGTTTAGGAAGGAAAGAGGGTCTTTCACTGTGTTCTAAACACCTATCTCCTACACCAGTGGTCCCCAACCTTTTTTGTACCACGGACCAGTACAAAATGATCCACAGACCGGTACTGGCATCAGCATCAGCATGCACGACCAAGGCAAGGTGAGCCAAGCGACCGGCCAGCCAGTCATCCCCCGCTTCTCCCCACCACCTTCAACTCCTCCTTTGTACCTTCTCGTGGTCGATGGGCTTTTTGGGCTCTCTCTTAATCTCCTCCTGAGTAACGCGAGATTCCACCGCCATCGGGACGGCTCTTCATTCTAAGCCACCACCACCCCTCAATGAAACTAAGGCGCGGGGATTCCTTCAGCACCCAAACGCCGCTTTCCAACCAACAAGCTCACCCGGAAGCACTTTCTCAAGCGCCAATTAATCACAATTATTCATTTTTTGCGGCCTGGTACAAAATGATTCACGGACCGGTACTGGTCCGGGGCCCGGTGGTTGGGGACCCCTGTTCTACACCATGTAGCTTGGAAGCAACTATGACAATATTATCAAACGGAAGTTTGAAGAAACAATAAGCCACAATATTGGACATAAGTTTTGTCTATAACAAGGAATCTCCAAACCTTGGCCACTTGAAGACTTGTGGGTGTCAACTCCCAGAATTCCTCAACCAGCCATGCTGACTATGGAATTCTGGGAGTTGAAGTCCACAAGTTATAAAAGAGCCAAGTTCCCATGCCAGCTCAGGAATTCTGGGAGTTGAAGTCCACAAGTCATAAAAGGGCCATGTTGCCATGCTGGCTAGGGAATTCTGGGAGTTGAAGTCTACAAGTCTTCAAGTCGCCATGGTTTGAGACTTCTGTTTGTAGAAGTACAAAATGCAGAGTCCTTAGAACCACATTTTTATTAGTTCCTCTACAATGGGCGAGGTTTTTTTTTTTTGACAACTAAAAATATGATCTAGGGGTCCAGCACACAAATAAGATTCCCATAATTAATTTTTGAAATAAGGTCCGATGTAGACTTGAATTTGATTTCAATTTCATCCGTGTTTTTTTAAGCAGAAAAAAAACAAAAGGCAGTTTCCCAGGTCCTTTTGGCTGACACAGTTCTTGGCATGGCTTAAATTATCGATCGAAGCGAGGAGGAGGGCCTTGAGTAGGGCAGTACTTTTTCTAATAGAACTATTTCCCTAAATCAATCGTACCATTATTGCAACGTATCTTCAGGGAGTTGAAGGTTGCAGAAGCCTTATGCGGAATATATATATATATTTGCTAGTTGCTTTTAAGGAAGCGAACCTTTGTGATAAATTTTGTTCAATTTTAAAGTATTCCCTTCCTTTTCCTGCCCTGCTTTTTTTTCCCCCTTCCTTTTTTTGAAATATCGAGGCATCTTTAATGCGCATTTACAAATGGGAGGTGAGCCTTCAATGAGCCAGTTCAACCTTGATCTGAGCCGTGCTTTACCCTGAGATGGGTGCAAAAGGTGTCATTTTGGACCCCGCCAGTCAGGAATTACAAAGCTCTGGCAATCTGACATCGGTTCTGTAACGAAGGCCTGGCAGGTACACAACATTGGAATTCCATTTTTTTGGGGGGTGCGTTAGAGAAGGCATTCATTTATACCTGCACCCTCTCTTGTTTTCCCTTGGCAAGCTGCAGACCTTCTATCCAATGACGGTTGGGTCTTCCACTTTCAATTTCATTCCATCTTAGACTAATTAAACAAATGGCATGTAGGAAGCGGAAGGATCTTAATATGCGCGCACGCACCCTGCTTAACTGTCAGGGCCACCTGGAGGTCTTAGCCAGGTGGGGGAGCCACAAGCAGCCACGAAGATGTTAGAACATGTGCAGAGCGAAGTTAAAGGATGCCGATAGCAGGCCAGACAAGATGGAACTGCCGAGGACTCTCTAGCAAATGTAAGTGGGAACATCACATGGGATCCTATTCAGTGGTGGGTTTCCAGATTTTTTTTCCCTACCAGTTCTACACGCAGGCGAAGGACTCAAAGTCCAACCTCTGTTAATGCTGGTGAGCTAAGCTGCTTTTTAGCTCAGCTGAGGTGTGGCAATCTGTTCTGCCATGCGAATCAGCTGAGCTAAAAAAACAAAGGAATATAAGAGAGAGATTGGCAGGGATGGGTGGGCGGGGCCAGCCAGAGGTGGTATTTGCCGATCTGCAAACTACTCAAAATTTCCGCTACCAGTATGCCAGAATTGGTCTGAACCAGCTGAATACCACCTCTGATGCTATTCTAACTAATCTATAAAGCAGCTTGGTCTTCTGTGTAGACCAGTGATGGCTAACCTTTTCGTTGCCATGTGCTGAAAGTGCACGCACATGTGTGCCTGCACCCATAATGCAGTGTGCACATGATATCCCCTGCCCCCTGCGCATGACATGCCTGTGTGCCGTGTGCCTCTGTGCATGCATGTATGCATGTGCCCCCGCACATGCCCCGCCTCCCTGCAATGCGTATCAGATACCCGACAATCAGGTGGCTGGCGGGAGGCATGTGTGCATGCTCAGTGGATCTGTTCCGGGCGATGGCTCGTGTGCCAGCAGAAATGGCTCTGTGTGCCACTTCCGGCATGCATGCCATAGGTTCACCATCATGGGTGTAGACCAATTGGTTATTTAGTCTGAAAATTGTAATCTACCTTGTGCATTTGCACGTAAACCTTAGCATTTTACTTTATTTTTATTCTATTTTATTTTTCTGCAAATTGTGTGATTTCCTTTCCCATGTCACAATTCTCTTCTTGGTGCCTCTCTTCTCTCTCTCTCTCTCTCTCTCTCTCTCTCTCTCTTAACTCATCTTAAATCAACGGAGTCCAGTCCTCTCAACCTTTTCAACGTGAAGCTGAATGAGTCAGTCTGCTATATAATGGAAGATTAGTTTTCAAATGCTCAGCGTTTAGTCAGTTAGATCTCATTGGTTTCTGTCAGATGGCTTTAATAAATAATCAGGAATTATTCTCATCCCATTCCATCGAGATGACAGTTGTTTTCACATCACGGATTAATCACCTGTTAAATTGATCAGCCTGGAATAAATGTTGGTAGAAGCCAGTTAAGAAAAAAAAAAGTTGATCTATAAATCAGTTATGGATTTTTGTTCAGCTGCAATTATATTTATATCTAGTCACAAGAATTCATGGGTTTAAAGATATTAATGAGGAAAGGTCTCATTAGTTAGGGTTGAACAGTCAATCTAATTGCACTCTAGGACATTGGTGTGCTTCGGATGAAATTTCAGCCAGATGAAATTTCAGTGAAAACCTACAGATGCCTGTTGAATTATACTGCCATCCTTAATTAAATTCCAGAAACATCAATGCTATGTCACCCTGGAGCTAAAGTTTGGTATTTCCTTCATTAAAATTTGCTGCTGGAGAAAGGCTATCTGGATAGGTTAAGATAGAGTTATGGAGAAACTTCCTATAACAGGGAGATTAATTAACCAGTGGAATGGTTTTTGCCTTCAGAAGTTGTGGGTGCTTCATCACTGGAAGCTTTTAAGAAGATACTGGACGCTGGACAGTCACTTGTCTGAGATTGTATAGGTTCTCCTGCTTAAGCAGGGGGTTGGAATAGAAGACCTCCATGGTTCCTTCCATATTCTATTCTATTCTATTCTATTCTATTCTTTTCTATTCTATTCTATTCTATTCTATTCTATTCTACTCTACTCTACTCTACTCTACTCTACTCTACTCTACTCTACTCTACTCTATACACCAATATCTATTCTATTTTATTCTTTATTCGGATATTCTGTTGTGTTCTATTCTATTCTTTATTCCGATATTCTATTCTATTCTATTCTATTCTATTCTATTCTATTCTATTCTATTCTATTCTATTCCAATATCTATTCTGTTCTATTCTATTCTATTCCTTATTCCGATATTCTATTCTATTCCATTCCACCCCACCCCACCCCACTCCACTCCACTCCATTCCATTCCATTCCATTCCATTCCATTCTATTCTATTCTATTCTATTCTATTCTATTCTATTCTATTCTATTCTATTCCAATATCTATTCTGTTCTATTCTATTCTATTCCTTATTCCGATATTCTATTCTATTCCATTCCACCCCACCCCACCCCACTCCACTCCACTCCATTCCATTCCATTCCATTCTATTCTATTCTATTCTATTCTATTCTATTCTATTCTATTCTATTCCAATATCTATTCTGTTCTATTCTATTCTATTCCTTATTCCGATATTCTATTCTATTCCATTCCACCCCACCCCACCCCACCCCACTCCACTCCATTCCATTCCATTCCATTCTATTCTATTCTATTCTATTCTATTCTATTCTATTCTATTCTATTCTATTCTATTCCAATGTCTATTCTGTTCCATTCTATTCTATTCCTTATTCCGATATTCTATTCTATTCCATTCCACCCCACCCCACCCCACTCCACTCCACTCCACTCCACTCCATTCTATTCTATTCTATTCTATTCTATTCTATTCTATTCTATTCTATTCTATTCTATTCCAATATCTATTCTGTTCCATTCTATTCTATTCCTTATTCCGATATTCTATTCCATTCCACCCCACCCCACCCCACTCCACTCCACTCCACTCCACTCCATTCCATTCCATTCCATTCCATTCCATTCCATTCCATTCCATTCCATTCTATTCTATTCTATTCTATTCTATTCTATTCTATTCTTTATTCCGATATTCTATTCTATTCTATTCTTAATTCCAACTTTTCACTATCAGTTCTCCAGAACTGGTCAGAACCAGCTGGATACTACTTCTGGGTCCTAGCTTTGATTTGTCATTTAATATAGCCAGGGTCTCTAAAATACATTTTTGTCTTTTGGGGAAATTGGAAGTGTTTATGACTCTAAATGTAGAAGTTGCTTTCAGATCCATGTTACCTTTTACTAGGTTTATTGATGCTGTTTTTTTCTGGCTTAGCTACAGTATTTGTTTTGCATGTTGTTTCCCAGGGAAAGAAATTGAATTTCTGATTGTTTGTGGTGTGCAGAGCTGCAAACCATGAACAATTATTGCTGTGTTCCTTTCATCTTTGTGCAGCTGCTTGATATGGAAGTAATTGCTCATTAGGAGCAGCTGGGTATATTTTGCCTTCATATGGATGTTATTTTGAGCTGGAGTTGCACTAATTCATTTTCTTAGTTCCATAGCTACTATTTGCAATATTAAGGGACACACAGCAGGCAGTGCCTAATAACCAAATTTGTTTGATAAATGACTCTTAAAGCAGCCCCATCATTTGAAGTGGGGGGAGGAATGAAACTTTGCGTTTGAGTTTTGTTGATTAGTTGCTGTTATAGAAATGATTTACTACTATATACAAGGTAAAAAATTGAGGCTGTAATATTACTATCTTATTCTACTGCGCTAAGAAGAGTTGGAAATGAATTTTTTTCTTTCTTTTTTTCCATTTTCCCCTACTCTTTTTCCTCTTCCCTTTTCCTTCCTTACTTTCCCATGATTTTCCTTCTTTATTGTAATTTTATATTTTGATAAGTTAGTAAAACATTTGATAGTTTATGTCTAATCTCCCTTCCATTTCTTTCACAGCCTCCTAAGGTCTCTTCACGAGCCAGACAACTTTGTGTGTGTGTGTGTGTGGTTTTATTTTCTACATACTTATTTAAAACATTGTAAATTCTGAATTCATATTTCAGACAATTCAGAACTGACTTTTCGTCTTCCACAGAAGATTTAAAAAAACAAAAATGAAATGTACTGTTGATTCTGTAATTTCCCAAATAAATGCAGGGTCGTATTGGTTCTGCCCTTGGTTTGACACAATTTCAGTGACTTTGTTAATAGAATAGAATAGAATTCTTTACTGGCCAAGTGTGATTGGACACATAAGGAATTTATCTTGGTCCACTTGATCCACCACTTGGTCCACTAATCCACTAAGCTAAACCATAATGTGATTTGTTTTAGGCTTTTCCTTATTTGAAAGACCTTGTTTGTAAAGATTTGTTTATGATTCAGCCTCTTACATTAAATCAGGCCATAATAGTTTAAAAGAGACTTTCCGATTCAGCAGTCACAAAATGGACAATTTGAAATGTGAATAATGTGCTTCAGGAATTGGATAGTTTTCAATTTTTGTATTACCCCAAATCAATGAACAAACATGGTTGGTTTAAAAAATACTTTGTTATTCTGGTGTGACAATAATTGATTCAGTTGATCGTCTGAGAGGTGAGATGTTAATTTATTTTCAGAGTTAAGCGGGAATCTTAAAATCAAGTCCTTCTTGAAGCTTGCTTTGTTGACAGAATGGCCATTTTGTCCCAAAGATGCTTTTGCAAGAGGCCAGCTGGACTTCCTTGTTTTTCCTCAAAGACATTTTGCTTCTCATCCAAGAAGCTTCTTCATTTCTGACTGAATGGTGGAGGATAGAAGGATTTCTATTCCTTGCAGTCATCTGGTCGTTAGTACTCTTTCTGAGAGTCGTTGAATCCACTTGGAGGTTTACCTGTGTCCTCGAGGTAACCTGAATAGTGCAAATGGGTGTGAAACCTTCTCGGACCTGCTGTTCCATCCAAACAGCACTAAGCCTCCCCAAACAGCACTAAGTCAATTCTGAGCCCCGGCAAAAACCTCTTTCATTACATTAATGTGAGTTTATTTCATTCACAGTCAATCAGTGGCTTGGCAAACAGTCTTGCAAAAGTATACTAATGAGCTCAGACCTTTATCAATCCTGGAAGGCTGCCCAGTAAATAGGTCCACACTCAATGCTGACAGGGAAGGGCTGGTTTATACAGACAAATCCCCACAAGGCTGGAATGAAGGAATGAGTGAGTTGTTTCTTGCAAAAGCCGTCTCCCCTTTTGCTTCTCTTTTAATCCTGATGGGAAGGGCCATTCACTGCCCACCTATGGTCTTACTCCCATGTCGACCCTGAGTTCTTAATTGTGCCTTCCTTTTGGCAGCTCTGCGCATGTGCAGGCTGGGAACTGGTTCTAGAAGCTCCCCCATCTCACTGCTGTCCAAGCCCGAAGGCAGCTGATGACTGCCAATCTGCCCTGGCGCTACCTCTGCCTCTGATGCAGAGCCCTCATCCGAGCCTTCCTCAGCCTCCAGGAATGGCCCGGAGTCCTCCTTAACCTCCTCACTACTGTCCAACTCTGCTGCCAGCTCGGTCAGTCGCTGGCGGGCCACAACACCTGCTGAAAGTTCAGCAATTCAGCAGAATGAGAGCTAACAACCAGAGGACTGCAAGGATTATAAATCCTTCCATCTACCCCCTTTCAGTCAGAACTGAAGAAGCTTCTAGAATGAGAAGCAAAAGTCTTCAAGGAAAAACAAGGAAGTCTAGTTGCCTTTCAAGAAAGCACTTTTGGGACAAAATTGACCTGGATGATATAAGACTCTCCATAGATCAAAAATGGAAGGACATTTGGATTCCCACAATGGATGAATGACTGCAGAGGTTGATGGATGTAGCAGAAATGGCTAAATTGACTGCTTTGATTAAAGAAAAAAAACACAATTACTTTTGTTTCTACTTGGAAACCACTTCTGGACTTTGTGCTTGAGGTGGAAAAAAAACCCTGAAACTTTGATTTTGGGTTTACCAATTAGATAGGTTTGTTATGATAGAAATGGCTAGTTTATACTATTATGTATATTATATATTACATATAGGGGTGGGATTTAGCCGGTACGGACTGGTTTGGGCAAACTGGTAGTTCTGGCGATTATTTGGCCCTGCCCACACATCCCTGCTCTATTCTGTTCTATATTTCCTTTGTTTGAAGCCCAGCTGATTGGTGCGGCGTATTGCTGCACCTCAGTTGTTCTTATTCACCCAGGATGCAGTAGAAAGTAAGTTTTCCTTCTATTATCAAAAGCACCGTGCGTGAGAAGTGTATGCCCACCAAACTGGTCATTACACCGATTCAATCCCACCACTGATTAAGTATTATGTAAAAGTAAAAAGTTGAGATTTGATGTTATTATCTGCACCAAAGGGAGTCAGGAAGTCCACCCTTTTTCTTTCTTTTCCCCCCCTCTTTTATACACTTTTCCCTTCCCCTTTTCCTCCCTTATCCTTCCTACTATTTTCTTTTGTAGTTTTGTATCTTAAAATATCAATAAATAAAATGAGAAACTAAAAAAAAGAGAATATCTATAGACAATGGCCATTTTGCAAATATTAGACCCTAAATTCCCCGCCCCCTCTTTCCTATTCGTTGTAAGCTTCGCAGTTAAAGAGACTTTTGGGTGGATTCTTATTCCCAGCAGATATTTGGAGCGATCATTCCTTTCAATCCGACCCTGATCTTCCACCGGGTTGGAAGAAGATCAGCGATATAGCGGGTGTCTATTACTGGCACATACCCACAGGGACCACCCAATGGGAACGCCCCGTCTCAGGGCCCACGGATCTTCAGTGCTCAAGGAAAGGCTCTTTGAGTTCCCTCACCTCGTCACCTACTCCAGAAACTGAGGTAAGGGTTGAATGCCACCTATGATCAAAGAGGGAGAGTAAACCTTGTTTTAAATTAAATTAAAGCAAAACAATCAGCTGTCTATATAGTGCAGTGGCCTAGGGATTGGAGCTCTCGCCTCACAATTAGGAGACACGATGAGAATATGTCTATTGGGGGGAAAAACTCCACATTGGTGACAGGGAAGGGCATCTGGCCAGTAAACACTTCAGCATCATTCAGTTGCCCTGACTCCACCCTGCAAGGGTCATTAAACGACCAAAAATTTAAAAAAATCAGCTGTCTGTATCCCTCAAATGATTGCCTTTGTTTCTTGATGCATGGATCTGTATGCTGGGTTTTGCACAGATTAAATGGGTAGTGTTAGAAAATACTCCTGTGATCTAACAAATCTGTCTATCGGTAAGAGAACATTCATAAAATACAGTATTTAACAAGTGACAAAACATCACTGTACAATGCCATTTATTTTCAGAAAATACACAGTTAGGACATCGCAATAGCAATACCACTTGGACTTATATACTGCTTTACAGCCCTCTCTAAGCAGTTTATAGTGTTAGAAAATACTCCTGTGATCTAACAAATCTGTCTATCGGTAAGAGAACATTCATAAAATACAGTATTTAACAAGTGACAAAACATCACTGTACAATGCCATTTATTTTCAGAAAATACACAGTTAGGACATCGCAATAGCAATACCACTTAGACTTATATACTGCTTTACAGCCCTCTCTAAGCAGTTTATAGAGTCAGCATACTGCCCCCAACAATTTAGGTCCTCATTTTACCCACCTCAGAAGGATGGAAGGCTGAGTCAACCTTGAGCATGGTGGGATTTGAACTGTCAAACTCTAGGCAACTGGCTGCAGAGGTAGTTTGCACTCTAACCACTGCGCCACAGAGGCTCCTAATACTACACTGTAGTGAATCCTTGTTAGATTGCAAATTATTGCAAGTATATAATGCTGATTTTTAAAAAAATCAGATGATGGATGAAATGTATAGCTCTGTTAATCGATAGGATTTATTCACTGCCTCTCGCAGTCTGACTGGATTGCAGGAAGTTTGCTGGCATATATTTTATTTATTTTTATTCCCGGCTTTATTTACTTTTGCAAAAACTGAAGGCAGCGAATATATCCAACACAACTTCCTTCTCCTACTTTTCTTCCATGTTGATAAACATCTAATCATAGTTTTTGATCATTTTAATCATTTAAATTTTTTAAAATACAGTATTAAATTAATAATTTCCCTTTTTCTAGTTGTGCATTTCTGACACAAGACGAGATTGTAGAAAAACAATATATTTTCACAGATAATATTCATCTGGGTGAGCTCGGCTCTTTGCCAAGGACCCGGAATAATGACTTATGTACGATTAGGAAACTATATCTTAAGATAATCAATTGATTATCTTCCGTCAAGTCACCTGGACAAATTCTTTGGGGAGCTGCCATATTGTTATACCTGGCCTCTGGCACTGATGAACATCCATTTTTATTTGGATAGACAAGTTAATTTAAGTTGTCCTCAGGGGAGCAACTTTGATTTACTTTGAAGGAATGGACTAGCCTGGCGGTTTGACCTCATTCTTATTAAAATTGCATTTTTGCAAGGCAGGATGCAATTAAGCAAGAGATTGAACCAGGGTGAATACATGAGGCAGGTGGGAATGATTTAGAAAATAATATTTATAATTGATCCTTAAGCTGTTTGTATCCTCAAGCCTCACTGTAGGTATCCTGTTTCCCTGAAAATACAACCTACCCTGCAAGTAAGTCCTAGCTTGATTTTTACATGTGTGCCCAATATAAGCCCTACCCCCCCCCCCCAAATAAGCCCTAATTAAGATCTCATCTACTCCAGAGTGCAGGGATAAAAATTAAGCTATGGTGGGGATGGGGTGGTAGTGGAGATTCCCTGCTACTTACCTTTGGACAGTTATAGCCAGGCCTTGCTAACCCGGATATCTGCATTTGTGGCCCATTTCTTCTGCAGTCAGCAAGGCCGGCAAGGTTTTCCTGAAGGCCTCTGTAGATTGATAACAAATCCCAGGATCGATCCAGAGCTCTCTTATCGGATGCAAAAGCCTTCAGGAAAGCCTTGCCAGCCACAGAAGAAGAAGTTCCTGAGGCCTCTGACAGGGAAAAGGAGGCTGGGAGCGGCGCACACGTGAGGTTAGTCAGTGGATTACATTCCCCGAAAATAAGACCTGGTGCCTTTTTTGGTGGCAAAAATAATATAAGACAGGGTCTTACTTTCGGGGGAACACAGTAGCCATCAACATAGTCTCAACGACTTTCCTGCCAAATACGGATAATCCTTGATTTACAAAAGGGGTGTCAAACTCAATTTCATTGAGGGCTGCATCAGGGCTGTGATTGACCTCAGGGACCCCGAGGGGCATGGCCAACTGGGTGGGTGTGCCGCCGAGTCAATGTGGCCAGCTTGATGCCACTCCCCAAACTGCTGGCCTAATTTTTCCTCCTCATATTGAGTAGACCAGGACAACCCTCTGGGCCGGATTGTGAGCCGTGTCTGACCCGCGGACCTTGAGTTTGACACCCCTTCCTTAAACAGTCTTTGGTAAATCAAGGATTATCTTTTTTTGGCAGGACTGCCTCTTGAGGAAAATCTTTGAGACTACGTTAATGCCTACCGTGCTTCCCCCCCAAATAAGACCTTGTCTTATATTTTTTTCCACTAAAAAGGCACCAAGTCTTATTTTCAGGGGATATCATCCACTGATGAACCTCACTTGTGCGTGTCGCTCCCAGCCTCCTTTTCGCTGTCAGATTTTTTTTTTTTTCCTATCCATGGTGATGAAGGCTGAGTTGGTGAATAAGACCAAAAATGTATCCTAAAGCACTGTTTTTTAAAAAAAAAACCCATCATGGCTTAAAAAAGGAAACAACATTCAGTTATGTTCTATGCATGGTCAGTGATTGATGGGAAAGAAAACCTGTATAAAGGCACCTCCGTATGTGTTTACTGATTTCCAAGGAGTCTGCAAAATAATGTTTGGCAACCTATTTTGTTTTCCCCCTTACTTCCAAATCTCATTGTATCGGGGCTGGCTCAGAGGACTTCTAAGCTAGGCAACCGGCTTTCGTTAACATCTCTTCAAAAATGTGTTTGCTTGATGTTTGATAGCAGTGCTGGCCAATTTTTTGGCCTCGTAGTAACCACAGCCACGGGGAGTGAGAGAGTAGGGAAAATTGCATTCTGTGTTGGTTGTTTGGTCTTTGCATGATTGAGAAACAAAAGCAGAACCAATCTGGAAAACGCCGGAACCTGAAAAAGGAAAAACAAATCTTCCACTGCTCTTTTTCTTAAAAACCAGATCAGCTTGCCGATAATCAGAATTGATGTGACTATTTATGAGGATAAACCACTTCAGGGCAAGCTCCTCCAAGCAAATCTCCTGCTTGGGTGAGGGGTGGTTGGACTAGATGACCTACAGGGTCCTTTCTGACTCTGTTCATCTGTAAATCTAAAAAGCTTTAAGCTTTCCAAAGGCTTGCACCTCAGTGCTTTGAGCCAACTCCGCTTTGCCGTAAAATTATATTTCCGTGAAATGTTAAGGTGTTGTTATGTTCCCTAACCCAGCCTTTAAATATCGGTGCTAACAGAGGTGTTCTGTGTTTTCTTCCCTCCCTCCCTCCCTTTCCATGCCCTTCTTGTTTGTTTTTATTCTTATTTATTTTTTTTAAATCAATACGCTTCTTCCCGTATGAATATATGCATATATATATATATATATATAGAAACAGCCCTGGAGTGATTTTGCGGTGCTGAATGGGGGAAAGATTAATAGTGACATTTGGAAGGCAAGTATCCGATCAGATTTCAGAAGAGCTGTTGACACTTGTTTCAGTTTTTATTTATTTTTATTCTTTTTTAAAAAAAAAAATATGATCCATATTTTGCATGGCTGTAGCTGTACAGCTGCTCTCCCCCCACAAATATCCCTCGTGATAACAAAATCGGCCAAATTAATGTGAGCTTTCTCCCCAACCCTCCCCCAAAAAACCCACGAGCTTCCCACGCCTGATCTTTTCACACAGCCCAAAAGTGCTTGCTTTGTCACTCCCCACGTGCTTGTCCTTAACCATTGTGCTGTCAACATGCATGCTTGTGTGTCTGCTGAGCATCGTTGCTGCTATTGTAATTGTTTTCCACCACCACCCTCTCTCTTTAGGAGGGAGGGGTGCTCTCTTCAGTGGGCTTAACGCAACTGCCTTTCATCGTTCTGCAGGACCTACATGCGGCCACCGTGAATCCTGACCCCAGTTTAAAAGAGTTCGAAGGAGCGACCTTGCGATATGCTTCCCTGAAGCTCAGGTGAGAAAGAGGGAATTTCGGTGTATGAGGCGGTGAGATTCCAGTTGAAATTATTTAAATGCTCGAGCCAATTGGCGCTAGATAGAAGTCAACAGAAATTCAATGGGGCTTGGACTTAGAAAACTTATGGGAATATAATGATTCCAGGCTAATTCCTCTTTTGACTCCAACCCCAGACATGGCAGCTTTTCCTCCTCCTCCCTTCCTCCTCCTCCTCCCCTCCTCCTCCTTTCCTCCTCCTTCTTCTCCTTCTCTTCCTCTTCTTCTCCTCCTTCTCCTCCCCCTCCTCCTCTTCTTCTCCTCCTCCTCCCCCTCCTCCTCCCTCCTCCATCCCTCCCCCTCCTCATCTTCCTCTTCTTTCTCTTCTTCTTCCTCTTCCTCTTCCTTCTCCTCCTCCTCCCCACCTCCTCTTCCTCCTTCGTTTTCTTCTTCCATTCCTTGACCTGTACAGGTAGTCCTCAACTTACAACCGTGTCTTTAGTAACCATTCAAAGTTACGATGGGAAAAAAAAGGACCTGCAACCGGTCCTCACACTTATAACCATTGCTGTGTCCCCATGGTCACGTGATCAAGAGTTGGGCATGTAATCATGACAGTTGCATTGTCCTGGGGTAACGTGATCACCACTTGTGACCTTCTCACCTGGCCTTCCAACAAGCAAAGTCAACAGGAGGAGGGGGAGTCTGATTTGCTTAATGATTCACTTTACAACCTGGGTGTGATTCGCTTAATAACCATAGCAAAAACAGATTGTAAAATCAGGTTGGTGCAGTTCTTTTAACTGTCAAAAAGACTGTAATGGATGGGCTCTATTACACTTGTTAGTTGAGGACTACCTGAATTTGATGGCGATTATCTATCTATCTATCTATCTATCTTATCTATCTAATCTAACTAACTAACTAACCAACTAACCTGTCTATCTATCTATCTATCTATCTATCTATCTATCTATCTATCTATCTATCCACCCTTATATTTATCTATCTCTACTGTCATTTATCTATCGTTTATCTATCTGTCTTCCATATATATCACCCATATCTATTTATCTACCTATATCTATCTATCTATCTATCTATCTATCTATCTATCTATCTATCTATCTATCTATCTATCTATCTATCTCTGTTGTCATTTATCTATCATTTATCTATCTGTCTTCCATATATATCACCCATATCTATTTGTCTACCTATATCTATCTATCTATCTATCTATCTATCTATCTATCTATCTATCTATCTATCTATCTATCTATCTCTGTTGTCATTTATCTATCATTTATCTATCTGTCTTCCATATATATCACCCATATCTATTTGTCTACCTATATCTATCTATCTATCTATCTATCTATCTATCTATCTATCTATCTATCTATCTATCTATCTCTGTTGTCATTTATCTATCATTTATCTATCTGTCTTCCATATATATCATCCATATCTATCTATCTATCTATCTATCTATCTATCTATCTATCTATCTATCTATCTATCTATCTATCTATCCATCTATCTCTATTGTCATCTATCTCTATCTATCCTATCTATCTATCAATCAAACTTACTGGCTGCCATTTTACCCCAAGAACTGTTAATTCCACAAAGAAATGTTGGGAAGAAAACCAAAAGGAATTTTTTTCTTTTTTGCTGGCTGTGAAGGTTTCTCTTTTATTAATGTTTCATTTTCATTTGGTTGTCAGTTGTGCGTTGTTGTTTTTACCTTGTCAGTTACAGGGGTTAGGTTGAATCATTTTGAATCGTATCCTGCGTTCAATTTCCTGACTGCTGTTATCGGTCCTTAATTATTATTATTTTATTGTGTTCTTATGGCACTGTATCAATGCGCAGTTCTGTTTCAGTTGTGCTGCGGTGGGCTGCCTATAATGTACAGAGTCACATTTAAAGGTACCAAAATGTACCACCAGCACCTTTCCAGCCCATCCTGTGAAGTCTGCCCAGCGTTTTGGAATTGCCAGTGTCAGATTTAAAACATTTTCCCCCTCCTTGGTGTAATAGTTTGGAGTTTCTTTTGACTTGTCGGTGTATATTTGAACCTTGGTCTAACAGAAGGTTCTCCTCTTCAACAGAAATGTTCCGCAGTGCGATGAAGATGATTCCTGCAGCATCAACAGCGATCCGGAAGCTAAGGTCAGTAAGCAAAATACAAGTGGTCCTCCACTTATGACTGTGATTGAACCCAAGCTTTTGGTCGCTAAGTGAGACAGGGGTTTCGTGAATTTTTGCCCTGGTTATATGACCTTTCTTGCCCCAGTTTGTTAAATGAATCACCGCGGTTGTTATGTTCTGACCAAGACTTCCTGAGACCGTAATTAAGCACATGCTTAGTCCAAACAATTCTTGTTTTATTTCAACACTGGGAATTATGTTCATTCCCAGCCCGTAATGAGTCCCAAACAGTCCCTCGAGATAAGCACCCACCTTTATCTCCTTTGAATTGCTGCCAACAACAAAAGTGCCAAATGAACTATAAAAAAAATCAACTGAAGTACAACACAGCAAACAACGTTGCTTCCTGCAAAGGTTCCTGTCCTTTTCTCCTCCTTTATGTCTTATGGGAGGGGCAATCACCTCCAAGCCTTACTCCCGAGTTGCCCCGCCCCTTTTGTCTTAATTGTTCTTGCCTTCTGGCAGCTCTCTACACACGCGCACTGGGAACAGGCTCCCTGTGATGACCCAGGGCGTGGCACAAAGGCAACACAGTCAAATAAGCAAGAAATGTCCCTTTAATGCCTCCAACTTTGCCCCCAATGTCCAGGTTACCTTCAGCTGGAGAAAAAACTCTCAAGAACAGTCTTTAAGTGGAGGAAATTCAGTCCAAAACCAAAGTACATACAAACTATAAATAAAAATGCACACAAACCATGCTACAGTAATTAACTGGACAGGGCAGGAGAAGGAATTTCAGACTTGAAAGCCCAGCAAAACACACACAGGTGAGAAGACACCAGGAACCCAGATAAGCCTCGATGATACCAGATAATTCACAATTTTCTCCCAACAATTTGCTGTGCGCAGCTTCCCTTTTTAAACACTGTGTTCCCAGCTGCAGCTAATAAAGGGAATCAGGATGCTTTGCTCCCCCGTAAGCCATGTAACTCATGTTGCTCCCTTCTCCGTTCTTCCCTGCATGCCCTAGGATGAAGAGGGGGTGGGCCTGGGTCTTCCTCTGAACCCCCTCTCCCTTGCTCTACTTCTCCCCTGCTCTGCCCAGCCGGACTTTGCCCTTCCCCAGTTTCTTCCACAGCCAATGGAGCCACACTCCCGCTCCCTGTCAATTGCTCGGCCTCCCCCTCTGAATCAGATTCTGACAGGGGCATGACAGTTCCCCTCTTCCTCTGTTTTACTGCTGTCTTACATACTGAAGATATGAAGAATGGCTGCAGGATTTGGGTCTGGCTAGTCTAAGAAACAGGGACGCAGTGGCTCAGTGGCTCAGATGCCGAGCTTGTCAATCAGAAAGGTTGGCAGTTCGGCGGTTTGAATCCCTAGCGCTGCATAATGGAGTGAGCTCCCATTCCTTGTCCCAGCTTCTGCCAACCTAGCAGTTCGAAAGCATGTAAAAAATGCAAGTAGAAAAATAAGGAACCCTTTGGTGGGAAGGTAGCAATGTTCCATGCACCTTTGCTGTTCAGTCATGCTGGCCACATGACCACAGAGCGTCTTTGGACAGCACTGGCTCTTCGGCTTTGAAACGGAGATGAGCACCGCCCCCTAGAGCCGGAAATGAATAGCGTGGATGTATGAGGCAAACCTTTACCTTTACCTTCGTCTAAGGAAAAGAAGAACTAGGAATGACATAATAGCAGTCTTCCAGTATTTGAGGGGCTGCCCCCAAAAAGAAAAGCTCAAATTTATTTCCCAAAGCGCCAGAAAGCAGGATAAGAAATAATGGTTGGAAACTCATCAAGGAGAGAACCTGGGATTAAGGAGAAACTTCCTAACAGTGAGGACAATTAACCAGTGAAATAGAAGTTGCCTTCAGAAGTTATGGGTGTTCCATAATTGGTGTTTTTTATGAAGAAACCAAACAGTCACTTGTCTGAAATGGTATAGGTTAATGGCATTTAATGGCATCTGTTTGTGTGTGTATGTATGTATGTATGTATGTATGTATGTATGTATTTATTTAATGGCATTTACAGCTACATAATATCTCAAAGCTTGTAGATGCTCTCAAATTAACATGATTTTGGAGTTGCTCATTGGCTGCAATTCAGGGAGAGAGTCACAAGATGGCAGCAATGTTAAAGAAAATTCTGATAAGAATTAACATTTCTGTGCCTTTAAAAATAAACATTAATCTTGCATTAATCGTGCTCCAGAAACGCAATGCTTTTAACCACTGATTAATATCCAGTATCATCGTATCGATATTTATTTATATTTATTATTCAACATATTACCAGTAGATAGAGAGATAGATAGAGATAGAGATAGAGATAGAGATAGAGATAGAGATAGAGATAGAGATAGGGAGGGAGGGAGGGAGGGAGGGAGGGAGGGAGGGAGGGAGGGATAGATAGATAGATAGATAGATAGATAGATAGATAGATAGATAGATAGATAGATAGATAGATAGATAGATTTGTTTTCGTAGATTTTCACGGGTACAGGTATGCAGGTTAACTTTTGTCTGTCAACTTTTAAGACTTGTGGACTTCAACTCCCAGAATTCCCCAGCCAGCAAATGGCCAACTTTTAAGACTTGTGGACTTCAACTCCCAGAATTCTCCAGCCATTAACCTGGCAACTTTTAAGACTTGTGGACTTCAACTCCCAGAATTCCCCAGCCAGCAAATGGCCAACTTTTAAGACTTGTGGACTTCAACTCCCAGAATTCTCCAGCCATTAACCTGGCAACTTTTAAGACTTGTGGACTTCAACTCCCAGAATTCCTCAGCCAGCAACCCGGCAACTTTTAAGACTTGTGGACTTCAATTCCCAGAATTCCCCATGTTGCCTGGGGAATTCTGGGAGTCCACAAGTCTTAAAAGCTGCCAAGTTGAAGACGTCTGTTCTAAGGAGATTGGATTCCTGAAACATTTTATTTCTTTCAAAGTATTTTTTTTAAATCTTCCCACACACCTTCCAGCTTTAAGCTACACCAGTATATCTGTAATATTGGAGCTTCGAGGCATAAATTCCCCAATTAAAGCTGAGAAACAAACAATAGTTACTAATAATATGATCGTGTACTTTTTTTTCTTCCTTCAGTTACATTTGCAAAGTAAGCCATATGCCCCTGGTGATAAATTTAGCTCTTCAAGGTGGGGAGGACTTTTATTTAATACTTTACAAAAAATCATATATTGTGTCAAGTTAAAATCCTTGCATATGGACCATATTTTTATTTATTTTATTTAAAGCTTTTTTAGAGGTCTCCCCTCCATCATGTAGCCAATTCCAGGTGGTTCTAAAAGAAATCAAAGGTAAAAATAGTATTAAAACCGTTTTTTATAAAAACTACAAAACTAAACACATTACAAACAACAGAACACCTGGCGACATTCTCTTCCCAATTTTTTTCTTTAGTAACAGCGAAGTTCAATCAAGACAGAACGTTTTCCCAAAGTATTCCAAGAAAACTGAAATAATATTAAACTTGGGTTATCTAGTTCCTGGTCCAACATCATAGCTTCACAGATCCATACAAACATTATAATTATTTATCAGCAGCTATCAAATATTACAAAAAACCCACCCATCCCCACTGCCCCTTACCTGCACTGCACCTCACAGCTGATTTTCGGCCAGTTTGAGGCCTTTTTCAGCCTCCCAGAGGCTTGAGGAAGGCTTCTGCAGGCTTTGCAGGCCGAAAACTAGGCCAGTTTCATCACTTCTGGTATTTTTGGAAAAACAGGAAGTGACAAAATGGAGCTAGTTTTCAGCCTGCAAAGCCTCCCTTAATCCTTTGGGAGGCCGAAAAAGGCCTCAAACTGGCTGAAAATCAGCTGGGAGGCGCACGCATCTGCAGTGAGGTAAGCTTACCTGCAGCTCGTGTGCCGGCACAAATGGCTTTGTGTACCACCTGTGGCATGCCTGCCATAGGTTCGCCATCATGGGTATAAAGCCTAAATGTATACATGTGTGTGTGTGTGTGTATGTATGTATGTATGTACCGTGTTTCTTCAACAATACGGCCTCCACCAATAGGAAGCTCCACCATGTTTTATTGGCATAAAATCAAATTAAGCCCCTCCCCCCAAATTAAGCCCCATATTAAACATGCAAAATGGGGAGAAAGCGGGGGGAGGGCTTGCCGTTAGGAAATACTTTTGTTGCCTGTCCGGATATGGTGCTGCCTGTGTTGGTGAGGCACTTCATATCGGGAGACCTTCCACCGTTGCTTTCCCTTCTCCCTTGCTGCCCCTTCTCCCTCACTGCCACAACGTTTAGAGCAACTCCGTGGTGTTTGGCGCAGCCAGTCAGGGCTCCTCCCTGCAACCGGAGCTCCGAGGGGACACTTGGCTTCAGGCGCTCCCGTCTTCCATTTGCTTTCGAAGGTAAAGTGAATTATTTTACAAAGCCTCCCCTGCCTGAGAGGGCAGCCCAACCCCACGTGGGGAGGCTAATTTCCCTGGGCCTCTTCCGTTCCTCCCCGACCTCCCTACACTGCTCGCCTCTGACGCGCCGGTCCCTTCAGCCCAGCGAGCTTTTCAACCTCAAAGAAAGGCCAGGTGGGTGGCTGCGGAGGAGCAGCGGGTCTGAGCCGCTCGCAGCGGAAACAGCTACCACCCTTAGCACGACGCGGGGAGAACGAGCGGGGTTAGAGCCCGCCAGCCCGTCCTTCCTGCCTCTGCGGCTTGGTTTCCCCTACCGGAGGGTTCTCCTTTCGTGCGGAGGGCTGCGGGGGAAGGCGCTTGCCCGAGAGGATCTCTCTCTCCCCACAAGGTCAACGTTTGCGCTGTGGAGGAGAGGGCTGCAGCCGGTTCCTTCTGCTTGCTGAGAGGTGAGGAAGCCGCGGCTCGCCTGGTGAGATCTGGGAACAAGGGGCAGGAGCAGGCACGCACACACCCATGGCTCATTTTCCCAGCCCTTACGGCTCTGGCACGGCCCTGGCAGGATGAGCGGAGGGTCCGGCGGGGTGGTGCTTGCTGCCCGCCAGGGCTGCGAGGGCTGGGCAGAACTGGGAAAGTGAGCCGCAGGTGTGTGCGTGCCTCCTCCTGCCCCTCGTTCCCAGATCTCGCCAGGCGAGCCGCGGCTTCCTCACCTCTCAGCAAGCAGGAGCAACCGGCTGCAGCCCTCTCCTCCGCAGCGCAGACGTTCACCTCATGGGGAGAGAGAGGGAGAGATCCTCTTGGGCAAGCGCCTTCCCCCGCAGCCCTCCGCACGAAAGGAGGACCCGCTGGTAGGGGAAACCGAGCTGCGGAGGTGGGAAAGACAGGCTGGCAGGCGCTAACCTCGCTCATTCTCCCTGCGTCGGGCTAAGGGTGGTAGCTGTTTCCGCTGCTGCTCCTCTGTAGCCGCCCTCCTGGCCTTTCTTTGAGGTGGAAAAGCTCGCTGGGCTGAAGGGACCGGCGTGTCAGAGGCGTGCAGTGTAGGGAGGTCGGGGAGGAACGGAAGAGGCCCCGGGAAATTAGCCTCCCCACGTGGGGTTGGGCTGCCCTCTCAGGCAGGGGAGGCTTTGTAAAATAATTCGCTTTACCTTTGAAAGCAAAGGGAAGACGGCAGCGCCTGAAGCTAAATGTCTCCTCAGGGCTCCAGTTGCAAGGAGGAGCCCTGACTGGCCCCACATGGCTGCGCCAAACACCGCGGCAGCAAGGGAGAAGGGAAAGCAACAGTGGCCCGAACCCGAAGGTCTCCCGAATATCCAAGCTGTCGCCGCCCGCCCACCCACCCGAGGATGCAAGAATTAAGTCACTCCCGAAAAGACGTCCTAGCCGTTTTTTCGGGGGTCAAAAAAAAATAAGGCCCGGCCTTATTATGTGAGAAACACGGTATGTATATAAATGCTTATAAGTTTCTTTTGATCTTTTCTAATGTAAAATGTAAAGACTGAAATGTATGTTAAAGTCCACCACGTTCAATATTTTTAAAGTTTATTCTCAACAAAAATAAAAATAAAAAATCTAAAACAAGTAGTAGTATGGTTTGCACCGGTTCTAGCGATCCAGTAGCGCCGGTCAGCAGTTGACCCTGCACCCCTTGCCCCGCCCTTTCCTGTCCTATATTTCCTTTGTTTGTAGCTCAGCTGATAGGTGCGGCAGAGCAGGTTGCCGTACCTCAGCTGTTTTACTCACCAGCGCTGATGGTAAAGGTAAGTGTTCATGCTTAAAATTCCCCCATTTTAGAACGGTCCTCCCGCGCCCGCAGAACTGGTTGTAAAAATATTTCAAGTTCCACCATGGTCTGAAACGTCATTCCCGATCTCTTCACAGTGCTTCGCCGTTCGTTCCTTGGGATGGGTTGAGATGGGAGAGGAAGATTTGGCTCCCGGAAAAAGCAGCATTGCGGTAAACAATTGCATACGGCAACTCTCGTACTGCAAAAACGACATAAGAGATACTGTTGGCATTTGGGGAGAGGTAAGAAATGTTTTATCATTTTATCTGTAAGCCTTCCTTCGGTCTGTTTGGCCATATGGTTTTCTGGCTTCTTTGAAGGCCAGGCCAGCCTTCTCTGTGAAATGGTCTCTTTTGGGGGGGGAGGGGGGATGTACAAAAGTTTTTGTATTTTTTTAATTATTTAAATACAACTTTGAGAGACCAGTGTGGTTCCAGGTGTTTTACATTTTAAATCAGTCATATCCATAGTCACAAATACAGCTTTCTAACATCACATCATTATCTATTACCAAGTTTTCTTCTTTACCTTGATCATATATTCTTATGTTCAACATGTTTACAGCAATTAATGATAAAAATGATATACAGTCTCTTTATTTTTAATCAATCTCTATTTTCCTTGATCATATATTCTTATGTTCGACATGTTTGCAGCTTAATCTATTCATACCATTTCGTTGACCATTCAAAATTTCACCTTAACTTATATTATCTCCTGTTAAATCCCCTTTCCAATATTACATTTATCATTTTTAAACAAATATATTTTCCATCTTATCTATTACCAAATTTTCTTCTTTATATTCTCATCAATTACTTTATATCAGTCTCTATTTTTTATAAAGCTTTATTGATACTATTTGTATTTTGGATGGAAAGACGGAAGGCTGTCTTACAGTTGTAGCCCTGAAAGGAACTTCTTCTATAGCTTTTGTCATCAGTGAAGGTGATGGGAACTTCACCAGAGGCCGTCACAGTTCTAGGAAAGCTTCAGTGGGAATGTTTCCTTCAGCTTCCAAATGGGTCACCTTCAACTCCCAGAATTCCCCAGCTACTGTGGCTATGGCTGGGAATTCTGGGATCTGAACTCCACATAAATTTGTGATCTTTTTATTTAGATCAGGATCTAAAGACCATAGCAATTTGTGGACTTCGAGTGCCAGAATTCCCCATCCATCTAGGTGTAGCATCGTCAGTATTAGATGCTGCTCTCTCCATACCTGCAGCAAACCCTACTCCCTTCTAGCACTGATAACGTTCCCTAGTTGAGTCATGAAACGTATGCAAGAAAACTACCAAGCTTGTAGAGCATCAAGAACCCATGCAGTGGTGGTATTCAAATAAAGTTGCCACCGGTTCGGTGGACGTGGCTTGGTGGCCGTGCTTTGCACGCATGCCCTTTGCATGCATGCACGTGCCAAACATGCACTTTGCGCAGGCGCAGAGGCGTTCTAACTTGCCTCCTGCAAGCCTGCACAATGGTGGTTGCTGCAGCAGCTGCCGTGCGATGCTATTCTGCGCCGCGCAAAGCAATTGCGCTTTGAATTCTGGCCATAAAAGTGAGTCTGGGAGCCTGGGCGGTTGGGTGGGCCAACCAGAGAGCAGCGAAAAGAACCGGTTTGGTCTCCACTGCTCATTGCCTCTACCGGCTCTCCAGAACCAGGCAGAACCGGTCGAATACCAGCACTGAACCCATGGTTATATTTTTCTTATGCCCGCCTTCTTTTTTCTGAAATAGGTGTTGCAAGGTGAAAAAGATTTGTGCTGAGTATGTTTTTTTAATTCTCCCCCCCCTCTCTCCCTCTCTCCCTCCCTCCCTCTCTGTCTCTGTCTGTCTATCTCTGTCTCTCCTCCCCCCTTCTTTTCTTTTTTTACTTAGGGAAAAGATATGTATCTTATCCTGGAGAATGATATGCTAAATTTGGTTGACCCAATGGACCATAGTATTCTTCATTCTCAGCCCATCGTTAGCATCCGAGTTTGGGGAGTTGGTCGAGATAATGGCCGGTAAGTTTTGCAATATGTTTTGTCTTTCTTTATGAGATGGACATTTGCTAAGCCGCGTATTTCAGATAGATGTAGCTGCCGACAACCTATTGAATGTGTCTTTTGTGTTCTCGTTGCATCCATTGGTATTCATCTGGCTAGCGTCCTGTCAGTGTTGAGGGCTGTTTGGAAACTGAAGCGGTATTTGCTGTGTGAGCAAGAAGGAGACAGCAAGGAGCCTGGGCATGGCTTAGAAGAGATTTCTTTTCAGATGGGGAGGGGGAGTAGAACTCCTTAGCATTGGAGCATGTTAATAATAATATAGGAAATATTAATGTTCTGATGGTCATTTCAAACAAGCCTTTCTTAGTGAGCACCTAGAAGCCAAGAGGAACATAAGTGCCAAATTTCAAGTTTGTAGGTTTCACGGATCTGGAGATTTTGTGATGATGCGCGAGTGGTATTTCACTTTTATATAGAATATTGTTGTGTTGTCCTAAGAATAGGCTGTAAGCTGCTAGTGTCTTCAAATGTCCCTGAAAGGCAGATTTAACACACGTTAAGTAAACAAACAAGACGTCATTCTACATTATGTCAAAACTCCAGAAAACTTGTAGGGAATCTTAACTGTGATTTATTTTTAAAAAAATGATTTTTAAAATCGAAAAAAAATATTATTAAAAATTGAGACTTGGTGGAAGAAACACAGAAGTTGACACCTGAAAACCCTCTTGTAGTTTGAAAGGTTAAAAAAGAAAGCATTTTTTTTTTGCCTAGAATTCATTAGAACGGCAGCAGTTCTGATGTCTTCACTTCAGAAGAACCCACAAAGCAAATAACTTTTTAAAAAATGCTTTTATATGAGGGCTGGATTTGAATTTAATTAATTAGGGTTTTGGTTGACTTCATTATCCTCGTTAAGCTCACAACTGCAAAGAGATCTAGAAAATCTGAAGTATATCTTCTATGATTTGAATAACAGACATTAAGCAAAAGATCCTCTCTTTTTTCATGTTTTTTTGGACTTTTAAACAATATCATGAAAGTGTTGGTCATATGGCAAAGCGTAATAGGAATGAAGGAACTCAGACAGTACAAATTTGTTTGGCAAATCTTACAGTTGACTGGGGAATTATAAAATGGTTTGCATGTCATTTTGGAAATCTTTGCTGCTGTTGTTTAAAAGCAGTGGTCTCTCCTTATTTGAGGAATATATCATTGTTTGAAGAATTATAGCTACATCACACAACCAAGGATTGCAAAAGAAGAAGAAGAAGAAGAGAGATAAGTCAACATTAGAAAGGCAGACTTCATCCCAAAATTAACATAAGTGCTTACTTTCCATTTGTAAAATGGCATCCACTGGTAAATAGTGTTTTATGTGGCCAAGGTTTTCTAACATTCAGCAGCTTGGTATATATTTTTCATTTTTGCATCCGTTTCTTTCGTATTCCTTTTGTGCATAAAGATTAAAAAAAGAAATTATATATTCTTCTTAGAAGACAGGGTTACATCTGAATGGAAAATGAAGCCATTGAGAATAAAGTTACCATGGTCTGGGAAGCAGAAAGATTGCTGAAGGGGATGAAACTGTGTGCACAGGAGGCAGTGGTGGGATTCAACCGGGGTAACAACCGGTTTGGTGAGCACGCGCTTCGCGGTGCGTTAGAAAACAGCTCTAAAACTTACTTCCAGCTCCAGTAAGTAAAACAGCTGATTCACCACAATCTGCTCTGCCACGCCTATCAGCTGGGCTTCAAACCAAGGAAATATAGGACAGAAAAACAGGCCTTCCAGAAATACCGGAAGTGCCGAAACGGGCCCGTTTTTCGGCTTCCAAAGGCTGCAGAAGCTTTCCTCAACCTTTCGGGAGGGCGAAAATGGCCTCAAACAGGCCAAAAATCAGCCGGGAGGTGCGCGCATGTGCAGCTTAGGTAAGGGAGCGGGGGGTGTTGCACGTGCATGCTCGGGGGGGGCAGGGCGCATTGTATTGTGGGTGCTGGCATGCGCACTTTCAGCACACCACAGCAAAAAGGTTCGCTGTCACTGCACTAGGGTGAAGATTTTAATCTACCAGTAAAAGAATATATTGGCAAAGTGAGGTTTGCTGGCAGATATTTTCTGCCTTACTGATTTCCACTCCCCATCCCATGTTCCTCTGCTCTGTCTTGTGATTCTGTCCTGCTTTGTTGGATCTCGTAAGTGCCAGAGACCGTCCCCCCAGGGATTAAAGGAAGCTTTGTTACCACAACAGCGTCATTCACAACACTATATGGTTGATCACACTGAATTTTTAACATTCCCCATTGTTCTTCTTCTCTGGCATTTTCAAGATTTGTTTTTTTTGTAAGTTACATCTTGGCTACTTGTTGAAGCTGTCCAGCTGCTCGCTCGCATTTTTTTAGCCATGGAATCCTGCCCTCTGTGTCGTAATCAAACAGAACAGAATAACAGAGTCGGAAGGGACCTTGGAGGTCATCTGGTCTAACCTCCCATCCCGCTCAAGCAGGAGACCCTACTCCATTTCTGACAGTCTCTTCTCGAAAACCTCAAGTGATGAAGCTCCCACAATTTCCGAAGGCAACTTCTGTTCCATGGGTTGATTGTTCTCGCTGTCTGAAAATTTCTCCTTATTTCCAGGTTGAATCTCTCCTTGTTCAGTTTCCATCCATTGTTTCTTGTCTGGCCTTCAGGTGCTTTAGAAAATAGCTTGACCCCTTCCTTCTGTCTGTGGCAGCCCCTTAAATATTGGAACACTGCTCTCCTGTCTCCCCTGGTCCTTCTCTTCACTCGACTAGCCAGGCCCAGTTCCTGCAGCCCTTCGTCATATATTTTAGCCTTCAGTCCCCTCATCATTTTGGTTGCTCCACTGATTTATTTGGAGGGCTTTCTGTGTGTCAGTGAGAAAACATTTGATCCTGCATTTTGAAATATGTTGCAAAGTCTTGATGTAGTTTGAAAATGCGCTGGGATTTTAAGCTGTTTGAGCTTCAGGTGTCTTTTGACGCTTCTGTGTTACGTTTAATGGTGTGAACAAGATTCCCTCAGTTCTTTTATCTTGTCATGAAAAGGCATCTGACAAAGGATTTGATTGAAGCAAAATTCTACATCCAGCATGAGCCTTCAAAAGTCCTTTTTTCAAAATATCAGAGCAATGAAGGTTCTCAAATCTTCCTCTTGCACCGCCAATCATTCATTCAGAGAGAAGATTTAGTCTCACAAAAAGAGAGCAAAGGCGTTGGAATCTTTGGCTTTTAACAGATGGACGTATACATAGCTCAGATAGCTGGAGAGGAGGCAACCTGTGCACTAGATGTGTATCTTTGTCTCTCCATGTTTCTGCCTTTTCATCACCTTGGCATTACATGGCGGGAATCTGAGGGTAAAATGAACAGTGTGGCACAGGGTTAAATCTTTATTTCGCAAAAATGAAAAATAGGAATGGGAATAGGAATAGGAGTCCTGACCTAGATTTCCCCAACAGCACAAAGCCGAGTCCGAGTCCCGATAAACTCCTTTTATTTAATTTACAATGAATTTCCTCTCCAACAAAGTCCCGGCCAATAGTCTTTCAAGATAGTTCCCAATTATAGACCTTTATCAGGTTTGGAGAGTTGCCAGGCCGATATCTTTCAGATGCCACAATACTTGCCAAAATGAACTAATTATCTCCTGCAAATCCCTATTCTCCTTTTGCTCCTCTTTTATCCCCTGTGGAAGGGGCCATTCATTGTCCACCTGTGGCTTTATTCCCAAGTTGGCCCTTGTTCCTCAGCTGTTCTCTTCTTCTGGCAGCTCTGTGCATGCGCACATCAGGAACAGACTCCAGCTATTCTTTTGCCCCATTGATCTCCCACTCTGAAGGCAGCTGATAACTGTCGGATGGCCCTGCCCCCATCTCTGCCTCCAATGCAGAGCCCTCGTCCAAGCCTTCCCCAGACTCCAGGACTGGCCCAGGTTCCTCCCCAACCTCCTCACTGTCCAACTCTGCTCCAGCTCCGGTGTCTGCTGTCGGGCCACAACAGCAGTCTCCCCTCCCATGCGCTCAATCTCTATTCTCCAAAAGGACAGCCGATGCGCCACTTAATTTTGCTGCTTGGCTGTTATAATTTCAGCCTGTTATCAGGTGTTTGGGTTTGTAAGGGATCAAAATTATCTGCTGCCTCCAGGTCCTGCCACCTCACTGTGCAGCCTTTTTTGTCTTTCTTATCGACAGTTGTTAACTCTGGGATGTTGGGTGACAGACGCTCGTCTGTCTGAATTCTTTTTTTCTTTTTACATTCATTTGACATCAGCTTCTGCAACCATTCATCTATGGTAGGAATCGAAGCGTCTTTCCATTTTTGTGCATACAATAGTCTTGCTGCTGTCAATCTACATAGCAACAATTATAGGTAAACCTCAACTTTCTACAGTTTGCTTAGTGGCTGTGTGACGGCACTGGGAAAAAGCAACATATAATCCTTTTTCCACACTTATGACTGTTGCAGTGTCTCCATGGTCACGTGATTTATATTTGGATGCTCAGCAACCAACTCACATTTATGATGGTTGCAGCTGTGGTCAGAGTTAGCCTGCAGTCTTGCATTCTAATTACTGGGAAGGGAAGGAAGGAAGGAATTAGGGAGGGAGGGAAGGAGGAAGGGAGGGAGGAAGGAAGGCTGAGTCAATCTTTCAGCCAGTCAGGATCGAACTATTGGCAGTTGGCAGAGAGTCTGCCTGCAATAGTGCATTTTAACCACTGGGAAGGAAGGGAGGGAGTGAGGAAGGAAGGAAGGAAGGAAGGAAGGAAGGAAGGAAGGAAGGAAGGAAGGAAGGAAGGAAGGAAGGAAGGAAGGAAGGGTGTCAAGCATCCAGAAAGTATCCATGATATCAATCACTCCGAGATGTTATCTGTCCAATTAATTGAAGGAAGGAAGGCAGGCTGAGTCAATCTGAGCCAGTCAGGATCAAACTTCTGGCAGTGGGCAGAGAGTCAGCCTGCAATACTACATTCTAACCACTGCGCCCCCACAGCTCTTAATAATAATACATACATACATAAAAGATATTTTTTAACAGTAGCCTCAAGCAATAATTTAAGTCTTTCCTGGACAAAAGAAATATTTGCGCAACGAATGCATGCCAAATCATGTGTATTTCTTTTGCAGGATATTTGTTTTACTTTGATCCCAGGCATTTAACAGTTAATTTGAGCAGCTGATCAAATGAGAAGGAGGGAGAGAGAGAGAGAAAGAGAGAGAGAGAGAGGAGAACCTTGTAATAATAGAGATGCACAACGAGGACGGTGGGAGGAGTGGCTGAGATCTTTTCCTAGATAGAGAAATGTGAGATTCCAATCATTATTTATTTTTTAAAGCGGGTTTTTAAAGCAAGGAGGAGCCGTGGAGTTGCTCAGAAAACCTAGCGGTATCCCCCCCCCCCATCACTGAGCAAAGTGGGAATTAGAACATCTGGCAGGGTTGACTGGTCCAACTTGATGCGGGATGAATGAGCTGTCAAGCCCAACTCTCTAGGAATGCTTAATACAAGAGAGAGAGAGAGAGAAAGAGAGGGGAGGGAGACACTCCAAAAGAGGGAGTTGAGGAAGGGGGAGAGAGAAACGTGCTTTGTGCTATCTGATCTCTATGCTAGGGTCTGAAAGGGGGGGGAGTGGAGGGAGCTAGACAGACCCCTCCCCAAATGAGCTGTGTGCTTTGATCTGCTGGCTGAGAAGACCCTCCTTATTTCTTGCTCTTAAAATGAGTAAGATCAGAAACTTAGGAGAGCTGGCAGTGGCCGGACCGATGGAGATCCAGTGCTGAATAAGCAGAGAGCCACATGCCTTTTGTCCTGCTTTCCTTCCCTGACTCTTCGCCAGCTGAAGGTTCTCCCCCGCTTCTTCTCCAAAGTGTGATAAAAAGCCAAGGACGCCTCTCATTTTCTTTTTGGGAAGCTATGGCACCTCACAGCTGCTGGGCAGAATAGCTGGACTCCCCCGTGGAAGAAGAGTTGCACTGTGAGTAGATTTCCTCCATGGGTAGACTTCCCTCCTCAGCAAAAGCCGGGTCTTGGATCCCTCAAGAAGATCCCTGTGGCAGCTTTTTGGGGTGGTGGTGTTTTTTTAATAATTGTATTTATAGGGTTCCCTCCCCCCCCCCTTTAACATACACAAGTGCTTGGTGAGCAATATATTGTCTAGGTCAATGTACTTCAAACAGAAGACTAATAGCAGTGACAATAATGTTTAGGTAGGTGTGTAGTAAGCCTCCCTCCACTTACCTGGGAGCCAAAACGGGGTGCGTGGGGACTCGTGGAAGGGGAGGGGCCAGCAGAGCTGGTATTTGTCGGTTCTCTTTGAACCAGTCAAAATTTTCACTACCGGTACATCCGAACCAGTCTGATCTGGCTGAATACCACCTTCAGTGCTGATAATCTTTCAACTTCTCACATTTACATCCAGCAGCTTTTTATGGTGGATTCTTTGGTCGGAGGTCTGCTGGGTGTGGGGTAGAGGGTGTGACTGGATTCAACTATCGATCTGCTTAAATTGGCACCTTGTCCCCCCCACTCGCTGGACAATTTGCTCTTAGAGTTTAGGAGGGGTCAGATTGGGGGTGGAAATGTTTGAAATTGCCAATAATGAACAGGATATTGAAATAGGGAGAGACCTGGACTGGTGGTGCATGGGGGTTTGTTGGTGCCAAGGCGGCCTGCGTGGGGTTGTATGAGATGCTACATTCCTATTTTGGGGGTTCTGGAGCATTTTATTGTTTAATTTGGAGACGCGTGGAAGGGGAAACTGCTTTTTTGCAGCCTTTCCTTGATGAATGGCACCCTCTTGCATTGCTCATGAATTGTTAATCACAGTGTCTTACAAGTTGGGAGAGCCACAAACACACCCCAAGATAAATAAAGTCTCTTTCCTTTGAACCAAAAAGCAAAACAAAAGCCAAAAATACACACTCTAGGTGAGAGAAATGCTTTGAGATTAGAATTGCTGGTCATTCTTTGCTTTCTTTATCCTCGATATATCCGCTGAAGAATAGAAAACAGAGAAGTGTCTTATCGGTGTGTTAAATTATCTATATCTATATCTATATCTATCTAATCTATCATCTATATCTTTATTTATATCTAATCTATCTATCTCTGTATCTATATCTGATCTATCTCTGTCTATATCTATCTTATCTATCTATATCTGTCTATTTATCTATCTCTATCTAATCTATCTATCTATAAGAAACCTCATTAAGGTGGTGAAGAGGGGGATTTGAAAGAACACAGGATCCTATCAATCTTGTTTCCTTTCTTTCTTTCTTTTTCCCCCTCACCCCTCAACACATGTGAGGAGAAATTTCCACTTAAACTATTGTCTATCCTTATGTGTTGGTTTTCCAAGTGTAAATGATAAAGCCGACTTGTAATCCGATCCGTAGCAAATTGTACAAAGCCAAAGACTTTAAATTATTATATGTTTGGAGCGGTTACTTCTCCATTAACATAATTCAGCGACAGTGAGATACCAGGTTTTTTTAATTATTAATTTCTGAAATGTATTTTGGGAGGCACACATATTGTAAATAATTTATTCTAGCAATGGAAAGCTTCCTTCCTTCCTTCTTCCCTTCCTCCCTCCCTCCTTTCTTTTTCTTTCTTTTTCCTTCCTTCCCTCTCTTGTTTTGCCTCCCTACCCTCTCCCCTGCTTTTCTTTCTTTCCTTTTTCCTTCCTCTCTCCCTCATCCTTCCCTTCTTTTCCTCCATACCCCTCCCTCCCTCCCTTTCTTTTTTCTTTTTTCCTCCCTCCCTCCCTCCCTCTTGCTTCCATCTCTTCTTTTCCCTCCATACCCCTTCCTTCTTCCCTCCCTCCCTTTTCATTTTTTCCTTCCTTTCTCCTTCTTTCCTTCTTTCCCCCCTCTGTTTAATATTGCAGCTGGGCTAAATGTAAGAAGGGGAGCTACTGATTTATGACACCAATGAATGATTAGAAAATGTAGGAGTCTAATTAAAAACTGTCTTGTTGTGGTACTCTTTTCAGGTTGCTTTTAATTCTGTTTAATTCTGCTTAAAGGTGGGAGGGTGGAGAAAGTTACAATAATTGTGTCCATCAGTTCAGATTGGGAAGAAGAAAATACAATTTGGAACACAGGTGGATAGCACATAGCACCTGTCAGAAATTCTTCATGTCAAAGCCTGCTTCTTCCCAGCTTGTCCTGCAGCTGCAAAAGTCAGTCCTACAATCCCAGGAAAATGCAGAGTTACTCTTTAAAGAGTAACTCTTTGATTTGTGCTATGTAGCATCTCTTCAGGGTCCAAAACACCTTTTGTTCCACAAATCCAAAGCCTTGCACAAATCTGATAATGATATTCTGGGGACCTGGAGTCTGAAACTCTAAATTCATACCTGAGAAGAGGCATTATCTAAATACCTTGGGAGGAAAAATCAAATGCCAGCATGAATTCATCAAGATGGGTTAAAACAAAAACAGTGCTCCAGTAATTTCTCTAGTGGATTGGGGGGTGGGGAGGGAATGCTGTAGACATAATGTATATGTCAACTCATAAAATATTTCTAGAGTCTTTTTAGAGTTGCCAACAGAAAGGGAGGGTGGAGCAGTGCAGCCACTTGCAAAACCAAAAGTGCCTTTTTAAATAGTTTTCCCTGCTGCAGCCAATGAAGGGGATCAGGGACCTTTTCTCTCCCGTAAGCCACATTGCTCCCTTCTCTGTTCCTCCCTGCATGCCCTGGGCCTGCGTCTTCCTCTGAAGGCCCAGCCAGACTTTGCCCTTCCCCAGTTTCCTCCATAGCCACTGGAGCCACACTCCCACTCCCTGTCAGATGTTCATCTTCCTCCTCGGATTCAGATTCCACCAGGGACATGACACAGGTAGTTCTCAACTTACAATGGATGATTTGCTTTCTGTTCTAAGTTACAACGGTGCTGAAAAAGTCACTTATGGGCATTTTTCACACTTACGAACGTTGCGGCATCCCCATGGTCATGTGATCAAAATTCAGATGCTTGACAATTGATTTATAGTTATGATGGTCGAAGTGTCCCAGGGTCACGTCATCCCCTTTTGCGACCTTCTGACAAGCAAAGTCATGGGATTCACTTAACAACGGTGTCACTAATCTAATAACGGCAGCAATTCACTTAACAATTGGGTCCAGAAAGATTGCAAAAACTCAGTTTTTACAAGTGTTTCACTTAGCAACCAAAATTTTGGGCTCCATTGTGGGTCATAAATTGAGGAGACCCTACACCATTTCTGACAAATGGCAGTCCAATCCCTTCTTGAAAGTCTCAAGTGATGGCGCTCCCACAACTTCCGAGGGCAAGCTGCAAGAGTAGAGGGATAGATTAGAGATCACATGAAGTTCTACTACCGTTTTACAAAGCCTTAGTAGGACCACCCTTGGAATATTGCGGCCAGTTTTGGTCACCATGATGTAAAAAAGATGTTGAGACTCTAGTCCCGTGATGGTGAACTATGGCACATGTGCCACAGGTGGCACGCAGAGCCATTTGTGCCGGCATGCAAGCTGCACGCAAACTTACCTCACTGGGCATGCGCGTGCCTCACAGCTGATTTTCAGCTGGTTTGAGGTCCTTTTCAGCCTCCCAGAGGCTTGAGAAAGGCTTCTGCAGGCTTTGCAAGCTGAATACTAGCTCCATTTTGTCATTTCCTGTTTTTCCAAAAATACCGGGAGTGACAAAACAGGCTAGTTTTCGGCCTGCAAAGCCCGCAGAAGCCTTCCCCAAGCCTTTGGGAGGCTGAAAAAGGCCTCAAACCAGCCGAAAATCAGCTGTGAGGCACAGTGCAGGTAAGGGAACAGCATAGGTGGGTGGGGATTATGCGTGCATGCGTAGGGGGTATGGGGGGGTGTATTGCCTTCTGGGTGCTGGCACGCAAATGTGAGTGTGCAAATGTGCGCACAATTTTTGGCATAGGAGCACAAAAATGTTAGCCACCACTGCTCTAGAAAGAGTGCCGAGGAAAGCGACAAAGAGGGTTAGGGGACTGGAGGCTAAAATATACAAAGAACAGCTAAGAAAATTAAGTATGCTAAGCCTAATTAAGAGAAGGATTGTGAGGGGACCTAACAGCCATTTTGCAATACTTGAAGGACTGAGGTCATTAGTTTATTCTCCATTTCTTTCCAGCTATGAATAAAATTAATTTATTTGCAGAATGTACTATAAAGAGCTGGAAGGGATTGTTTTGCAAATGAGAAGACCTCTTCTACTCCATAGCAAGAATTTGTAATGTTATTTAGATTTATTACCTTAAGCCAGCTGACTTTGGTGCCACTATAAAGTGATATCATCATAATCCTTCTTTTAAAACGTCACCGAAGTTTATATCAGATATTAATCTATTAGTTACATAGGAAATTCTGTGTCATTACTTATTGGATGATATAATTCTACTGAAATTATTATTGTTGTCATTAATATTCACCTCAGTGGTGTTCAGAAAACGCATTCACAGATTTGATTACAAATATAAAAAGTCATTTCTTACATCCGTAGCAGCATTATAAATGTTTTTGAAAATAGTCTTTTTATACCAATATGAAGTGTTATGAATGTACATTATTATGGGAAGTCTGGGTCAGATGTAATGTTGACTTTGATTTCAAGAGACAATGACTTGCTGAACAAGTTTAAAAATTTAGGAGAGAGTTAAAAAAAGACACAAATTAAGTTGTCTTTATTATAAGGACATTCATAATATCCAGCCTTAATGTATGCATCTTTTTTCCCTTGCTGTAATAATTAATAACATGAATGTTTCCTTGGCATGACCTGAGATCTTTTAAAAATTATTATTATTTAGCCCAAAGGACGAATGGATTTCCTTTTTTAAAAAACAAATATCTGTGCACATAAAAGGATAACAAAAGGGGGAGAAAAAAACAGTTTTCTTTTCAGAATCGGTACAGAATCCAGGGTGTTGGCCTTAAGAAAAGGGAAAAAATGGGAAAGATGGTGGAAAAGCCTGCATTATGTAGTGCAAATGCATTACTTATTCATTTGTTTTGACATTGTCGCTTTCAATATGATCTCCTCTTGGAAAACGCAACGAGAAAGAGTGCACATGTTGTCTGCATTCCCGATTTTGATGTGTGATATTTTAAGCCCATATTTCACTTCATGTGTTGCCTGCCATTCAGCTCATCCTCCCAGGCCTCGTGACAACTTCCAAAAATATTTCCAAACATGGACAACCTCCAACTAGAACAGTGCAAAAGAGAAGTTGTTGTTCGACTTAGTCAAGGACAGGGAGGGTGAGAAGGGGGTGAGTTTCTCCTGTGCTTTTCCTAACTCTCTCTGCTCTATTTTTCCATGCTTTTCCGGATTCAGAGAAAGGTAAAAATTATGATTTTTTTTCTCTCTCTCTCTATTTCATGTCCTGCCTGCCTTTTGTCCTTGTATTGCCTTGCAAGTTGTGGTTGAAGTATTGGATTATGGCTTTGGGTCCCTGTGGCTGATCGGATTGTAGTCTGTGGATCTCTTGAAGTGGTCCCAGGGTTTGTTTCTGTTCTCCTTCTCTAAGACAGAAAGAAAACTAGAGGGAATTCATTCATCTTGGAGAAAAGGAAGTTTTCTCGTTCCATTTGCTCATTTCTGAATGATCTACTCAGACCCTGTCCTTAAATTCCAACTGAGCAGAAATTTAAACCGTGTTTTTTTTCTCAATTTTCAGTCTAGTTGTATACTGTAGACTTGGGAAATAGATGTCTGGTCCATTAGTGAGAAGGATGACCAGGGGAAGGAAGGAAGGAAGGAAGGAAAGGAAGGAAGGAAGGAAGGAAGGAAGGAAGGAAGGAAGGAAGGAAGGAAGGAAGGAAGGAAGGAAGGAAGGAAGGAAGGAAGGGAGGGGAAGGGAAGGGAAGGGAAGGGAAGGGAAGGGAAAAGAAGGAAGGAAGGAAGGAAGGAAGGAAGGAAGGAAGGAAGGAAGGAAGGAAGGAAGGAAGGAAGGGGAATAGAGGGAAAAGAAGGAAGGAAGGGGAATGGGGAGGAAGGAAGGAAGGAAGGAAGGAAAAGAGAGACAGAGAGAAAGAAAGAAAGAGAAGAAAGAAAACATGGATATACTTGCCTCTGTAGATTGATAGAATGTGGACAGAATAGGGTCCTCCTTCAACTCAGCATCTCTTCTGACCTGCTTCAGAAGACTCTGGAATCTTCTAGTAGAGATTTCACAACTGAAGAGTTGGGGAAGAAAGTTCACCAGGAGAAGAACAGGATATTCTTCTGTACAGCAATTCTCAGTTTCTTTGTTTCCTTGGGAAGAAATCAAGATCTTGTGAATGTTTACAAACTTGGAGAGAGTAGAAACTCGCTGCGTATGGGTTTAGATCTCACTAACATCTCACATCTTTCCCTTATGAAGATCTTAATTAGGGCTTATTTTGGAGGTAGGGCTTATATTGGACGCATGTGTAAAAATCAAGCTAGGACTTACTTTCGGGGTCGGTTGTATTTTTGGGGAAACGTGATTTTTGCAAGCTGCTGAAGAAAGTCAAGAGGAATTATTTAGTTGTCCGTCAGAAGACCGCATCCTTAATGGACTTCCTTGCTGCCGAGAGCCCCAGGGAATTCAGAATGACGTTGGCGAAGCGGCCTTCTTACTAAGTCTTGGAGAGACCATTTCTCAGGGATGGCGTTCATATTTCATGAACTCCCTGGAGAAAATGAAGAAGTGTTATTACTTGGCTTTAAGTAGAACAGGAGCCATTGGATCAAAATTCCAAGCCACAGATATTATAAATAAGAACTACATATAAGCTCACTGTTGGATGCAAACCCAAGATCTGATTTTGCAGCAAAATTGGGAGGTAGAATGCCATAGAAATATAGCTAGTCCTCAATGTAATGACTATAACCGAGCTCCACATTTCTGTTGCTAAGGGAAACCTTTCTTAAGTGGGATTTGCCCCATTTTATGACTTTTCTTGCCCCGGTTGTTAAGTGAATACTGCTGTCATTCAGCTAGTGACATGGTCATTCAGTGACCCTGGCTTCCCTGTTTACTTTGCCTGTCCGATGGTCACAAAAGGGGAACAGGTGATTCTGGGACTCTGCATCCATCATAAACATGAGTGTCTGAATTTTGATCATGTAACCATGGTCATAAGTGTGGAAAAACAAAGCCACCTTTTTTTTTCACCTATCAACCTGGTTACTAACTTAGCAACTTGCAGTGATTCACTTAATACCTGTGGCAAGAAGTGAGGGAAAACTCACTTAACCTATGTCTCACTTAACAATGGAAATGTTGAGCTCGGTTATGGTCGTTAAGTCGAGGACTACCTGAGCAAGACTTGGGAGCAGATGCCGGTTAAGACTTCCAAGCAGTTTCATTGGATGACCAGTCTTTCTTAAAACACACACACACACACACCTTTAGAAAATCAACTCAATGGTTTACTCCTGCTTGTACAGAATTATAACACTTTGCTGTTGGTGTATTGTCAAAAATCATTCATACAAAGAGGAGGGGGTCAAGTTATTTTCCAAAGCACCTGAAGGCATATGAGAAGAAACAATGGATGAAAACTAAGCAAGGAAGAGAAGCAACTTGGAATTGAGGTGAATAGACTAGACTAGACTAGAATGGAATATGATAGGGCTGAAAGGGATCTTGGAGGTCTTCTAGTCCAGCTCCCTGCTCAAGAAGGAGAACCTATACCATTTCACACAAGTGACACTCTAGTCCCGTGATGGTGCCACAGGTGGCACACATAGCCATTTGTGCCGACATGCGAGCTGCATGCAAACTTACCTCACTGCGCATGTGTGTGCCTCACAGCTGATTTTCCTCCCAAAGGCTTGCCCCGTTTCGTCACTTCCAGTATTTTCAGAAAAACAGAAAGTGATGAAACGGGGCTAGTTTTGGGCCTGCAAAGCTTGCAGAAACCTTCCTCAAGCCTTTGGGAGGCCGAAAAGGGCCTCAAACTGGCTGAAAATCGTCTGAGAGGCTCAGTACAGGAAAGGGGGTGGTGGGTGTGTGGGTGGATTGCTTGCGCATGCGTAGGGGACATGGGGGGGCACGCATTGCCTTCTGGGTGCTGACACATGAGCGCAAGCGTGCAAGCGGGTGCACAATTTTTGGCACAGGAGTCCAAAAAGTTTAGCCAGCACTGGTCTAGGTTCTCCTGCTTGGGCAGGAGGGTTAGACTAGAAGACCTCCAAGGTCCCTTCCAGCTCTATTCTGATTGACTGAGAAATTCCGAACCTGATAAAACTTTGCAAACTATGTAGAAATTGTTTTTCTTATGAGGGTTGAGTGTAGAACCAGATTAACTCCCCATCCCTTCCTCCCCCAAAAAGCAATTATTCAGAAGATCTGTTAGCACAATTAGCTCGGGTCTACAACAACTCACTGCAGCCAGTTTGCTGCAAGCAACTTGCCACGCCATCACCACCTTGCTGTGGCACAACTTGCTGCAGGACAAGAATTCCACAAATATCGAAGAAATAGCTTAACGGAATCATTCAAGGATGCCAAAATTAAAACGTGGACAACGTAACATGCGGATGAAAAAAAATGAAAATAAAATGTTAATAATTTTATAAGTGATTCAGTTGAATTGTTGAATTGTCCTGCAACCAGTTGGCCACAGAGAATTGGGCAGTTGGCTTTTACTATAAATTATTTCAGCAGGAAAGTTGATTCATTAGATGATTTTGGGTGGTGGTGGAGGAATAAGAACCACAATCAAATGTTGATGTAAACAGCAGGATTGGATCTCAAAGAGAATGAAAGGCCACAGGAGAACCACAAGGGTGCAAATTACAGTTAGCCGGGAATTGGAGAGCAGGAAGACATTGAGGCAACAACTGGAGGAGAAAAGCATTGCTCAGATTTTTCTATGAAACTTTAAAAGGGCTTTTCGATGTGAAAATTCTAGAAATGGATTCGTGGCTTCGGTGCCATCATTTTTTTTTCATCCACATAAATTCACCACATCTTTCAGGGGGAGACCTCAAGGGAAATTAATTCAATAAATGGCACATTGGGCAAACTGCACATAAATTATTTTTATGTCACTGCATTGAGCAATTGTTGCTCGGTTAAATAGTGCTTAATTGGTTGCTAAATACCAATTCGTGTGATTATCCAAGCATTGCCATTGATTTTCCAACAATTCCAGATCCTCTCCGTTTGCAAGAATAAAAGTAAACGAATTAGAAACCTTTGCTGTTTGTATTGCTGGTTTACAGCTCCTTTTTAAAACCTCCTTTTGCAAACAAGCCAATTTGGGTTCTTTAAATTAAAAGGATCCCCTTACTTTATTAAGCTAATTGATTAAAACAAGCCACCATCTTGTGTGCGGTAACGTTCCATTGATCGTCTTTACAATTCGTGTTACTGGTTTTAACGCACAGCAGTGGTTCAGTTTAATTGTGGTGCGGTGGCCTAGAGGTAGAGTTCTCGCCTCACAATGAGGAGGCTATGAGTTCGATCCCAGTTAAAGGCAGATATTTCTGTCTCTGGGCACATTGAGAATATATCTGCCAAACAAAACTCCGCATTGGTGACAGGAAGGGCATCCAGCCAGTAAACACTCAGCTACCTCCATTCAGTTGCCCCAACTCCACCCCGCAAGGGATTATGGGCTTGTTAAAAGGAGATGATGATGAGTGGTTCAGTTTAGTTCAATGATGTTAGGGATAACATTGTTTACCCTAACTGGTTTAGGTAAAATAATAAATATGTAATCATGGTTTATAAGTTAAAGTGTCTGCAACTTTAAATATAGGAATGTAATTAAGGGAGTGGTTGTGAAAGCACTTTAAAAGAAGCAAGGAACGTCAGCTTGCTCTCTCTGGCTTTGATGATCCCTAATTACTGCATGGACTCAAGACTGCGTTAGTTGAACGGGAGAGAGACAAAGGACTGATTTGTAAGTGAACATAGGATATTCTACATGGACTTTGCTAACTGAATATCCTTGAATGGACTGACTAAATGATTCATGACTAATGGACTATTATTTTGACTATGCTATAAACTCATAATGGAATAAACTATATTTTTGATAGCACAAGCGTATCTGTTATTTTTTACTGTATGTTAATAAACTTACAAGCTTAACTCACTCATTTATCTGTGTGCCTATCTGACTAACGCTGCACATTCTGTTTAGCTTGTCTCCTTAACCCTGGTTGGGGAACCCAGGCTTAACAAATGGGATGTTGCAGAATTATTGTTAACCAGGGTTTGCTGATTCTGGATTTCAGTCCACAAATTTGCAACCTACTAAAGCTGAAAATTAATAATCCTTTAACTTGTGTTGAAAAAAGTTAGTGTAAAGTATCTCTGTAAGGGCTTCATAGACATCAGCTCCTGCTAGGGTCTAGGTCACAGTATTTGAGGCACCTAAAGGTAGTCCTCGACTTACAATAGTTCATTCAGGGACCGTTAGAAGTTACAATGGCAGTGGAAAGCATGACTTAGGACCGTTTTTCACACTTACAACCGTTGCAGAATCCCCATTGTTCATGTGATTAAAATTCAGGTGCTTGGCCACCGACTCATAGTTATGACCATTGCAATGTCCCCGGGGGAGGATGGGTCAATATGATCCCCTTTTGCGACCTTCTGACAAGCAAAGTCAATCTTGGGAAGCCCAAGATTCACTTATAATGACCATGTTGCTAACTTAACAACTGCTGGGATTCGCTGAACCCCTGTGGCAAGAAAGGCCGTGAAATGGGGCAAAACTCACTTAATGAATGTCTCACTCAACAACAGAAACTTTGGGGTCAGTTGTGGCCCTACATCGAAGACTACTTGTACGATCATTTAAAGTAATTTGGAAAGTCACAGATCCTTTCTTCAGCCCTTTGCATGGAAGATTTCATAAGCATGGAAGAATAGTATTAGTATTAGTTTATTGTCATTGCACCTCGTACAACTAATTCAAACACCATCTTCAGTGCACATCATGACCATGAAAAGAAACATAAATACACATCCTTCACACTCCACATGTTGAACCGAAAACCCCTGACATGGCACCAACACTGCGCTAAACAGTAGAATTCAAAAGAGCTACTGCCCTGGGATAGAAGCTGTTTTACAGCCAATTTGTCCTTTTTTTTAATTATTCTGTACCATCTATCAGATGGTAATAGTTTAAAAAAAGGGGGGGGCAGGATGAGATGGATCTTTGAGAATGTTTTGAATTTTCTTAAGGCTAAAGCTCTTCCAAAGTGGGGACAGGACAACCAATGACCTTCTGGGCAATGACATTAACCCTCTGGAGTGCTTTCCTATCTGCCCCGGTGCAATTGGCAAACCAGACGCAGGTGCAGTAAGTTAAGATACTCTCTCTGGTGCAGTGGTAGAAGGTCACCAGCAGTTTTCCATTCAGTTGTTGTTTTCTGAGAGAAGCCTCAGGTAGTATATAATCTCTGCTGGGCCCTTTTGACCAGGGCTGCAATGTGAGCAACCCAGGTCAGGTCCTCTTTTAGGGAACATTCCATGAATCATGTCAAAGTACCTTAGTGAGAATGCAGGGAGGTTTAAATAGGAGCTATCTCAATTATGCATGTGGGGAAGGAGTGTTTGGGATTGGATGGGACTTGATAGCATTGGAAATAATAACACTTTGTCTTGTTCAGATCTAGTTTTGACGATGGGTTTTGATTTAATTAATAATTGAACTCATTTTAATGTCTCGCCCTTGCCGGAAAGGTTTGATGGCTAATGCTGATGGATCCCTTTGTAGCAGACAGCTTCTGGTGCTCTTGAATCCTCCCCAGACATTTATGGTTAATGGATGTGGCTTTTTTTTTAAAAAAAAAAACAAAGACAGTTATCTTCTAGTATAGTTTTCCTGACTGAAAATATATCTGCTGAAAAAAAACTCCGCATTGGTGACAGGAAGGGCATCGGGCCAATAAACACTCAACTCCATTCAGTTGCCCTGACTCCATCCCGCAAGGGATTATGGGGTCGTTAAAAGAGGAGGAGGAGGAGGAGGAGGAGGAGGTGGTGGATAGTGTTCCCAACCTGCAAAAAGCAACTTTGCTGGGGTAGTTCAACAACTGTGGGGGATGAATTAAGACTCTGTGAAGGAAGCATCTCAAGAAGATAATTGAAGACATCAGTCCAGCAAGTCCAGAAGTTAATTGAAGGAAGGAGGCTAATCCAAAATGTGGGAGGGATTTTGCATTTTCCCTAAGGGGGACCAGACACTCTCATCAAAATTTAAAGGCCTTGTTTTGCAAGATTCCAGACTTTGTTCGTTTCTTACAGAAGAAAAAATAACAACCCGGTTGGATCCACTGAGAATATTTCCCAATGGCTCTTTAATTTCCCACGATAGACTTTTGTCATTTTAAATCCATCTTTGTTAGTTAGCATCAGCCCTTGGAAGCTCATCGTAACAGTTTTTGTTTGAAGCTCTTTTGTTTGTTTTGTGCAGCGTTTTATTTCGAGTGGCATGCACAATATTGGGAGAGTTGTATGTGGGTCAGTTGTGTGAGGAAATGTTCCTGGTTCTCCATCTTTAACACCGCCAGAAATATTTCAATAGGATTTTACCCCTTGGGTGGAAAAAAATAGAATTTTAATCTCCCATCAGCTAGAAGGCATGAAGCTGCAGAGCTCTGGATGAATTAGATAAAAGGCCTAGATATTAATAGATAGAACACTTGTTTTGTGAACTCATGTATTTTAAAATGTAACTTGTAACTTAATATATATTTATTGTGTATATATGTATGTGTATGTGTAGATCTATCTATCTCATCCACCTATCTATATCTACCTACCTTATCTATCTCTTTATCTACCTACCTTATCTATCTCTTTATCTACAGTATCCATCCATCCATCCATCCATCCATCCATCTATCTATCTATCCACACACATATACCCTGTTTCAGAGGTGGTATTCAGCAGGTTCTGACAAGTTTGGGAGAACCAGTAGAAATTTTGAGTAGTTCAGAGAACTGGCCAATCCCACCTCTGACTAGAGATTTTACAGTATCCTTCCCCTGCCACGCCCACCAAGCCACGCCCACAGAACCGGCAATTTAAAAAAAATTGAATCCCACCATTGCCCTGTTTCCCCCAAAATACGACCTACCCTGAAAGTAAGTCCAAGTTTATTTTATACACGTGTGCCCAATATAAGCCCTACCCCCCCCAAAAAAATAAGTCCTAATTGAAATCCCGCCCACTCTCTGAGTGCCCTGTGTTTTAATCTGTGTTTCTTTTTTTGTTCCTTGTCCAGGGATTTCGCCTATGTAGCCAGAGACCGAGAGACCCGGATTTTGAAATGCCACGTATTCCGATGTGACAGCCCAGCAAAAGCCATAGCCACCAGCCTCCACGAAATCTGTTCGAAGGCAAGTCCCCTTTGCTTCCTTCAAACCAACCAGTGGGCCTTGAAGGTCTGCTGATCTTCACGGCCTCCTTCTGCCATGATTCTTCTTTGAGAAAGGGGTGCCAGCTTTTATACAGGTAGTCCTCGACTTAGAACCGTTCGTGGAGTGACCGTTCAAAGTTACCATATTTCCCTGAAAATACGTCCTACCCTGAAAGTAAGTTCTAGCTTGACTTTTACAGGTGCTCCCAATATAAGCCCTACCTCCCAAAATATAAGGCCTGATTAAGATCCCACCTACTCCAGAGTGCATGGGTAAAAATGAAGCTAGGGTGGGGATGGGGGGGTGGAGCTACTTACCTTTGGACAGGTGCAGCCAGACCTCGCACACCCATTTCTTCTGCAGCCGGCAAGGCTGGCAAGGCTTTCCTGAAGGCCTCTAGCTGATAAAACTCCGGAGCGATCCAGAGCTCTGTTATTGGCTGCAGAGGCCTTCAGGAAAGCCTTGCTGTCCGCAGAAGAATAAGCTTCTGAAGACCTCTGACAGCGAAAAGGAGGAGGTTGGGGGCAATGTACGCAAGTGAGGCTAGTCAGTGGATGACATCCCCCGAAAATAAGACGTGGTGCCTTTTTTGGTGGCAAAAAAAATATAAAACAGGGTCTTATTTTTAGGGAAACATGATCCAATGGCACTGAAAACAGGGACCTAGGACTGTTTTTCATACTTCTGACCGTGGCAGTATCCCAGCGGTCACGTGATCTCATACTTACGATGGATTGCAGCGGTTCTGGAATCCCGCGATCCCCTTTTGCGACCTTCTGATGAGCACAGTCAATGATTGAAGCCAGATTCACTTAACGGCCGGATTTTTAGTTGAGCGACTGCAGCGATTCACTTCACTATGGTGGGGGTTGGAAGGAAGGTTGTAAAGTGGGGCTCACGTGACCCCGGGACCCTGCGACTGTCATAAATGTGAATCAGTTGCCAAGCACCCAAATGTAAATCACATGACCCTGGGGGATGCCATGACGCTTGCTCATAAGTGTGAAAAAGAGTCCTAAATCGCTTTTTTTCAGTGCCGTTGTAACTTTCGAACGGTCATTAAATGAACTGTTCTAAGTCGAGGACTACCTGCACTTTCGATTCTCCCCTTTTCGCAAGACTGAGCTTTGAACCTAAACTCCATGCTCAGCAAAGCCTATTTTTAGCCAGTTCCTTTTTGAAGATTAAGAGAAGGAGATTAAGAAGTAGTCTAGTTCACTGTTAGATTCTGATGAAAACCTCATTAAGAAGGTATACAATTTCTTACTGAATTTGACAATGGAAAATCTATCCATATAAAAACAAAATACCACTCATGCATCATCACAAAATCTCCAGAACCGTAAAGCCTACAAACTTGAAATTTGGCACGTAGGTTCCTCTTGGCTTCTAGGGGCTCACTAAGAAAGGATTTTTCAGAGCATTCGTATTTCCTATATTATTATTATTATTAACACGCTCTGATGCTAAGGAGTTCTACTTCCCCTCCCTACCTGAAAAGAAATCTCTTCCAAATACAAAACACAACCAGAGGAGAGGAGTTTCAGTTTTAGTTTCACAGCACCAAGCAGCTTTAGTACAGAACAGTTGAGCTAAGCCACACCCAGGCTCCTTGTTGCCTCCTTGCTCACACAGCAAATACTCTTTTCATTTCCAAACAGCCCTCAACTCTCACACACTGACAAGAAGCTGGCCAGATGAATACCGATGGATGCTGGTAGGCAGAGGCAGAATTTTTTCCCCCTTATTTTCCTCCCCAAAAACTAAGCCCGACCACATAATTTTGTAGTGAACCATGGGTATCGAGATAGTTTATTATATTTTGCTTTTTTGAAAGGTATATTTTAACAAAATAATCAACAGGCCTTGAGTTTGACACCCCTGTTCTGGGACAACTTGAATTTAAGACCTGAGAGGTCTCTGGGGAGAGCATCCAGAGAACATGGTGGCTTGTTGTTCCCATGGCCTCGTTTAGTTTATGACAGGAGGAACATGAAGCTCAAAGACTACTAAATGTATTTTCCTTTTGCCCTTTATCTTGGAGACCCCATATTTAGTGATGAGTCACAAACGGGCTTTGTCTTCAGAAACAGGTGGGGTTGCACCTGTTTTATCTGCTTTGTGCATTCGTGTTTGCTGCAGTGTTAAGTCGCATCACTGCCAAATGCTAATTTCTAGAATACTTGACTGCAAATAAATTGTGTCTATTCACACGTTGGTTAAATGCATATGCCTCACAGGCTGACAAAGATCTCCTTGGATCAAAGGAAAATATAACATTTCCCAATCAGTTCTGTCCTGACCTTTCTCCCAACGTCCTGGAGCTGTTGCTCACGTATGCATCCCGCCAAGATAAGCTTCATAAAACCCACGCCTGCTTTAGCTGAATCAAGCTCTTTCCTACAAACAGATTAATATCCTGGACCATTAATTACGTGACCCGCATAAAATTCCAGTGAGATTTTCTCCTCAGAGGTTCGGCACGGGTTCCTACATCAGCTGGGCTTCCTGTAGGCGAAGAATCCCTCAACTAAACTCTATTTTCTATGGTCTAAATCAGGGGTGTCAAGCTCAAGGCCCATGGACTGGATCTGGTGCACAGGATTCTTCAGTCTGGCCCGCAGGGCTGGGCTGGAAATATCAAAGGACAGACTTGCAGTGCCTCTGCGGGCCAAAACAGTCCTTGGGGGAGGTTTGCGTGCGCCCTGTGGCCCATTTTCGGCCTCCACAGCCTCTGGTCGAAAACAGACTGCACGGACACCCCCCCCCCTCCATTTTTGCCCTCTCTGGCCTCCAGCAGCACTCTGCCAGCTGAAGAAGGGCCGTGTGGAGGGGCCTCCATGCGGCCCGTTTTCGGCTGGCAGAGTGCTTGCAGGAGGTGTCCCTGCTGCCTCACAACCCCCGCCTCCAGCCGGCCCACGAAGGAGAACTACAATGCTGACTCCAATTCTCCAATGAAGAAATCCAATTTAGTCTAAAATTTTAGACCTTTGGTCTAAAATGCTGATCCTCGAAAACAAAGGTGGGTGTTAACAAATAAAATTCTCACGCGAAAGGAGGAAAATAAATTGCATTCTCCTCCTTTTCTGCAGATTATGGCTGAACGGAAGAATGCCAAAGCTGTGGCTTGCAACCCATTGCAGGAACGGACAAACGTCGTTCTTGAGGTTCCTTTGCAAGGTAAAATCTGTAAGGATGTGTAGGTTTATTGTTGTGATGGAAGGATCTTTGCTTTTTAGGGTCACAATAGAGCAGTTGCAGCAAATAGACAGAGAACTGGTCCTTGACTTACAACCAAAATTGAGATCTGAATTTTCATCATTAAGTGAGATATTCGTTAAGTTCAGTTTTGCCCCATTCATCAAGTGAGTCACTGCAGTTGGTAAGTTAGGAACACAGTTGTTAAGTGAATCTGGCTTTCTCATTGACTTGGGTTGTCCGAGATCACAAAAGGGACACAGCAAAGATCATATATCTGAACCCATTGCCAAACATCCAAATTTTGATCACTGAACCAGGGGGATGCTGCAAAGGTTGTAACTATGAAAACCATAAGTCACATTTTTCTTTGCTGTTTAACTTGGAATGGTCACTAAGAGAACTGTTGTAAGTTGAGGACTACCTGTGTCCATTTTTAATTGAGTTAAAGGCTGGGCCATTATTTGGAAAGTTAAGGTAGATGTTGGCAAAGGAGGAGTGCTCTCCATCCCAAGCATGTACCCAATGGTACAGCAATCGTGGCTTTCGGATATTTAGCTTTTTCAAAGATACTGTAGGAGAAGGAATGTAATGGTGGGGTGGCCTAGTGGTGAAGACACTCACCTCCTACTCGGAAGGTCGAGAGTTCAATGTCTCCTCGGGCTCAAAAAAATATCTGCTGTGAACACCAGATAGGCGTCAGGGAGGGCATCTGGCCAGTAAACGCTCGGCTCCACCCGTTCACCCAGAGTCTACCCCAAATTAAGTGATTACAAGGGATTTTTTACTGTAGGAGAAGGAATGGCAGAACCTGGGGAGGGAGGTGTGAAAAGAGAAATCAGCATAGAATCCCTACGTAGTCACAAGTAAACTAACTGCAACCTCCCTTAAATTCCATTGACCCTTATCTAACTCTAAGCAGGCACTGATCATACATTTGGAAGATTTCTGTGCATAGGCTTATAGCCAGGGGTGAGATTCCACTGGTATAACAATCAGTTTGGTGATCATGTGCTTCCTGCTCCGCATGTCAGAAAGGTTTTATACTTAACCTTCTTCTGCATTCCCTGTGACTAAAACAGCTGAGCCGCAGCTGTGGCTCTCACAAAAGGGACAAAAGTACAGGAAAGAGCAGGGGGGAGGCCCACATGCTTGTCGAGCAAACCGGTTCTCTGCCAGCTGATCTTCGGAGCAAGCAGTTCACATGGACCAGTACGAACCAGTAGAACCCCACTCCTGCTTTGAGCAATAAATCAGTTTAACTGGACCTTGAGGTGTACATCTGGGTTTTTTGTTTTTTTTTTTGCAACTGGTAGTCACAGCTGTATTCTGACTAAACCATTCATTGTTTGCAACCCTTGTGCTAGTCAGAAATGTGCGGCTGTTGAGAGGTGTTCAGGTAATCTGCTTCCTTGACTCTACCTCATAACTGACACAAGAAGAGAAGGGTTTATTTTACGAAATGAAAATTTATAGCACTCTGTTCCTTAATTCCCCAGATATCAATTAGGATCGTTTTTTAATAGGACTTGGAGCAGAGGTTTATTGGAATCAATATTCTCAGCTACCTGATATATCACTCTGGCTCCTGGCATTAAAATAAAGGGAGGTGGCCTGGTGTGAATTGGATGAGATGAAATTGATGTTTTGCTTCCCTGCAGTAGATTTTCCAACACCAAAGACTGAGTTGGTCCAGAAATTTCATGTGCAGTACCTGGGCATGCTACCTGTAACTAAGCCAGTGGGTATGTAAGCGTATTTTTTTTTCATGAATATCTATAAATGTGTTTGTGGTGATTCCTCTTCTTCTTCTTCTTCTTCTTCTTCTTCTTCTTCTTCTTCTTCTTCTTCTTCTTCTTCTTCTTCTTCTTCTTCTTCTTCTCCTCCTCCTCCTCCTCCTCCTCCTCCTCCTCCTCCTCCTCCTCCTCCTCCTCCTCCTCCTCCTCCTCCTCCTCCTCCTCCTCCTCCTCCTCCTCCTCCTCCTCCTCCTCATTGGTGTTGTGGTTAGAATGCAGTATTGCAGACTAACTCTGCTGATTGCCAGTAGTTCAATACTTACTGGCTCTCTCAACCTCCCATCCTTCCGAGGTGGGTAAAATGAGGACCCAGATTATTGGGGGCAAGAGGCTGACTCTGTAAACTGCTTAGAGAGGGCTGGAAAAGCTCTGTGAAGCAGTATATAAGTCAAAGTGCCATTGCTATTTTTCACCACCACCACTTCATCCTCCTTTACTGTTTCAGGTGTCTTTGAGATTGCTGAGCTAATCCTATCCCATCTCTAGCTTTTTGTAGTCTTGCTAAAACGAGGTAACTAATATCTTTAGTAGTGTGGATCAAGGAAGTGACATGTATATCGTAAAAGATATAATTAGTTTTTCTATGATTTGGGAATTGCTGGAAATTTGGAAGAATGCTAACAGGATTATATCTGTCAAGGCGAGAAGAATAGCAAAGTTTTCAAGAGTTGTGTATTCAAGTTTTATCTAATTTGATTGTCACTAAACTGGGGAATTACGCTGGGGAAGATAAAACCTAAGATCACACACTATTCCCCCTAGCATTCTTAGTCAGATACTAATTGGGGGGTCCTTCATGATCTCTGAGCTTGGTTATTTTCTCACAGACATTTCATGACCCAACTAGGTAACATCATCAGTGCTGACTTCATAATTTATCATCTGATGTGCAACAAAAGTTAACTGATGAAGTTCCCTGGTTGGGTCATGAAACATCAGCCAGAAAATCATCAAGCTCAGACAGCACCAAACACTCCATCGTTCCACCCTAAGCTACAAGTATTCTACCAATACTGAATTTTATGGAATCCACATGATCCATTGGACCCAAGCTAAACAGATTTGCTAGGTTCATAAAGGTAAAGGTAAAAAGGTTCCCCTTGCACATCTATGCTAGCCATTTCTGGCTCTAGAGGGCAATGCTCATCTCTGTTCCAAAGCCGAAGAGCCAGCATTGTCCGAAGACGTCTCCATGGTCATGTGGCTGGCATTGCTAAACACCGAAGGTGCACAGAACGCTGTTCCTTTCCCACCAAAGTGGTCCCTATTTTTCTACTTGCATTTTTTTTTACATGCTTTCAAACTGCTAGGTTGGCAGAAACTGGGACAAGGAACGGGAGTTCATTCCGTTACACGGCTTTCTGTTTGACAAGCTCGGCTTCTTATCCACTGAGCCACTGTGTCCTTTCATACAACACATTATGTTCATAAAACACATTAAACCACTCAAAATCGAAACCCCCAGCGAGAACATAATATATGGTGGGAATACAAACCCTAAGTGGCCCACAGAGTTTCAAGCCCAGCTGTAAGACCCAGACTGCATTGCATTTGTAAAGCCAATGGGCAGATTTTTTTTTTCATCCAGAGAAGGTTCCCACAGCAGTTTAACAAAGGTTAGTAACTTCAGGAGTTAAAATCTAGATGATACAGTGGCAGAGAGAAACAGATTGGAGGGAGAGAAGAAAAAAAAGAAGCATGCTTGATTCAAAAGTTAAAGTTAATCTGGACCAGAGAAGAATGTTTGAAGCAAAGGAAAACCCAACATGTTGTGAATCCCTCTAAAGTTCTAAGGTTGTGTGTCTGTTGTCTCTGTTCTTCTGAAGGTATGGACATGTTGAACGGGACTATAGAAAGTCTGATGGAGTCCTCCAACCAAGAAGAGTGGACACCTGTCACCATGAATGTGGCTGATGCTACTGTCACTGTCATCAGCGATGGAGTACGGTTCCTTCAACTTGTCCTATTTTAATGCTAGGATTTTAACTTGACCCAACAACTTTATTTATTTATTTTTGTAGTAGTGGTGTCGTGCCCCTGTCGGAATCCGATTCGGAAGGGGAGGCCAAACAGCCTACAGAGAGTGGGAGTGTGGCTCCCTTGGCTGTGGAGGAAACTGGAGAAGGGCAAGGCCACTGGGTAGAGCAGGGAAGAGGTAGAACAAGGGAGAGGGAATTCAGAGGAAGACCTAGGCCCAACCCCCTCTTCATCCTAGGGCACGCAGGGAGAAACGGAGAAGGGAGCAATGTGAGTTGCATGGCTTACTGGGGAGGAAAGGGCCTTGCTTCCCTTCCTTAGCTGCAGCTGGTAACACAGTGTTTAAAAAGGGAAGTTACATGCAGCAAGCTGTTGGGAGCAAATTGTGAATTTATCTGGTATAGCCGTGGCTTATCTGTATTCCTGGCGTCCTCCCAACTGTGTGAGTTTTGCCGTGCTTTCAAGTCTGAAATTCCTTCCCCTGCCCTGTCAAGTTAATTACTGCAACTTGGTTTGTTTGAATTTTTAGTTACAGTTTGTATGTTCCTTGTTTTGGATTGAATTTTCTCCAGTTAAAGACTGTTCCTGGGAGAGCTTTTCTCCAGCCAAAGGTAACCTGGCAAAGTTGGAGATAATAAAGGGACTCTTCTTGCTTATTTGACTGTGTTGCCTTTGTACCACATCCCGGGTCATCACAAGTGATGAATATTTGTACTTCGGGTGTAGGATGAGGGTGGAGTTTTGTTTTCAGAGCTTGTGGGATGGTTTCCAAACATTTCATTACCAGGCTTGGTAAGGTCTTCTGCGGAGTTTAGGGGATGTCACTGTTGGTTGTGTTCTCCTTATAAGGGCTTCGTATCAGTGGTGGCATTCTACCAGTTCGGCTCAGATCAAGCAAACCGGTTTGTTCAACGATCAGCTGCTGGGCCATCCCACCTGCCCCGGCTCCATACTGACCATTATTTCCTGCTTTTCAACCTCAGCTGCTTCATGCAGCACGGCAGATTGCCATATGTCAGCTGTTGAACACAGGGAGAGTGCAGGATTACAGGAGAAGGTCCATAGGAAACCCTCTGCGTGTACGCAAAGCGTGCCCACCAAGCCACACCCATCGAACCAGTTGTTATGCCCTTGTTGGAGTCTGACTCTGAGGGAGAGATTGAGCAGCTGACAGGGAGTGGGAGTGTGGCTCCAGTGGCTGTGGAAGAAACGGGGGAAGGGCACAGTCCAGCTGGGCATTCAGAGAAAGACCCAGAGCCATCCTCTCTTCATCCTAGGGCATGCAGGGAGGAATGGAGAAAGGAGCAATGTGGCTTATGGGAGAGGAAAGGGCCCTGACGCCTTTCATTAGTTGCAGCTGGGAAAACAGGATATAAGTGGGGCATTTTAAATAGCTCTTTGCTGGAAGCAAAGCGTGCCTTATCTTGGTCAAGTCTTATCGGGGTTTTGGCGTCTTCCCAACTGTGGTTTCTGCATTATCTTGTGGAAGTCTGCAATTTATCATCCTGGCCTGTCGTGTTAATGACTCCAGTGTGGTTTGTGTTGGGTTTGTCTTTACTTCTTATTATCTTTACTTTTGGTTCAGACTGCATTTACTCTCTTCGTAGCCTGTTTTTGGAAAAGTTTGATATAATTATCAAACTTTAATTGGACATTGAGGCCCAAGTTGGAGGCATTAAAGGGAATTTATTCTACTTTTGTGACTGTGTTATTTTTGGGTCATGCTCCGGGTCATCACACCGCTGATAAAACAAGTTGAATCCCATCACTGCTTCGTATGGTCAATAGGTCTTGTGATGTGATCCCATCAGGTGAGGGTCCTCTCAGGTGAAGGGCTTGTGATGGGTCAGGTGTGGTCATGTGAAGTGAGGGACTTGTGATGGGGAGGTTATGTCAGGTGATATTCTTGTTGGGTCAGGGTCTTGTGATGGGTCTTTTGATGGGTCAGGTGAGGGTCTTGTGATAGAGAGGTCACATCAGGTCAGCATCATTGGGAGGTGAACTGCTGGTGGAGGGAGCTTTTGTGGGCTGATTGTCTCTGGAGGGCTGTGCGGTTGATTTGGATTTTGAGGGGTTCATAGCAGAGTTGGTATTCAGCAGATTCTGACGAGTTCTAGAAGAACCAGTAACGGAAATTTTGAGTAGTTCAGAGAACTGGCAAATCCCGCCTCTGACTGGCCCCGCCCCATCTATTCTCTGCCTCCCAAGTCCCAGCTGATCGGCCCGGGTCTTCTTTGGTTGTCCTGCACAGGAGAACGGAGCTGGAAAGCAGGTTAGTGGGGTGGGGAGGGAATGGGGTTTTGAAATATATCCTTCCCCCAGGACTGGGGAGAGAGTGGAGATTTTACAGTATCCTTCCCCTGCCATGACTACCAAGCCACACCTACCAAGCCAAGCCACACCCACAGAACCAGTAATAAAAAAATTTGAATCCCACCACTGGTTCGTAGGCTGGTTGTATATTGAGGTGTCAGTTGATGGAATAACTTGTGGAGTGCCCCAGGCTCTGATAAACTCACGAACGTGGCGGGTGGTGGCATGGCCAATTATTTTTCTGTGGCTCTAATCGAACTGGTGCTGTTTTGCTGTCGGTGGGGTAGAGATTCCGGATTTGGGGTCATGGCATTTGACAGCCAGCAGTTGTCCACGGATCCTGGTTTTTTAATGGATGTGATGTTGGTCCTGTGAAGAATTGGTTGCAATGCTTCCAGTTGATTTTGTAGATCACATTGTTTCTTTCGTCCTTCGGCACCTTGTTTTATTTTATTTTTTTCCTCTTCATTTTTTTTATCCAAGCTTTTTAAGGTTATGGGCGAAACGCAGAAAGATCTGTCTGTAGTGTCAGTCGAAACAGATTTAGCGGTGACAATGGATAATTTGCACTGCATTTTCAACACCCCCCTCATCTCCCATGTTCTACTATCTTCACTTACAAAAATAGCCAAATTGTCGATTATTAGTATTAGTATTCCAAAATTTAAACAAAAAAAAAATAACCCTTGAAATCAGCGAGGCTTTCAACGGTAATTATCCCAGATTTAGGGAGAGAAAATTAAATGAATTGCATTGATCCTGCCTACAGTCTTAATTAACTGGAAAGTTAATTAACTTGAACTAGATGATTAAGCCATCGTATGCGGCCCATGGAGCGTGTGTTCTTGCCACCTATGTACAGAAATAATGAAAAATTAAGTATGTTTTGCACCCTAGGGCACTATTTCTCAACCGTGGCTATCTTAAGATGGCCAGATTCCTCAGCAAGCAGTTTGAAGTCTACACATCATAAAGTTGCTTAGGTTGAGAAACATTGCCATAGGTATCCAGCCCAAGCAGTAAGGGTTTTTTTAAAAGATTTTTTTTAAAAATTCCTACAAGGTGCATAAAACTTTAGTAATGCACCTAGAAGTTATATAAATTTTATAACACATTCCAGTCACTGGATATTTTAGTGTCAACTCCTTTAAGAGCCTCCACGAGGATAATGAATGATGTCAAATTGAAAGATGTGGTTGACACCTTTGAGAGTATGTGTGCATGCATCTGAAGGATGTTGTGGCCCGCCAGCAGTCAGCAGAGTTGGTGGCAAACTGACAGTGAGGAGGTTGGGGAGGAACATCGGCCAGTCCTGGAGTCTGGGGAAGGCTCGGACGAGGGCTCTGCATCGGAGGCAGAGATGGGGCCAGGGCCATCCGACAATTATCAGCTGCCTTCGGAGTCGGAGGTCAGTGGGGAAGACAGATAGCTGGAGCCTGTTCCCAGTATGCACATGCACAGAGCTGCTAGGAGAAGGGCACAGTTAAGGAACAAGAGTTGATTCCGGGAGTAAAGACACAAGAGGACGGGGAATGGCCCCTCTCATAGGGAATGAAGAGGAGCGAAAGGGGGTGGGGTTTGCAGAAGACAATTAGTTTGTTTAATTAGTGTGAAGATTTGTTCGTGACTCTCAGAGACTCCTTGCCAAGTATTTCTTTGTACAGCATTGCGCTTGGAAGCTATCGCCCTGACAACTCTCCAAGCAGGTTAAGGTCTGTGATTGTAAATCACTCTTGAAAGACTGTTTGCTGGATGTGAATGATAGGAATTCACATTAACCTAAATAAAAGGGGTTTTATCGGAACAAGTAGTCTGCATCGTGATTTTTGTGAAGCCTAGGTCAGAACCAGGTAACTGAAGCCAAGCCCCTTTTTATTTAACGGCAACAAATTTTCCTTCACACCTAGGATGAAGAGGAGATTGTGGTAGAATGTCGTGTCCGCTTCTTGTCCTTCATGGGCGTGGGAAAAGACGTACATACCTTCGCCTTCATTATGGATGCAGGAAACCAGCATTTTGAGTGCCACGTCTTCTGGTGCGAACCCAATGCTGGCAACGTCTCCGAGGCAGTTCAGGCTGCTTGTATGGTAAGTCGGATGGTTCTATAAATAGTAGCCTACTCTGTTAAGATACAGCCTTCAAATGGCTTCTAATGTACTGCCTTAAAATGGTTTCTACTGTATAGTGCTGTGGAGTTGCCATGGTAACAGCTTCACAGTACTCCACAAGGGGGCTCTCTCTGGTAAGGGGAAAAATCCAACATTAGAAATTACATTTGTTCCAGACATTTTCAACAAGGCTTTGATTATTCTTAAGGACTAATATAATTGTCGCCAAAATCAGGGCTTTTCCTGTCTAATACAGGATTAGGATAAATAAATACCTGGTTATCGGCTAGTTGTCAATAAAATTTTCAAGGGATTCTGTGTCTGTGTCTCTGGGTTTAAAACAACAACAACAACTCCCTTTTAGGAAGTCTTAAGGTAGCCTGCAAAGCCACCTTACGATGTTGATATACCTTTGTTGTGTTGCAGCTGCGGTATCAGAAGTGTTTGGTTGCCCGACCTCTTTCGCAGAAAGTCCGCCCTCCTCCGCCTCTGGCAGACTCTGTGACAAGACGGGTCACTACCAACGTGAAACGCGGGGTCCTGTCCCTGATTGACACTTTGAAACAGAAGCGTCCTGTGACTGACATGCCATGACAGACCTGTGGGTGAGCCACCCCAGGCGTTCCTCGAAATGTCGTGCGAAAAAGGACAGAACAGCAGCCGTGTTTCAAAGAAAGAAGACTGGATGAAGGCGGCCTTCCATCAGAAATCTTCACTTTCGGAAAAGTTAATGGGAAAAATAATATTAGACAAGCATGTTCTCACTCTTGCCGCCACCAAGTCATATTGAAAAGAAGCATGACCTCTCTTTTTTTTAAAATGTTCATTTGATTATTATTATTATTATTATTTTTTGCTCCATGTGAGATAGCCGAGAAATGGAAGGCCTGCTTTTGGACTGTAAATAGGACGGACGTGACTTTGATTCATACATCCAAGAAGGAATGGATGCATCAGATGATCGCTCATCTTTGCAAAGAACCCAACCCAAGGATTCTCACCGCTCCTGAGCACTATGCCTCTTTTTTAACAGTGAATTACACACCAAGTATTAGTTAACTCTTGTATTACTACACTACTAATACCAAGCTTCTTATTTTTTACAAAAGAGCATTCGTGATTAACCTTCCATCTTGTGCGCCGTGGTCATCGCGTCAACGCGGAGATGCCAGTCAGGTGTCCTGCCATGGAGAGAAAACCCCTCCATGCAGGAAGGATTGTGCCAGTTAGGTGACAACAGTTTGTGGCAACCCCGTGCATGCATAGGTCACACCACACATCCAAGTGTTGCAGCACCTGTCCGTTGTCTTTTTCTAGCACAAATGTACATAGAGGGAAGAAGACGGGCATGTACCGTTGTCGCATAAAATCTCTCTTTGTGGTTTGTGTGGTTTTTCTTTCCAGAGAAGGGCTTGCCCGCGTGGGAAACCAACACCATATTTGAAGTGGCCTTCAGTCCAAAAATTGCATTTGTTTACATACTAAGTCCATGTTTGAGAAGTTTGGCAGGATAGAGACTGGGTTTTATTTCGGAACAGAATCCACCCCCAATGCTTATGATGCCAAGGCTCAAGTGCCTCTTATATCCTTTCAAGTTATTCTTTTTTACATTTCACCAGGAGGCATGCGTGAAACTGACCACTTGAGGCTACAACTGATGGCTTCCCCTCATGATAATATATATATAAATATATAAATAATGTGGGTGAAAACAAAGAATGTTCACTAGTTACTTTTCTTACGGATAGATTTGCACGGAAGCAACCTGGATTTCCTCTTGACTGAAGTCCCGGACATTCAAATCATGTCCTTTTATTTTATTTTTGTTCTGCGAGATCCGTTCTACTTTGCAGCTTTCTTAGGAACTTTTATTGGACGGTGAGGTTGACCTAAAAAGCCATGCTTTCCAGGTAGAGGTTTGGGTTGAAATACCAATAGATGTAGAGCGGTTTGGCTTCGGAAAGTCCAAGCCACACATGTCGCACCGAGCACCGTGTGGTGGTTTCCTTCTATTTTGTGATCACACCTTTACACAACGGTGTGGTTTCCATTGATCAGGAGTGTCGGCAAGGTTTGGTTAAACAAAAAAAAAAACCCAAAAAACCAAAATTCAAGATGATAGCCACAAGGCCGGCATTGAAGCACCACCTGATTCTTACAGGCATCGCAGGTGGTGCTTCGATCTCAGTGCTGTGGCTGACATCTGGATGTTTGGATCACACCTGGCTGGTGCCCTTTGTGGCTGTTGACTGTTTAATCCCTTTTGTCAGAGGTGGGATTCTGCCAGTTCGGACTGGTTCGGGTTAACTGGTTCACTCTGAAGATTATCTGGGACTGAACCGGTTCGCTCCAACAATCACGTGGGCCCACTGGCTTGCCCCTGCACTGCACTGAACTTTATCGTCTCAGCTGATCAGCGCGGAAGAGTGGATTGCCGCTCCTCAGCTGTGTTACTCCCCCAAAGTAACATAGCAGATAAGGATTTTTTTTTTTCTACCAGCAGCATCCCACTCCTGCCTTTTTGTGTGTCCTTTTGATCCTTTGTATACCGTGAGTCATGCGAGTCCCACCTGATGCCCTGCCACAGGAAAAGGCTTAGAATTCCCCAGGGACGGGCAGACCTCTTTGGGGAGGCAATGGAAGAAGTGAAGTGATGGTCTCAAGAGGAAGACTAGGGAGGCCGCCTGAGATTTCTTTGACGCAAGATGATCTGTTCACCGATGCTCTTGGGTCACAGCAACTTGGAGAGGGACCAATGGAACCATGAGGCCAACTTGACCAAGCATTCAAAAAGGGCACGCTTAACAAGCTATAACCTCACTGCACTCCTGTCCCGTCTAAAAGAAGATAGGAAGTCCTAGCATCCATTAGCCTAGAACAAGGTTTCTCAAACTCGGCAACTTCCAATCGTTATGGATTTCATCTCCCAGAATTCCCCAACCTGACTGGCCGGGAAATTCTTGGAGATGAAGTCCGAGGTCTTGAAAGTTTCCAAGTTTGGAAACAAAAAACCCCAACCACCTTCTTTGAACTGCCCCTTTAATTGCTTTGGACAGTGGTTGCTACAGCAAGATCTAACCTTGAGAGATGTCAGAGGTCCTTGGACAATTGTTTTTTTCCAGCTCTAAGAAAAGCATCAATCATGCCTTCCCAACCCTCGTCTCTTCTGCTTACGCTTGACACAATTTTGTATCGGCCTAAACACCACTTCATAAGTGTGCTCTTTTCTTACAGCTGTTTGCTGTAAACTGGCCCCAAGCCAGAGAGCCACACAAATCAAAAGAAGCAACAGGGAATAACAGAGAGTCATCGAAGGCCAAAGTGGGCCTCCCAAACTTTTAATTTCTTCAGTTATCTCATAAAACCCTGCACCTTTTCTTTCTTGCTCCAGAGAACAGTTGTTTTGCTTTGTTCAGTGACGAGTTAAGCTTTTGATATTCAGGTGCTGAGCTTGTTGATCAGAAAGGTCAGCAATTCTAATCCCTAGTGCCGCGTCATGGAGTGAGCTTCCATTCCTTGTCCCAGCTTCTGCCAGCCTAGCAATTCGAAAGCATATAAAAAAGCAAGTAGAAAAACAGGGACCACTTTGCTGGGAAGGTAACAGCTTTCCATGCACCTTCGGTGTTTAGTCATGCCGGCCACATGACCATGGAGATGTCTTCGGACAGTGATGTCTTCGGACAGTGATGCCCCTACCCAGGAATTTGTAATGGAGATGAGCACCGCCCGCTAGAGCCGGAAACGACTAGCACATATGTGCGAGGGAAACCCTTACCTTTTACAGGCAGCAGAAAATCACCTGTGATTCACACCAGAACATCAAAAGGATGGTGATACAATCACATCCCCTTCAACCCACTGCTTCCCGGGGCAGCAGTCCACGAATCCAAGAGTTGGCTTCTTGTGCATGTGTGAACTAGTTCACAGGGCACCACATCGACAACCACAGTCTTCCTCTGTTTTTAAGCTGTACAGCTGTCTAGATAGATATTTGTGTATATGTACAATTCAGGTCAATGAAACTTTTAGAGCAAGGCAATTATTGTCTGATGTTCTGACATCACCACCTATGCAAAGAAGACATACTTCTGGGTGAGGGAAATAAACTAACCTACATGGGTATGAAAATTTACCAGCTGTTACAAAAATGGAAACAATAAACCAAGTTTTCCTTAACTTGCTTAAACTAAGGCCGCCAGTTGCAGCTCTGTTGAAGAACTCAATTTTTTTTAAAAAAACTCCATCCTTTTTTCCAGAAACTGCACGCTAATTATTAATGTTTATTCTTTTCCATTGTTCATTTGGAATAATCTCGTAATGGAACAAAAAATGTGGAATAAACTTCCAATTTTAAGCCAGGAACTGGGAAGAGTCCATATCGACCACCCCAAAAAATCAGACTGGTGGCCTTGATCCCCGCCCCTTTTTGAGATAAGAGGGCGGGGCTGTGTTGGATGGTTCTGGCCACCATTTTGAATTTGTTGACATGAAACCTATCCTATGGATGCCCCTACCCAGGAATTCTGTGTATTTCCTTTGCTCGTTTTTCTGAAACATTCATCTGTGTGGCAGCCAACGGAGAACATGAAATATTTTTATTTTGGGGGTTGTTGACCAAAGGAATAGGAGTTTTAAAAAGCACCAAAGGTGCTTTTTCCAAATGGCAGTTTGACTTTCTTTCTTTCAGTTGGACTTTCCCCCCCCTCTTGAAATCGTTTCATTTCGGAATTGTTTGGAACAAGAATAATAACTTCAGTAGAATATTCATTTTTATTGTAGCTATTCTTTCGACTGTCGATAGTTGTAGGTTTTATACCCAAGTTGTTACTATTCTTCCAAACAACTCCGATAAAAGGGTTTTGGGTTTTTTTGAGGACTTAAGTGAAATTGTTTCACTTCTCATCCAAGGAGAACCGAAGAAGCTTCCTGGATGAGAAGCAAAACATTTTCAAGGAAAAACAACAACAAAGAAATCCAATTGCCTTTTGGAAAAACCCCTTTGGATTTAAAACTCCTTATTCCTTCAGTTAAGGGATGCAGTGGCTCAGTGGCTAAGACACTGAGCTTGTCGATCAGAAAAATTGGCAGTTCAGTGGTTCGAATCCCTAGCGCCGCATAGTGGAATGAGCTCCCATTCCTTGTCCCAGCTTCTGCCAACCTAGCAGCTCAAAAGCACGTAAAAAATGCAAGTAGAAAAATAGGGACTTTCAGCATTTAGTCATGCCAGCCACATGACCACAGAGACGTCTTCAGACAGCACTGTCTCTTCGGCTTTGTAACGGAGATGAGCACTGCCCCCTAGAGATGGAAACGATTAGCATGTATGTGCCAGGGGAACGTTTACCTTTACCTTATTCCTTTGGATAACAGCCCAAAACAAATAAGATTTTGTGTTCTCCGTTGCTTGCCAAACGTGTGTTCCAGAAAAATGGGCTTAGGCAATACACAGAATCACTTCCCTTCTCAGCCAAGAAACTTCTTCAGTTCAGAACTGATAAAGCTTCCTGGATGAGAAGTGAAATGTTTTTGGGGGGGAACCAAACACCAAGAAAATAGTTGGTTTTTGGAAAAGCAACTTTGGGACAACTGTGGATGATGGAGAATCTCCGTAGACTAGTTTTAAATTTGATTAAAATTTCAGTGTTGAGCTGGGCTGGCTGGCAACAAACCCGATTGAAGTCAAGTTTTTGGAACACATATGAAAAATCTTAAATCTGATTTTTCTGAAGGGCTTCCACTTAGCTTTCATTGAGAGAAACAGCTTTGGAAACTCCTGGTGGGCGAGCAAGTTCAGGATGGTATTTTCTGTATCCAATAAACCAGGTTCTTTCCCCCACCATACGGATGACAAGTGTGAACAAACCCCAATGAATTTTCAGAGCGTTTGTTGTACTGCTTCTGTGATCTATGCATTCTTCTCTGTCTCTTTGTAAGGAGCGATGCCTGGTCCATTTGGGATGAACCAATTCAATGCAGCTTCCAATGTTTTCACAGGTGGTCCTTGCCTCACGACCACGGTTTGAGCCCCAAAATTTTATGCTGCTGAGCACAATGTTTTGTGAAGTGACTTTCGCCTCATCTCTTGCCATGTATGTTTTCAGCAAATCGCTGCAGATGTTAATTTTGTAACACCATCATTAAGCGAAGCTGACTCTCCTGTGGACTTTTGCAAAAGGGGGATTGTGCAACCTCGGGACAGCTGTGGCCGTCATAAATGTGAACCAGTTGCGCCGGGTGCCTGAAATTTGCTCGCGTGACCATGAGGGATGCTGTCCCGAGTGAAAAACAACATTCATAACAACGTTCAATTTTTTTTCAGTGGCACTGTAACTTCAAGAGGTTACTAAACGAACTGTTGTAAGTTGAGGACTATCTGTATTTTATTTTTTACCAAATTATCCCATTTATGGAGCAGCCAGGTGCAAACTCAAACCATCAAACCAGCCCTAACTAAACACAGTGTATCATAGGGAGGAATTTCCTATTATTTGTAGTCGACCTTTTTAACGATGTAAGAGAAAGTGATAAAATGACGTGTAATGGCTTCTCTTTTTGTTTTTTGTTTGGAAACACACAAGCCAAGTTAGATTCTGCTTTCACCGGGCCACCTCACTGATCTACTCCAGAAAGGGGGTTAATTATAATTGAACTAATTTGTAATCACTTCCCGCTGTTTCTCGGCCTTGGTCCACCCAGCATCGATTTAAACGAGATTCATGGCCTCATTCAAAAAAATAAAAATGAAGAGCTACTAACAAGACAAAAGAAACTGCATGAAATTCCATTTTCCAAGGCAAGGAGTTTCTCCCTGATTAAACTCTGGGTGCAGAATTATCAGGCTTGGGATAAAGGGACAGGTGGAATGTGTTTTATCCATCAGTTTGAAAAGCATTTTGCAAATTTCCAAGAATTGCATTTTTTTAGAAGAATTTTGGAGGCAGTGATCAGGCTCATCTAATGCAGAAAAAAAATCTACTTTTATTGTCCCCCCTCCCCAAAGGCAACTGGACTTTGTTTTCCCTTTGAAGACAGATAACAGATAATAAGAGGAAGGGACCTTGTAGGTCATCTAGTCCAGCCCCCTGCCCAAGCAGGAGACCCTACACTATTTCTGATAGATGGGAGTCCAATCTCTTCTTGAAAGTCTCAAATGATGGCGCTCCCACAACTTCTGAGGGCAACTTCCGTTCCATGGGTTGATTGTTCTCACTGTCAGAAAGTTTCTCCTTTTAAAGTTTCTTTTGATGAGAAGACATTTCGCTTCTCATCAAAGAAGCTTCTTCAGTTCTCAGATGAGAAGCGAAACGTCTTCCAGGAAAAATAACATCCAGTTGTCTTTTGGGGAAAAGAAATACAACCCTGACCTGGATGATAAAGAATCTCCATAAACAACTAGATTTATGGTGTCGTCCTTCAAAAATTACTGCCTCTCTCAAATTGGCTTGATCTAGACCTCTTGTCATTTTGACCCTTGGCAACTCTGGCATCATGAATTTCAAAGAAAAATATGTACATTTTATTCCCCCTCCCGTCCAAGGGAACGGAACAAAAACACACCGAGTTGTATCAGTGAGAGCTCCTTGTGTTTAGGTGAAATGCTCTGTTTTGAAATAAAATGTTCTTTTTTCTTCCCTCCCAGACACTGTCCACCTCTGACACCTTTAAATGTAATCCATTGCAAGAATAAATTTAATGACATGAACCGTTTTGTCTGCACAATCATTGAACTTTGGGAGTGGTCATTTTGCCAGGCTGAAAGTGGGCAAGGGGAGCAGCAATTTTTTAGCAGATTTTGCTATTGTATTTTGCATTGCTCCAAACGTATTTATCAATAAGAACATTTTGCTAAGGTAACTTTAAAAAATGAAATAAAATGGTGTCTTCCATCATGAGAATTAAGGCTATACATAAATTGGAACTTTAGTCATAATCTTGACGATTTTCTTTCTTTCTTTTTAACCCTTGTTATGGATACTGGTGCACTCAACGAAAGAATATACTAATTTTTTCTCTTCTAAAACAAGCTGCGTCCAACCCTTGGTGACTTTTAAGGCTTGTGGACTTCAACTCCCAGAAATTTCCCAGTCAGCTGTTTGGAGCAAAGCAAGTTGGAGAACTAAAGTTATTAGCTAATCATAAGCAAGCAATGTGATGTAGCAGCTAAAATACAATACAATGCAACCTAGAGAGCGGTGGGATTCAACTGGTGTTACAACCAGTTTGGTGAGCATGCAGTGCGCAGGGGGTGTTTGAAAACACCTCTAAAACTTAACCATCTACTGCAGCCATGGTGAGGAAAACAATTGAGGTAAGGCAATCCAAGCTGCCATGCCTATCAGCTGAGCTTTGTTCTAACCAAGGCTTCCTGAGACATGCTTATTCCAAACAGTTCCTCAAGATAAGCACCCACCTTTCTTTCCTTTGAATTGCTGCCAACAACTAAAGTGTCAAATTAAATGTAAAAAACCAACCTAAGTACATCATCCAAACAGCTTCAAGGTTTAATCCAAACAGAGCGAATGACTTTGCTTCCTGCAAAGGTTTCTCTACCTTTGCACCTCCTTTATCCTTTATGGGAAGGGCAATCACCTCACAGCCTTACGCCCGAGTTGCCCCTTTTGTCTCAGCTGCTTTTGCCTTCTAGCAGCTCTGTGCACACACGCACTGAGAACAGACTGCCTCACTGCTGCCAGACTCCGGAGACTGCAGTCAGCACCCTACTGATGGTACTGGCCCCATCTCCGCATTGGAGACTCCCGGACTGGTCCCCGTTCTTCCCCACTGTATGATTCTGCTGCAATCTGCAGAGGCTGCTGGCGAATCACAACAGGCTTCAAACAAAGGAAATATGGGACAGACTAGCACAAGGGCGGGTGGGCAGGACCAACTCATCGCTGGAACTACCAGTTCACCCAAACCGGTCCATACTGGCTGAATCCCACCCCTGAACCTAGAGCTGAATTAACTGAAAATGTGGGACAAGACTCTGGAGAAGCTCAGTAGTTTAGCCAAACTACAGGTTAATCCTCAACTTACAACAGTTCATTTAGTTCAAATTTACATGGGCACTCAAAAAAGTGGCTTACGGTTGTTTTTCACACGGCCCCTTCCAGTATCCTCACGATCATGTGATCAAAATTCAGAGGCCTTGGCAGCGGGTTCAATATTCATGATCTCTGTTGTGTCCCGAGGTCATGTGATCCACTTTTGCGACTTTCAAGTCAATGGGGAGGCCTGATTCACTTTTAACAAACCTAGCTGCACAACTGCAATGATTCACTTGACAATCAGGAGGGAGGCAAGAAAGGTCATAAAACAGAGTGAAACTCACTTGACCAGTGTCTTGCTTAACATCAATTTTGGGGGGCTCCGTTCAGTGGTGGTATGCTATCGGTTCACACCGGTTCTAACAATCCGGTAGCGCTGGTCAGCAGTCGGCCCCGCCCACCCATTTCCGCCCTTTCCTGTCCTATATTTCCTTTGTAGCTCGGCTGATAGGCATGGCAGTTCGGATTTCTGCACCTCAGATGTTTTACTCACCAGCGCTGTCAGCAAGTTTTCATGCTTAAAATTGCCTGTTTTAGAACGCTCCGCACACACCCACAGAACCAGTAGTAAAATATTTTGAATTCCACCACTGGCTCCATTGTGGTTGTTAAGTCAGGGACTGCCTGTATGATTTCTAGAAGCAGGTTTATAACTGAAATCAGGAAATGCCCATTGATTAGTCTAGAAAGGATGCCATTAGTCGACGGTTATGAAGAACCTCATTTCTAGAACCGACAAATTGGTTCCGACATGGCATACGTTATAACCAGATTCACTCAGTTTTTGGCAGAGGAAAAGAAATCATTGGGTTTTTTTTAAAGAAGCCAAGAAAAGAATTAATCAGGAATTGTTTAATATGCTCCGTTTCCAGTCAACCATACGGCGTTAATAACTTGATGATTTATACTGAGTTGCTAATGAAGGCCGGGATCACGTGGAAGCCGAAGGAAAGCGTGTTAATAGTGACACCAACGCCAGAAAAAAAGCCTCTTTTAAATTCAAATGTCTGTTGTTTAGTTAGGATTTCTCTTCCAAAGCCAGTTTGTACTTTTCAAAGTGCGGTTCTTTCTTAAGAGTGGGCTTTTAATCCAGCGGGAGTTTCTACAAAGATCAGTTGAGGTCAGAAACTAAAGTCAGAAACAGGGAACGCATTCCCAATTCCCAAGAAAAAAAAATGATCTGAAATATCTTGGGGGCGGGGGGATTAAAAACGAAGCCTCTTATTTTTCTATGTAGCCCCCCCCCCCGCCCTGGTTTTCGTTTACAGTTCACCTTTACAAATTCAAGTCGCTTCAAAGCCATTCAGACACAAGTAGGTCTGTCCTGGCTTAACAACTAATTAGCTGTAGCCCGCATCAAGCTTTATATAAAGTTCCCTCCAATAATTCAAGTGTGCTTTTTTTTTGGGGGGGGGGGGTTTGACATTCAAAAGGTACCAAAACTGGATGCATGCATGACATCATCATATTTTTTTAAAAAAACAGCTCGTTTGTTAATTTGTAAAACAGCTCGTTTGTTAATTACCTCAAAAAGAGATCCAGGTTTCCAATTTCTTTTCTAAAAGCACTTTAGGGCCCAAAACAATATTCAAGGAGCTGACTTGTTAAATGAAAATCGGTCTCAAATTCTGCGGGGGGGTGTGTGGAAAAACAAAACAAAAACAAAAGAAACCAAGATGGCAGTCAAACTTCAAAGCCACGGACGAGAGTGCTTGGTTGCCGTAGACGAGGAAGGCTCTTTGGACTTAATCAGTCTTTTGGATGCCGAAGGGCTGAGTGCCCCGTGTTTTGCCCCGAACCAGCGGTAGTAACAGTGGTTCGTGGAAATCTGGGCCCTGTTCCCTTGGGGATTAAAATACGGCATCATCACCGGGGGAAGGACAATCTCGACTGGCTTCAAAATCATGACTCGGTCATCATTCCTGGCCTTCCCGGCATTCCGTTGTTTCTCCAAGACCTTTTGCATGGTGGAGGTGGTGAGATTATTCTTGGCCATTATGGGCAGAGATGAGTTCGAAAGAGGGCTGGTCGTTTTCTTCAAGGTGATGGGCTCGCTGGCTTGGTTCATCACCTGAGAGCTGCTGGAAGGCACCTTTGATCCGGGAGAGACAGTCTCCATCGTCCCAGATTTCATCTCTCGTTCCAGGAACTCCTGAATCCGGGATTGCATCACGGCCTCTTTAATTGGATTCTTCGACGGGGCGGCTCGGTGTTTCTTCTTCTTTTTCTCTTCTCTCTTGGATGGCTTGGCCAGGTCGATCCCGTCCAACAGGCCTTTGGCCGCAGCACGGGCCAAAACGTCCTTCACAGACACCGATTCAGATGGATCGCGCTATAAAAAACAAGCAAAGAAACACCAATTAGCCAAGCTGGAAGTCCCCTCCCCCCGAACAGTTATTGGAATATGGGCAGTCCTCAATTTAATGACAACAAGGAAGCCTCGAAATGAAGGTTGCTAAGCAAGAACATTGGTTCAGTGAGGTTCACCCCATTTTATGACCCCCCTGTTCTGACCCAAGCTTCATCAAATGTAATTAAACACAAACTTCTTTTAAAAGCAAAACCTATTTTATTGCAATGCTGGGAATTGTTTTCATTCCCAGCCAGAACTAATCTTAAACAGTTCCCCAAGATAAGCACACACCTTTCAGTGCTGTGGAATGCTGCCAGAAACAGAAGTATCCAATTAATGATAACAGAAACCAACCGAAGTACCAGAAAAAAACAACCAGATTTCACAGAGCTTCAAGGAGGACTCGAAATCTATCCAATTACTTTGCTTCCTGCAAAGGTTTCGTCATTGACATCTGACTTTTATCCCTTATGAGAGGGGCAATCTCCTCCTAGCCTTACTCCCGAGTTGCCCCTTTTGTCTCAGCTGCTCTCACCTTCTAGCAGCTCTGTGCGCACACACACTGGGAACAGGCTCCCCTTGTTCCTCTGCCTCACTGCTGCCAGACTCCGAAGGCTCCGAAGGCAGCGCCCCACTCCCAGATTGTCCTGGCCCCATCTCTGCATCGGATGCAAGACCTTTGTCCAAGTCCTCTTCAGACTTCCTGACTGGTCCCCTTTCTTCCTCACTGTCCAATTTCGCTACCACCTGCACCAGCTGCCGTGAACCACAACAGTCCCTCCTTGCCAAAGTTGTTTAGGGAATCATTGCAGTGGTTAAGTCGATGGTGCAGACGTTAACTGAGTCAGGCTTCCTCATTGACTTGGCTTGTCAGACTCCCCCCAGGACATGGCAACTATCATAAACATGAGTTCCAACAAGCAATGTCAATGGGAAAGCCAGCTTTGCTTAACCGGGTTACTAACTCAACAATTGCCAATGATTCACTGAACTGTGGCAAGGAAGGTTATAGAACTCACTTAACAAATGTTCCGCTTAGCAACATAAATTTTAGGGTCAATTGTGGTTATAAGGTGAGGACTACTTGTATTTTACTCAGTACCATAGGGCTAATTGTAGCTAGCTGCATTTTATGGAATGAAAAGCTTGTAATTCTGTATTTCAAATGTCTGTAGAAATCAAGCTTAGTTCCCCTTTCTCATTTTCTTTTTAAATGATTATTTAGAAGTTCAAATACAAAACTCCCAATAAAGTGGGGGGGGGGAGAATCACAGAAGCAAAACAAAAACAAAAAACAAGTAAGCAAAACATCTAAAAAGTATATTTAAAAAATCCTCTGTTCTACCTATTATTTGGCATTAATATAGTAATAAAGTAATACTAGCTCGATACCTGTGCTTCGCGATGAAACGTCCCGGTGGGGGCTTATAGTTTTTGGGGAGGAAAATAAGTCTTTGCCTACCAGCCTCCATCGATATTCATCTGGCTAGTGTCCTGTCAGTGTATGGGAGTTGAGGGCTGTTTGGAAACTGAAACCATATTTGCTGCGTGAGCAAGGAGACAGCAAGGAGCCTGGGTGTGGCTTAGCTCAACTGTTCTGTACTAAAGCTGCTTGGTGCTCTGAAACTGAAACTCCTCTGCTTGTGTTTTGCATTTGGAAGAGATTTCTTTTCAGGTGGGGAAGGGGAGTGGAACTCCTTAGCATCAGAGGGTGTTAATAGTAATAATATGCTCTGATGGTCATTTCAAAAAATTCTTTCTTAGTGAGCAACTAGAAGCCTAGAGGAACATAAGTGCCAAATTTTAAGTTTGTAAGCTTTACGATTCTGGAGATTTTGTGATGATGAGTGAGTGGTATTTCGAGTGAGTGGTATTTTCACACACACACACACACACATATATGTATACGTGCACACATGCATAGACGCACACATGCATATATATAGTATATACACACACTATTATATATATGTGTTTGTGTGTGTGTGTGTGTATACACACACACACACACACACATAATAGACAGGTAATAGGTTAATAATTTGTAAACAGAATTAGAGGTTTGAAAACAAGAATTCTGGGGCCCGTTTCGCTAGGAGTGGAAAACTAATATTGTAATATATTGATCAGTATTCAACTAGAGAGGATAATACCACATTCCCCTCCCTCATGAGCTATAATGAAATTCATGCCTTTACCTCTCGGGTTAAAACTGCAATAAAACAGCTATTTGAAATCTCTGAGGGCTCCAACCGGAAGAAGTTCTGTTCAGAGATGTTGACTTCTGACTTGGAACACAAAGGAAGAACTGGGGGACAAAGCCTGCAAGAATTGAAACACAAGGCATTATGTCAAATACATCGACTCCATTCATGGTCTCTTTCTCTTTCTCTCTCTCTCTAAGGTTCAAAAGCTGTGCTGATAAGCACCTGGGACTAAGTCGTTTGGTCACTAAATGAAGAACCAAAGGATTTTTGTCCCAAAGGTGATCTTTCAAAGGGCCAAGGGACTTTGATTTTCCTTGAAGATGTTTTGTTTCTCATTTGAGAAGCTTCTTCACCTCTGACTGGATGGTGGGGAATGGAAGGATTTATACTCCTTGCAGGTAGCTGGTCATTTGCATCCTTTTAGAGAGTCGCTGAGGCCACTTGGAGGTTTATATGTGTCCTCGGGGTTTGAGTGGTGTATTTTTGGCCTGTTTGAGGCTGTTTTCGTTCTCCCACGGGCTCTTTTGGAGGCCAAAAAACAGGCCCATTTCATCACTTCCAGTATTTCCGGAAGACCCATTTTTCAGCCTCCTGAGGCTGCAAAGGCTTCCCTCGAGCCTCTGGGAGGACGAAAACAGCCTCAAATGGACCAAAAATCAGCTGGGAGGCGCACACATGCGCAGTGCAGGTAAGTTTGGCTGGGGCTTGCGTGCCCACACAAATGGCTCCGTGTGCCATATGTTTGCCATCACGGGTATAGGGTCTCCTGCTTGAGGAAGGGGTTGGATTAGTAGACTTCCAAGGTCTTCTGGCTCTATTCTGATTCTGAACATGGAACCATGCAAACAGCACCACTGGAAATAAACGTTCTGAGGAAAAGTAGCCGAAGGGTGTGTTCCTTACTTGTACGGCTGGGCCTTTGCTCCTTCCGCTCCAGATGCCAACGCTTTGTTCACTACCACTTCGTTTTCTTCTGGGTACAACGAGCAGGTGCAGTAGATCAGAGCTTGTACTTTAACAACTGTGGGGATTCAAGATCAGGATGAGTGAGTCCAGGGAATTACTCAATTTCAAGGACAAGCTTTGGAGAAACTTCTAAAAGCGGGTGCAAATGGTGCAAATTCAGAAAAGCTTTGCCCTATGGCCGTGATGGTGAACCTATGGCATGCATGCCAGAAGTGGCACGCAGAGCCACTTCTGCCAGCATGCGAGAGATCGCCTGGAAGAGCCCTACTGTGCATGCTTGTGTGCCTCCCACCAGCCAGCCGACTGTTGGGTATCTGCCGCGCATACGCAGAGGCATGCGGTGTATTGGGGGGGGAGTTGCGTGCACATGCGCAGAGGCCTGCGGTGTGCACGCAGGGGATTGTGCATGCCTGCACAGGGGGCAGGGAGAGTCGCGCACACATTGCATCATGGGTGCAGGCATGTGAGAGTGCATGCATCAGGGTTGGGATTCAAATTTTTTAACAACTGGTTCTGTGGGTGTGGCTTAGTTGGTGGGTGTGGCTTGATGGTCATGTGATTGGGTGGGCGTAGCTTGGTGGTCATGTGATTGGCTGGGTGTGGCCGACTCAACATCACTCACATCGAGGCACGCATCTCCTCGCCTGGCCTCTCCTGACTGTGGGGATGCTGCAACAGTCGTGAAAAATGGTCATAAGTCACTTTTTTCAGTGCCATTGTAACTTTGAATGGTCATTCCACACAAACAAAGTACCAGCAAAGGAGGGGAAAAACACTCCAGAGAAGTTCCAGAGACAGGAAGTTTAGTCCTGCCAAGAATGTAAAAAGGGTTAATGGAGAGGCAGTTTCCATAAGCAACAGCAGAATGTTTCCTTCCTGCCTTCCTTACAGGATTAGCCCAGTAATTTCTTCTAACAACCGGTTCTCCAAACTGCTTAGAATGGTAACAACATGGAAAAGGTTAGCCATCACTGCCCCTATGGGGATTTTGGCACTCTGTAAGCTTGGCTGTTTTCTTGCCTTGTTTCCCAATTAGGTAACATCATCAGTGCTAAAAGTGGGGGGGTGGATTGTGGAGAGGAGGAAGAGGAGGAGGAAGAAGAGGAGGGGGAAAGGGAGAAGAAGAGGAGAAGGTTGTCTATAGAGTTCTTGATACTCTCCGAGCTTGGTTGTTCCTTTGCAGATATTTTATTACCCAACTAACATCATCAGTGCTAAAATAGGAGTCTTATGGAGAAAAGGAGAGAGGTGATGAGAAGGAGAGGAGAAGGATTATGGGGTTCTTGGTACTCCCTGAGCTTGGTTGTTTCTTTGCAGACATTTTATTACCTATCTAGGTAACATCAGCAGTGCAACCTGATAGTGTTACCTAGTTCTGTGATGGTGAACCTATGGCACACATGCCACAGGTGGCACACAGAGCCATTTGTGCCAGCACGCAAGCTGCAGGCAAACTTACCTCACTGGGCATGTGCACACTTCACAGCTGATTTTTGGCTGGTTTGAGGCCTTTTTCAACCTCCCAAAGGCTTGAGGAAGGCTTCTGCAGGCTTAAAACTAGCCCTATTTTGTCACTTCCTGTTTTTCCGAAAATACCAGAAGTGATGAAGCGGGGCTAATTTTCGGCCTGCAGAAGCCGCCCTCAAGCCTCTGGGAGGCCAAAAAAAGCCTCAAACTGGCTGAAAATGAGCTGTGAGGTGCAGTGCAGGGAAGGGTGCAGAGGGGGTGGGTGGGGATTGCTTGCGCATGTGTAAGGGCCGTGGGGGCAATGCACATTGCCTTCTGGATGCTGGCACACAAATGCAAGCGTGGAAACGCGCGCACAATTTTTGGCACAGGAGCCCCCAAAAGATTAGCCACCACGGACCTAGTTGGATCATCAAATGCTGCAATGACCGTGTATTTTGCTTTCCGTATTTGGGAAATACAACTCTGGGAATTGAACTCTCTGTTTCTTAAAGTTTCCAAGGTTGGGGAAACATGGAGCTTAAAATTCAGATTTTGTCCATCACACCCAAGACCTAATACCGAAGGCTTAGAGTACAGAAGAAACAAATCTTGCTTTTTCATAAGAGATAAAGGAACAAAAATTGGGAAGGGTGCATTGTTATAGATACACAATTGTTATCTAGTATAGGATTGAGTTCAGGACACATAAAACTCACACTGCATGGCGTGGGTCAGCTCCTTCAGCTGCTGTTGAGCCAGAGTGCTTAGTTTGTCCTCAGCTACCGATCCTTGAGACAGGTCCCGAAGTAACTCTGCATCTAAAGAGGAAATTAAATAAAGTTACGACGGTAACAACAGGATATTAGTGGCCAGAAAACAGCGATTACAATGTGCCTTCTCATTTAAAATTCACAGGAGCAGCTAGCAAAGCCAAACAAATATAGTCTCATGCAGTGGTGGGATTCCAAATTATGTGCTACCGGTTTGCGCCTGCGTGCAATACTCAAAAATCAGCCTCAGTGAGGGGAGCTGTTTTTTAGCTCAGCTGAGCGTGGCACACAAATCAGCTGAGCTGAAAGTCAATGGAATATAGGACGGAAAAGGGCGGGCCCAATTAGAGGAGGTATTTGCCAGTTCTCTGAACTGGTCAAAATTTTCCGCTACTGGTATGTCAGAACCGGCCTGAATCAGCTGAATACCACCTCTGGTTTCATGACTTGCTTCCCAAAGTCAGATGTGGTTTATGCATTCTAGAATTCACTGTGTTTTGCTTCTGCTGTCCCCTAATTACCACGGAGCACCTTCCATTCAGTGTGAAACCATGGCTTGTGTCTGGTTAACTTTGGCCCAAACTCAACCCCTGATTTGGTTCCTGGGAATTGCAACGGGTCCTTCGGGCACTGAAATGGTGCTTATGTATTTATTTATTTGATTTGTCAATCACTTACAAGATAATAGGTATAAGTATAAACATAGTTATGAATCCATGAAATGGATAGATATAAGAAAAATAAAAAGAAACAATAGGACAGGGATGGTAGGCACGTTGGTGTGCTTACACAATCACGATGTGGGGCTGCTCCAATGGAAGCTCAGCCCACTCTCAATCCCCTTAGGGTGGTGGACATCTTCACTGGTGATTTGCCTGGAGGCTAAAACATAGGAAGAACGGTTGCAGGATTTGGGTTTGACTAGTCTAGGGAAAAGAAGGACTAGGAGGGACACGATAGCAAACTTCCAGGATTGGAGAAGCTACCAGAAAGAGAAGAAGGCTAGCCTATTCTCCAAAGCACCAGAAGGCAGGACAAGAAACAGTGGATGGAAACCAACCAAGAAGAGAAGCAACTTGGAATTGAGGAGAAACTACTGAACAGTGAGAACAGTGGAACAGAAGTTGCCTTCAGAAGTTGTGGATGCTCCATCACTGGAGGTTTTTAAGAAAATACTAGATAGCCATTTGTCTGAAATAGTATAAGGTCTCCTGCTTGAGCATGGGGGTTGGAGTAGAAAATCTCCAAGGATGAGGGGGGAGGAAGAGAAGAAAGAGAAGGATGAAGAAGGAAGATGAGGATGAGGGAGAAGAAGGAGAAGAACAGAGAAGATGAAGAAGATAGATGAGGATGTGGGAGGAGGAGGAGAAGATAAGAAGGAAGAAAAGATAGATGAGGATGAGGGAGAAGATCAGAGAAAATGAAGGAGCAGATAGGTGAGGATGAGGGAGGGAGAGGGGAAGATAGAGAAGGATGAAGAAGGAAGATGAGGATGAGGGAGAAGAAGGAGAAGAACAGAGAAGATGAAGAAGAAGATAGATGAGGATGTGGGAGAAGATCAGAGAAAATGAAGGAGCAGATAGGTGAGGATGAGGGAGGGAGAGGGGAAGATAGAGAAGGATGAAGAAGGAAGATGAGGATGAGGGAGAAGAAGGAGAAGATCAGAGAAGGATGAAAGAGGAGAAGGAAAAGGAAGATAGATGAGGGAGGAGAAAGAGAAAGAGAAGGAAGAGGAGGAAAAGAAAGGTAAGGAAGGAAGAGATGATGAGGAAGAAGATACATAAGGATGATGGAAGAAAGGAGGAAAACAAAAAGGAGAAGATAGAGAAGGATGAAAGAGAAGAAGGAAGAGGAAGAGGAACATAGATGAGGGAGGAGAAGGAGAAAGAGAAGGGAGGAAAAAGAAGGTAAGGAAGAGGAGAAGGATACATAAGTCTGATGGATGAGAAGAGGAAAAGGAAAAAGAGAAGATAGAGGAGGATGAAGGAGAAGATAGATGAGAATAAGGGAAGGGAAAGAGAAGATAGAGGAGGAGGAAGGAGGAGGAAAAGGAAGATAGATGAGGGAGGAGAAAGAGAAAGAAAAGGGAGGAAAAGGAAGGTAAGGAAGGAAGAGGAGAAGGAGGAGAAGGGTGAGGAAGAAGATATATAAGGATGATGGAGGAGAAGAAAATGGAAAAGGAAAAAGAAGATAGATGAGGATGAAGGAGGAGAAGGAAGAGGAAAAGGAACATAGATGAGGGAGGAGAAGGAGAAAGAGAAGGGAGGAAAAGGCAAGAAAGGGAGAGGAGAAGGAGATGATGAGGAAGAAGAAGATACATAAGGATGATGGAGGAGAAGAAAGAGGAGGAAAAGAAAAAGGAGAAGATAGATGAGGATGCAGGAGAAGAAGGAGGCCAAAGGGGATTTAGAGACTGACCAGAATTGCAACCCAGAAAGAAGCATCGTTCCCTAGAACTAAGCATCGTAAACCTTCAGAAAGTTACCTTCGTGCTCTTTTAAAATAAATTCAATCGGATTGCTGACCCCCAGGCCAGAACAGCGAGGCAGGAGCAATATCACTTTCACTTTCTGCAGCTTGGAAAACGTGGGCTCGATGTTGGTAAAATCTTCATGAAGCAGCTCGATATCTGGCCAAGCAGGAGGAAGAAGAGGAGGAGGGAAAACCAAAGGAAGGCAAGTTTAGAACGAGATCAAAGGGATGCTGTTGTGGCCTGCCAGCTGCCAGCAGAACTGACAGCAGACTCGGACAGTGACGAGGTTGGGGAGGAACATAGGCCAGTCCTGGAGTCTGGGGAAGGCTCTGATGAGGGCTCTGCATCGGAGGCAGAGATGGGGCCAGGGCTGTCCCATATTTCCCAGCTGCCTTTGAAGTCGGAGATAAGTGGGGAAGAAGAACAGCTGGAGCCTGTTTCAGATGTGTGTATGTCCAGAGCTGTCAGGAGAGGAGAACAATTAAGGAACGGGCCAATTCAGAAGGAAAGGCACACGTGGTTCCTCCCCAACCTCTTCACTACTGTCTGACTCTGCTGCCAGCCGCCAGCGGGCACAGACAGGCAGGTGATTTCCCTTTTTGTAACCTTCCGATAAGACAAGTCAATGGGGGAGCCACATTTACTTAACAGTAGCAAGGAAGGTTGGGGTAAAACTCGCATAATGTCTGTCTTGCTTAGCGACAGAAATACTGGGCTCCATTGCAGTCGTAAATTGAGGACTCCCTGTAAGGCCTCTTTTACCAAACTAATGCCACAGAACTTGTACTTACTTTTACACTCCATGCGCGCAAAGAGATCCTTCAATTCAGCATCTCTGGCTGCAGACTTCACTCCGCATACAAACACCCGGGAAGTGTCCTGATTGGTCAGCACTGACATGTGGGCCACCGTGAGCCAGGACCCCATTTGTGCAATTAAAATATCATCGTCCATATTCAGCAGAGCTTTCACCGAATGTACAGCCAGACTCCGGGAGTTATCCTAAGGATGAAAAGGAAACACCAGTGTGGGAATTATTCAGCTTGCCTCTAGGTGCAAATAGTCCAGCCCAATGCTGTGAGCACCACAGTTACGAAGCAAGAAATCCAGAAAGAATGCAAGGAATCCAGGAAAGTTCAAACGTCTGCATTCAAAACACTCCAGGAATTCACAGTGTTCGTTCCCAACAAATGTCCCTCCCCACAGCGTCTCCTTAAGTCTCAGTCCCGTCCATGCCCCCATACCCCCGGTTTGCCTTGTGAAGAGGGGCGAAGCGCTCTCCTCCCGAGTAGTTGGGTCAGTCTATGCTGTTCTCACCTTCTCTCCACTCTCTGTGCTCTTGGATCAGGAGGGGATGGTCCCTGCTCATAGCCTGAGCTCTGTCTCTCATGTTCACTGCTTAGCCTCTCTTGTTCATCCTGCCTGTGTTCCTCCCTGCCTACAAGCCGTCCCAATCCTGAAAGGCCCTAGACTGACTCAGTCCGCTCCTACCCACATTCCTCCAAAGCCAATGAAACCACCCCCTCACTCTCCTTTGGCTCCAGTTCCAGCTCAACTTCCCCCACAGATTCAGGCCCCGACGAGGGTGTGACACACTTCTTCAGGAGAGTGCCCACTCTTCTCACTTACTTGCAAGAGGAGCTTGTGATCAGTGTAGAGCTCCAAGGTCAGCAGCTTTTCTTTAAGAGAGGACGGGAAAATGAGTCCATCTTCACAATGCTTGTCCAGGCAATACGTGTCACCATCAAAATTGGAGATGGACTGTACTTTGGTGAAGCCTTCTTTCTGTAAGAAGCTGTGAACTTCTTCCAGACTGTGCAATAAACCACAGGGGTTATTAACACGGCACATTACGGAAGCGAAAAAGAACTCCTCCCAAAAAATCAACTTTAGGTTTGTAGGTACAGGTAAGTCCTTAACATACGACCAAAATTGAGCCCTGAATTTATGTTGCTGAGAAATTTTGCGAGTGAGTTTTTCCCCATTTTATGACTTCTCCCACCCCATTTGTTAAATGAATCACTGTTGAATCAGTAACCCGGTTGTTCAGAGGTTTTGCTCATCACGTCAGCGTCCATCCGAGGACACTATAAATGTGAGTCAGTGGCCAAGGATCTGGATGTAAATGTTGTGGCCTGCCAGCAGCTAGCAGAGCTAGCAGCAGAATTGAAGAGTGAGCAGGTTGGGGAGGAACATAGCCCAGTCCTGGAGGCTGAGGAAGGCTCTGCGTCGGAGGCAGAGATGGGGCCAGGGCCGTCTGACAGTTATCAGCTGCCTTTGGAGTCGGAAATCAGTGGGGCAGAGGAACAGATGAAGCCTGTTCCCACTGTGTGCATGCACAGAGCTGCCAGGAGAAGGGAACAGTTAAGGAACAAGGGTCGATTTGGGAGTAAAGAATCCATAGGTGGATGAAGAGAGAGAGGCAGAGATGGGGCCAGGGCAGATTGGCAGTTATCAGCTGCCTTCAGTGTCGGACAGCAGTGAGGCAGGGGAGCAGCTGAAGCCGGTTCTCAGCCTGCGCATGTGTAGAGCTGCCAAAAGAAAAGAAAAATTACGAACTAAAGGTATATGTGGGAGTAAGGCCACAGGTGGACAATGAATGGCCCCTCCCATCTGAATGAAAAGAGGACCAAAAGGGGAAGGGGATTTTGCAGGAAACAATTTATTTGTTGCAGCAGTGTGAAGATCTGTCTGTGCTGAGTCCTTCCTTGTCAGCACTGCGTTTGGAAATATTTACTTGGCAGCTCTCCAAGCTAGATAAGTTCTGTGCCTTATGACACCCTTGAAAGACTGTTGGCCAGGCCTTTGGCTGAATGTGAATGCAAAAAATTCACCTTTGTTTAATAAAAGGGGTTTTGCCAGGACAAAGAGTCTGCTTAGTGCTTTTTGGAGAAGCTGCAGTCAGAACATTAAGGACCTGACCATGCCGCAATGATCATAAGTGTGAAAAACAGTCATTGGTCACATTTTTCAGTGCCATTGTTAACTTCCAATGGTCACTAAGTGAACTGCTGTAAGTCAAGGGCTACCTGTACAGAAGGCATCTTATCCAGCTTCTGGAGAATCTCAGGATCATTTATAGTCATGAATCCTGATCGTACAGAGGGTCTGCAGCACTGAAATACTTCTCTAAAATGCTGAATGCCTGCCGCAGTGACACTGATGAAGCAGGGTTGTGCAAAATGTCACAACACGCTGCAAAAACACACTTCTGGGACCACAAATCAGGTTTTTGAGAATCTGCAAATTGCCTTCTCCATTTTCAGGTCTCTGGCTAGAAAGAAGGCTTCACTGGGGGGCATCGGTGGAGTCACCCCTCCAAAACCTCCAAAACCTCCACATTAAAAAGGGTGTTAATTGCGCGGTTACAATCTCTGTTTTGAGGGTTTTTTTTTAATTCTCCCCATGATCACCTGGGACAGAATCCACAGCATCTGCAGAACTAACCCTAAAGACAGGCATAAAAGACCAAGGTGGGCTATAAGTTTTATTTGCCATCGGTTTGTGAATTGGGCACCTCAATTTTGCAAAAATACCTGCAACTTTTTCATGTTTATTGAGAAAAGATGATACAATTTGAAAAAGAAGTTGTGTGATGCTTGTGTGATATTTGAAAAGAAGTTGTGATGCTTCTTGCAGGCATTGCAAAATAGCATCTGGTCTGTAAACTTGTTCTTATTTTATAAAC